>JBBDGP010002162.1:0-338966 GCA_037952835.1 Lithobates septentrionalis | reverse complement strand
GCTTTGGTGATTGGAGAGCTTGGCTCTGACTCAGCAAGGGGGTGTGTCGGACTTCTGCAGAGAGACCGTTGCTTCCTCACAGAGAACAAGGCAAAGCCTTCTAAATATAAGGAAGGGTAAGATCATATTTAGCTTTTCTAAACTGAAAGTTCAATTGAGATTTGAATATTTTGGGGGTCAGGGTCCCTCTCATGCACCTCCATAACCAGTGGAGGTGGACCAGCCTGTCCACAATGAGTTATAACCGAAACAAGCACATGGTTAACATTTGTTGTTGTTCTCTGTAGCTCTGTAAATGAATCCACATCGTTACACCATCAATGAGTTTGATTTCTTTCTCTCCTGGCAGGTCCCAGTAACGGGCAGACAAAGGGTGTGGCAGGCCCAGTGGGGAGCGCCCTATGAGAATCCCAATTGGAGATTCGAATCTTCCAGCTCCAGCTCCAGTGAAGAGGTGAGGGAACGACTCATCCTTATTGTTGTTTTCACAGGGCTTGGGGTGCCACCTGTCCCAGGAGACCAGCCATTACTTTATTACTAGTACTTCCCACCAAAGCTTCAAAGACTGAAACATGTGAGAGACCTCTAAGATGGAGGACAGTCCAAGCCCTCCTCAGTCAGCTGGGGGTTGTTTGAAGGTGAACTCCACCAATGTATCTGACCTCAGAAGAAGGCCTGGCTCCATTCTTCTGTCTGGAATGGTCCCCGGGTTGCTCTGATTGGGTGTTGGATAATTTGAAATACTATATGTGCCCCGTGTCCCGGTAATGACCAGTTCCCCCTCTCCACAGATCTCCAGGGTCAGGCGTCCTCCACAGCACAGCAGATTGCAGCCAATCAGAAGCTGGATGGATGTCAGCTGCCGCCATCTTGACTGTAGATCTCCTCTTGGGTTCATTGTGGATGATTCCAGCTCCAGTGAGGAGGACTAATTTGCCGGTAAGAAGGTTCACATGACCTCATTCAACTGCCACTTTCTGACATTGGCTCACCATAGTCACATGACACCACTACACTGCCAGCACTCACTACATTGGCTCACCATAGCCACATGACACCAGTACACTGCCAGCACTCACTACATTGGCTCACCATAGTCACATGACAACAGTACACTGCCAGCACTCACTACATTGGCTTATCATAGTCACATGACACCAGTACACTGCCAGCACTCACTACATTGGCTCACCATAGTCACATGACAACAGTACACTGCCAGCACTCACTACATTGGCTTATCATAGTCACATGACACCACTACACTGCCAGCACTCACTACATTGGCTTATTATAGTCACATGACATCATTACACTGCCAGCACTCACTACATTGGCTTATCATAGTCACATGACACCAGTACACTGCCAGAACTCACTACATTGGCTTATCATAGTCACATGACACCACTACACTGCCAGCACTCACTACATTGGCTTATCATAGTCACATGACACCAGTACACTGCCAGCACTCACTACATTGGCTTATCATAGTCACATGACATCACTACACTGCCAGCACTCACTACATTGGCTCACCATAGTCACATGACATCACTACACTGCCAGCACTCACTACATTGGCTTATCATAGTCACATGACACCAGTACACTGCCAGCACTCACTACATTGGCTTATCATAGTCACATGACACCAGTACACTGCCAGCACTCACTACATTGGCTCACCATAGTCACATGACACCAGTACACTGCCAGCACTCACTACATTGGCTCATCATAGTCACATGACATCACTACACTGCCAGCACTCACTACATTGGCTTATCATAGTCACATGACACCAGTACACTGCCAGCACTCACTACATTGGCTTATCATAGTCACATGACATCACTACACTGCCAGCACTCACTACATTGGCTCACCATAGTCACATGACACCAGTACACTGCCAGCACTCACTACATTGGCTCAGGGTGGTCACATGATATCTCTGTGCAGCCAGTTTATAATTGGCTCAGGGTGGTCACATGACACGACTATGCTCTCAGCTTTATGCATTAATCCTTTCCCCACCAGAGGTGGATTATTGATGGATTTCTGTCCTCTACAGATGGGAGGCCGGCGCTGTTCTCTGACTGTATTCCCGGAGAGGAGGTCTTCTGGCTGGATGATAGGCCGGGCTCATCGGAGGCGTCTGTCTGTCTGTCTCATTCATCAGTCATTGTAGTGAAAGTGACACATTATGCAAATTAGCTAGACAGGAAGGGGGCGTGTACCTAATTATTATATTTTCACAACATGATCAATAACTCACTGGGGCACATTATAGGAAACACCAATAACCGGTGACCAACCTCGTATCATTCTGTTAGAGTGTCAGCTCTGTGGCTCAGCCTGCTTTGTGTTACGGCTCTGCTGACTGCGGAGTAAGGGGGGGGGAGGGGTAACTTTAATAAAGTGGAGAATTAATAATATATATAATTCTGTCTTCTGTCCTGTATACAGATATCAATAAATATTACAATGTATCACTGTGTGTCCCATGAATAAGTCCCGATGAATGATAGTATATAAAGGGGAACTCCGGACAGAATATCTTTTATCAATGGACGTAGTGGGGACGGGTTTTTTTTTCTCTGTTCCTCTTCGGGAAATTTCCATGTATAAACGGGGCAGTAGCCAATAGCTTTCATCTCTTTATTTATTCTGAGCATGCGTGGCACTTTGTCCGTCGGATTTGTGTACACACGATCAGAAATTCCGACAACGGATTTTGTTGTCGGAAAATTTTATAGCCTGCTCTCAAACTTTGTGTGTCGGAAATTCCGATGGAAAATGTGTGATGGAATTTCCGACAACAAGGTCCTATCACACATTTTCCGTCGCAAAATCCAACCGTGTGTACGGGCATTACTGTGTTGGGATGCATTCCGAATGAGATTATATATAGAAGGTGCAAACGTCATGTTCATCGCCTAATCTATTCCTCAACAGCACAGAAATCCACTTTGTGTGCACCAAATGCCATTCCAAACCTGGACATTACCAGTGGTCAGACTTGTACTGACACGCCCCCCTGCACAGCCTGCCTGTCTCCAATAATCAGACTTATGCTGACACGCCCCCTGCACAGCCTGCCTGTCCTCCAATAATCAGACTTATGCTGACACGCCCCCTGCACAGCCTGCCTGTCCTCCAATTGTCAGACTTGTGCTGGCACAGCCTGCCTGTCCTCCAATTTTGAGACTTGTGCTGACACGCCCCCTGCACAGCCTGCCTGTCCTCCAATTGTCAGACTTGTGCTGACACGCCCCCCCCTGCACAGCCTGCCTGGCCTCCAATGATCAGACTTGTGCTGACATGCCCCCCTACACAGCCTGCCTGTCCTCCAATTGTCAGACTTGTGCTGACACGCCCCCCTACACAGCCTGCCTGTCCTCCAATTGTCAGACTTGTGCTGACACGCCCCCCTGCACAGTCTGCCTATCCTCCAATAATCAGACTTGTGCTGACACGTCCCCCCTACACAGCCTGCCTGTCCTCCAATAATCAGACTTGTGCTGACACGCCCCCTGCACAGCCTGCCTGGCCTCCAATAATCAGACTTGTGCTGACACGCCCCCCTGCACAGCCTACCTGGCCTCCAATTGTCAGACTTGTGCTCACATGCCCCCCTACAGAGCCTGCCTGTCCTCCAATAATCAGACTTGTGCTGACACGCCCCCCTACACAACCTGCCTGTCCTCCAATTGTTAGACTTGTGCTGACACGCCCCCCTGCACAGTCTGCCTATCCTCCAATAATCAGACTTGTGCTGACACGCCCCCCCTACACAGCCTGCCTGTCCTCCAATAATCAGACTTGTGCTGACACGCCCCCCGCACAGCCTGCCTGGCCTCCAATAATCAGACTTGTGCTGACACGCCTTTCCCTACACAGCCTGCCTGTCCTCCAATAATCAGACTTGTGCTGACATGCCCCCTGCACAGCCTGCCTGTCCTCCAATTGTTAGACTTTTGCTGACACCCCCCTGCACAGCCTGCCTGGCCTTCAATAATCAGACTTGTGCTGACACTCCCCCCTACACAGCTTGCTTGTCCTCCAATAATCAGACTTGTGCTGACACGCCCCCTACACAGCCTGCCTCTCCTCCAATAATCAGACTTGTGCTGACACGCCCCCCTGCACAGCCTGCTTGTCCTCCAATGATCAGACTTGTGCTGACACGCCCCCCTGCACAGCCTGCTTGTCCTCCAACAATCAGACTTGTGCTGACACGCCCCCCTACACAGCCTGCCTGTCCTCCAATAATCAGACTTGTGCTGACACGCCCCCCTGCACAGCCTGCCTGTCCTCCAATAATCAGACTTGTGCTGACACGCCCCCCTGCACAGCCTGCCTGTCCTCCAATGATCAGACTTGTGCTGACATGGCCCCCTGCACAGCCTGCTTGTCCTCCAACAATCAGACTTGTGCTGACACGCCCCCCTACACAGCCTGCCTGTCCTCCAATGATCAGACTTGTGCTGACACCCCCCCCCCCCTACACAGCCTGCCTGTCCTCCAATGATCAGACTTGTGCTGGCATCCCCCCCTACACAGCCTGCCTGTCCTTCAATTGTCAGAATTGTGCTGACACTCCCCCCCTGCACAGCCTAGAAGTGGAAGCCCTTCGTGCTACCAAGTGAACAAGTAGTAAAAGGTATATGATATATATATATATACCTGTGAAACTGTGATAATCAATAACTAAAACTGACTGCAAAACCTTTAGTGTTCACAATACACAAATACTTGGAATAATAAAAGGGTGATCTTGTGCAGAAATAAATGATCACAGCCCTCAAAAATTCCACTCGCCTGCTCGCATTTTGTGAGCGGATTTTGAGGGCTGGCAAGCGTGGGCTGCCTGGGAGCGAGGGGGGGGGGTGAGTACCGCGGGTCGGCGGGTTGTATGGGAGTCCCTCCCCCAGCGCTCGGAGGGGAAGAGAGGAGAGCAGGCGGCCGGATCATCAGAGTGTGAGGAACATCACTAGCGGCTTTCATTGCAATAGCAGAGTGTTCCCCGCCCTCGTCGTCACACACAGCCCCGCCCCCTGGTCCCGGGACTTTGATAGACAGATCGCCCGGGAAGAGTGAGGTGTATTAAAATTTCCCTGCCAGGGGGCGGGGCTGTATGTGACGCCGAGCAGTGGGAACACAATGCTATTGAAATGAAAGCTGTTCCAGTGATGTTCCTTGGCGCTCTAATCATCCGACCCACAATCCTCTTCCTCACCTCTGTTCCCCTGCATGGTGGGCACAGGTAGGCAGCATGATGGACACATGGAGGTAGCATGGTGGGCACAGGTAGGCAGCATGATGGACACATGGAGGCAGCATGGTGGGCACAGGTAGGCAGCATGATGGACACATGGAGGTAGCATAGTGGGCACAGGTAGGCAGCATGATGGACACATGGAGGTAGCATGGTGGGCACAGGTAGGCAGCATGATAGACACATGGAGGCAGCATGGTGGGCACAGGTAGGCAGCATGATGGACACATGGAGGTAGCATAGTGGGCACAGGTAGGCAGCATGATGGACACATGGAGGTAGCATGGTGGGCACAGGTAGGCAGCATGATGGACACATAGAGGCAGCTCTATAGGCATCTTCATGCTTAACGTATGTGACTAGTGCTCTTAGCTGGTAAATCATGACATAAGAGTCCAATAACTCTCTGTGGAATCATACACTAATAAAAACATGGATATGCGTACTCTCCAAAAAAACGTACGCACAAAAAATGTGACAGTAAACATAAATGTGTGTCCTCCTAAAAATTAGAAATAAGTGTGACAACAAAAAACTGCAAAGGTACACATTCATATAACCATTGGTAATGTTAAAACTGAATAGGTGTAGAGTCACAACCAATACATATTGAGTGCCAAAATGTTCAATAATGCATGTATCCGGTGTGGAAAGAAAACAGCTCCAATACTTTCAATGAGTTGAATCCCCTTGGTCTATAATGACTGGGATGGACCTTGAAGTAACATGGCATCGGTAGATGTATATAAACGGTTAGAATAACCTTACCGGAATAGGTGGACTCCCTAGCCGGGGGCTGGGAGTCAAACAGGCTTATATCGCAGTCATCCAGGGATGGTTGTCCCAGCGGAGATAGATGCAGAAACTTTATCCAGGCACAGTGGAGCGTGATGGCAGCTACTCACCGATCGTCCCAATCTTAGTCTCACGATCTTGAAATCTCCTTGGTGAGAATAATTGTGCAATGATGTATATATTCCAAATACAGGTCAACCCATAGGGTGTGTATCCCTCAAATGGAAAGAATGAAAAAAATCCTCCACATAGTGTGAATCCGCTTCAAAAAAACGTTTAATGAGATAAAAAATGGTTCTCTGGTTCCCAAACAAACAGGGTCCAGATAAAGACTGACAGTATAAAAAGCGCTTAGAAAGAATGTGGCTCAGCAGGCATATCAGACCCGACGCGTTTCGTCCGCATGGACTTCAACTGGGGTGTATGCCTGCTTGCCACTATCACCCTTATATATATATAAAATATGATAACAAACCTTCAAACACCTGATATCGCCATGTGAAGCGTAACTTCCGGGTTTGCCGGAATGGCGTCCTGGGCGTTATCTACAAGAGATCGTGGGCCAATAGGGAGTAGATAGAGGACCAAGCCTCAATCTAGCCATCCAATAAAAATCCCCTAATGATTTGTCCCAACTTACCCTTTACAAGAAATGACATGCATACGTGACCCCACGACCAATCCCGACAGTCGGGCAGAGGTCACCTGATATCGCAATGATGGACAATCACTTGGTCCAATCGCTGCGTGCCCCTCGACTAAGTCTATCAGCGTGTCTAGCCCGACGTAAGCTGCGTAAGATGTCAGCGGTAGTCTTGTGAGACATGTCGACGGAAGCAAATCCTGGAACGCATCTTCGGACCAAGCCTCAATGCGGGCTGTGATGTAGATTACAAGCTGTCGCCAAAGATCTCGCGAGACGTGCTGACAGGAACGGATCTTGGAACGCATCTGCGGGCCAAGCCTCGATGCGGGCTATAGTGTAAATTAAACCTCCCGATCGTTAGCAGAAGGGGTAAAACTACTCAAGCAATCATCAAGTAACATTTAAAAAGATGATAGCATTAGTTACTATTTCCAAAACAGACAATGTATTATAAAATTAAAATCAAATGAACCGCTTCACATAACGATAACAGTGTAATTCTATACCAACAAGAGATTGCATGTAAATAATCTCCAATGCACATACAAAAGAATTCTACACTCCTAAAAAAAAAGGAAAAAAGGGATCCCACGTTAGATGGGCACAATCCCTATCAAACTCTGAAAGGAGTAAATATCTCCGTTATGTGAATGTATCAGCATTCAAAAAAAATTAATAAAAAATTGTTAAAAATACTAAATATCAGAAAGAAAGAGAGAAGAACAGACCGAGTATTCAGGATTGATTAATAAATGCATTAATGTCCCAGTCAATGTTAAGGCCATGGGGCTGGAAACTTTTTAATTGGTGTATCCAGAAAGTCTCTAACTTAGATACACCTCTTCTTCAGTGACTCCCCCCTCCAGTGTGGGACAAACTTATCTATAGCTTGAAACTTCGTCCCCATTGGATTCTGATTGTGACACTGAAGAAAATGTTTCGGGACACTATGATCGGTGTGCCCCTTTTTAATATTAGTTATATGTTCATTTACCCTTACGGAGAATGTACGTATGGTGCGGCCTACATACTGCTTCCCGCACGGGCATGTAATCAGGTAAACGACATACCGTGTTTGGCATGTCAAAAAATGTTTAACCTGATATTCTTTTCCTGTAACTGTAGAGAAAAAAGTTTCAGTATGTCTTCGCCCGCAGACATTATGTGTACAAACGTTACATCTGCGACAAGGAAAAAATCCCTTCATATTATGAAAGAAAGACCTAGTTACTGGGGGGGGGGGGGGGGGGGGGGGTTCGGTGACATTAGGAGCAACCTGACCCTTTATCGATGGTGCCCCTCTGTAAATAACCCCTCCTCGTTCGGGGAGTAGGGGACCTAGTATATAATCACTTTTCAAAATTCTCCAGTGCCTGGATATGATGTCTTTGATTTGTTTGTGCTGTATTGAGAAGTTAGTTAGAAGCGACCATTTGTGTTTGTTATCTTGTACACGCTTCGGTTGTTCAGATAACAATGAATTTCAATCGACTAGAGAGATTCTTTTAATCTCCTCATCTATATCCATTGGATCATACCCTTTATCTAAAAACCTGGATCTCAGGATATGGGCTTGGTGGAGGAAGTCAGAAAGATTAATACAATTCCGTCTAATCCGGGTGAGCTGGCTACGCGGTACAGACTTCAACCAAGTAGCATGGTGGCAACTATCGAATTGAAATTTTGAGCCTTGAATTATCACAAACAATATATTTGTGCAAAAGTGGTGCACCAAATAAAGTCCAAAAAACATAAAAGTCACACAATTCTTTGTGATAGAGGTGTCTCTAATAGATATTCATTCTATGTCTTCATACAACTGTTATGTGCTCTCAGAACTCTCACTATAAAACAGCCTCAATATTATAGGAATATCCAATCTTCAGGTTACAGGATACAATGTATCACCGCAGGTTCCTCTTACTGGTATGTTAATGGCTTCCCGAGACCCATAGAGTAATACCGAAATCCAGGCTCTAAAACACCAGACCCCCCTGCAAAGCCTGCCTGTCCTCCAATGATCAGACTTGTGCTGGCATGGTTCTCCCGCCCACAGAGCCATTCACTGGGAAGATCAGTGTACTGCTTTTTCTCTACCCCCTCCTCTCCTAAGCTCCTTGTGCAACTGAGAACAGAGGTCATGTGATAACTTTAAAAAAAAGAAAAACAAGGGATTTTTATTGGTTTATATATCTATGCACAAAGGATTTGCCTTTATTTCTATTTTATTCTGAATGTTTTGCTTAGTAGAGGAAAGAGGTGATCATCTTCTCAGTCAGTAGACTGTATGTAGATGTACAATCAGCGATGTGTTGGGTTCTGTTGTCAATCTCTGGTCATTCGAAAGCTGAGCCTGAGTGACCACCTCACCTACATAATACACCTAATACACAAATAAAGAGAAAACAATGAAAACAAAAAAAAGAGACACAATCAGAAACAACACCCGGGAACCTCCTAGGAGCTCCAACATCATACAAGCTGTATGTGGATCTGTCTGTAGCCCGGATCTGAGGGGAGGGAATAGTCCCGATTCATAGACGACGTACATCTCAGGTCACACATCACAGTGTCCAATGATGGAAGAAAGTTGCTGTGAATAAAGTTATTTTTGGTACGTTTTCAAGTGTGGAAAATCTGTGGACTTCCAAAGTGTGTGGGAAGCCACCGATAAACGCTCCAAATATATATTTAGAAGAACAAATCCAGAGAAAGAATAAATCCAACAACAGAGGGAATGGATGTGAACATCTAGAACCAGAATTTTCCATTCATTACCGACCATCAGATATTAATTAACAAATTCTTCATTAAACCCGATTCTCCATTAAAAGCCTCAGACATGGGGCCACTCCTCATTTCATTCCCCAACAATGGAGACAAGACCCACCTCAGAATGGAATTCCAGAGTCCACAGAAGCAGAGAGAAGGTTCATCTTTGTAAAGACCAATTCGATACATTGTAAAAGATACGGGCCCCATGAAGACACTTTATTGTCACTGGTGATACATTGTATAAGATAGGTGCCCAGAGGAGACACTTTACTATCACTGGTGATACATTGTAAAAGATACGGGCCCTCGGTGTCCTCCTCTTCACTAGGGATTAGTGAAGGTTTGGTCCTAGGACTAATCTGAACATTGTCTGTTTGGGCATTTGAATGGATGCCTGAACTTCTGCCCCTTGTGCCCCTTATAGGCAGGAGCCGAGCTTCATATATAGAAGGGGCATTTCTAATGATTTTATATATGACAGCTTCCTGACATCTATGGTTTCTAAGGAAGCTGCGGGTGCTGCACCTACTGTGTCCCTAGCAACCACTGCTGTCACTGACACATTGCTTAAATAACTAGGAATCTTCGGCCATATAAGCAAAGGGGAGGAGATAGTAGTGACATCACTGCCTAAATGTGGTCACCATCCATACTTGGTCAATGATGTCACTACTATTCCCGCCCCTTTCCCTTATATACAGTAGCTGTCATTTGTCAAGCAGCACCGTCCAGATTGGTTATGTGTTCAGGGTCCATCTGGATTTTCATTTCGGAGAGTCACCGGGTGGTGAGCATCCTGGTTAACACCCGATTTACAATGAGAGGCATTTTATAGGACTTTTTTTAATAAAGGTCAAATGCCTGGGTGTCTTTACTCCTAGGTTCTATTTTTTTAAAATGTTTGTATCCCTTTCTCATTCACATAGGAGGGAGCAGTATGTGGGTGCCCCCTTATTTGTAAAGAGGGCTTCTAGATTCCAATAAGCCCACCACCCCCAGACCCCCACAAGCACTGGGTTAGGGTTTTAGGGACGAGGCCCTTGTCCTCATCAACATGGTGGACAAGGTGTTTTGCCTGGGGGTATGTGGCCTGGTATGGTTCAAGGGGGAGGGGCTGCACACTCAAGGCTGTGCACAAGTGTGTATGTTTGACCATTCTTCCAGAAGCGCATTTGTGAGGTCAGGCACTGATGTTGGATGAGAAGGCCTGGCTCGCAGTCTCCGAACTAATTCATCCCAATGGTGTTCTTTATGGTTGTGGTCATGACTCTGTGCAAGCCAGTCAAGTTCCTCCACCCCAAACTCACCCATCCATGTCTTTATGGACCTTGCTTTATGCACTGGTGGAACAGGAAGGGGGCATCCCCAAACTATTCCCACAAAGTTGGGAGCATGAAGTTGGCGTCTTAAGAGTTCCCTTTACTGGAACTAAGGGGCCAAGCCCAACCCCTGAGAAACAACCCCCACACCATAATCCCCCCTCCACCAAATGATTTGGACCAGTGCACACAGCAAGGTCCATAAAGACATGGATGAGTGAGTTTGGGGTGGAGGAACTTGACTGGCCTGCACAGAGTCCTGACCTCAACCCGATAGAACACCTTTGGGATAAATTAGAGCAGAGACAGTTACATAGTAGGTGAGGTTAAAAAAAGACACAAGTCCATCAAGTCCAACCTATGTGACTGTGAGCCAGGCCTTCTCGTCCATCATCAGTGCCTGACCTCACAAATGCGCTTCTGGAAGAATGGTCAAACATTCCCATAGACACCCTCCTAAACCTTGTGGATGGCCTTCCCAGAAGAGTTGAAGCTGTTATAGCTGCAAAGGGTGGGGCCAACTCCATATTAAACACTACGGACTAAGACTTGGATGTCATTAAAGGTCATGTGTGTGTAAAGGCGGGTGTCCCAATACTTTTGGAAATATAGTGTATTTTATTCATGTTATTTATTTAGATAATAGGTAGGAGATATTGTTCAAGAGACAGGCTCAATCCCCTCTATAACCACATAGAATAATGATATTAAAAAAGTAATGTTTATTTGACATAGTAAAAATCTTCAATGTATTGTAAAAGCATATAATGGCCACCTCCAAGCATATAATACAAGAGGATCAAGAGAAAAAGTGTTTGGATCGACACGTTTCGCCCGGAGTAGGCTTCCTCAGGATCCACTTTGTTTCCAAAACTTTGTGTTGTTAATAACTGGTGAACAATACAAGCAATACATTATTCTACCATAATGAAATGACAAAGACTATATGTTCCATATATTTAAATGCCATTTGAAAGTAAAATAATACTGGGAAGTTAACAATACATGGGGTCACCCAGGAGGAGAGGTAGAAAAGAAAAAAAAAAAAACAGCAAGACGAAAAAAAAAGTTATTTATCTCTCTTGTGTAGACATCCAAAAGTCAAGTTTCCGGGTGCTGCCAGGTATACAATATCATGTCATGTTTATTGGCTAAACTGTTTCCCACCTCACTCAAAGTCCTAGGGCGAATTTCTCTTTTTGTCTTATATAGGGATGGAGGTGTGTCACTGGTGATATCAGACCTTTCCTTGCCCAGGTATACAATAGGCACATTACAAGTCTTGTCACTTTATTCCATCCTCTGCAGGTGATTTCAGTGTCACAGCTCTCCATAGACACAAAGATGGGTTGTCACATTAGTGGGTCTCTGGTGGCCTCTTTGTCACCTCTCTAATTCCCATCCTAAAATATTGTGACCCTTCTGTACATACATCACACTCTGCTACAGGACTATGGCTCTAATATTCATATGGAAGTGCTCTTATACTATATACAGATACAGTGGATTATAAGAGGAGGACGGACTCTGCGTATACGGCATCTTCCTCACTATCCGGGATTCAGGATCTTCTCATCCAATGTCTAGACTCGAGCTGAAAAGAATGACAGAGAAATAATCAGTGTGGAGAAAGAGGGCACATTCCAAATCCCAAAATCTAACCATGCCCCGTCTTCTGCCCATATTTCTCATTTTGTCCCACATACGGCTCCTGTCCAACCTTGTCCATATCATCCCTCATACTACCCAACCTTCCAAGCCTGTCCATATCGCCCTTCCTCCTACCTGACGTTTCCATACCCAACCTATCCACCCTTGTCCACATCATCCCTCCTTCTACCCAACCTTGTCCATACTGTTCCTACACAACCTGCTTCATATCATCCCTCCTCCTACCTAACCTTGTCCATATTGTCCCTCTCCCTACCCAACCTTGTTTATATCATCCCTCCTCCCACCTAACATTGTCCATACCATCCCTCCTCCTACCCAACCTGTCCATATTGCCCCTCCTCCTGCCCATCTTTGTTCATATCATCCCTCCTCCTACCCAACCTTGTCCATATCATCCCTTCTCCTACCCAACCTGGTCCCTATCATCCCTCCTCCTACCCAACCTTGTCCATATCAACCTCCCCCTCCTCTTACCCAACCTTGTTTATATCATCCCTCCTCCTATCCAACCTTGTTCATATTGTCCCTCCTGCTACACAACCGTGTCCATATCATCTCTCCTCCTACCCAACATTGTCCATATTGTCCCTCCTCCTACCCAACCTTGTCCATTTTGTCCCTCCTCCTGCTCCTGCCCAACCTTGTTCATATCATCCCCTCTCCTTCCCAACTTTGTTCCAATCATCCCTCCTACCACCCAACCTTGTGATTATCGCCCCTCCTCCTGCCCAATCTTGTCCATATTGTTGCTCCTCCTACCCAATCTTGTTCATATCTTCCCTCCTACTGCTCCTACCCAACCTTGTCCATATCATCCCTCCCTCTCCCCCTCCTCCTACCCAACCTTGTGGTCATATTGTCCCTCCTCCTGCTCCTGAGCAACCTTGTCCTTATCATTCCTCCTCCTACCCAACCTTGTGGTCATATTGTCCCTCCTCCTGCTCCTGAGCAACCTTGTCCTTATCATTCCTCCTCCTACGCAACCTTGTGGTCATATTGTCCCTTCTCCTGCTCCTGAGCAACCTTGTCCATATCATCCCTTCTCCTATCCAACCTTGTCCATATTGCTCCTCCTCCTGCCCAACCATATCCACAATCATCCCTACACCTACCCAACCTCGTCCTTATCATCCCTCCTCAGACCCAACCTGGTTCATATCGTCCTTCCTCCTGCTCCTGCCCAAGCTTCTGCATATCGTCCTTCCTCCTACCTAACCTTGTCCATGTTGTCCCTCCCCCTACCCAACCTTGTTCATATTATCCCTCCTCCTACCTAACATTGTCCATACCGTCTCTCCTTCTACCCAAACCTGTCCATATTGCCCCTCCTCCTGCACATCTTTGTTCCTATCATCCCTCCTCCCACCCAACCTTGTCCATATCATTCCTCCTCCTACCCAACCTTGTCCATATTGCCCCTCCTCCTGCTCCTGCCCAACCATGTCCATATCGTCCCTCCTCCTCCTCCTAACCAGCCTTGTCCATATCGTCCCTCATCCTAACCAACCTTGTCCATATTGTCCCTCATTACAACATATACAACAATCCTAACCAACCTTGTCCATATCGTCCCTCCTCCTACCCAATCTTGTCCATATCGTCCCTCCTCCTACTCAATCTTGTCCATATCGTCCCTCCTCCTACCCAATCTTGTCCATATCGTCCCTCCTCCTGCTCCTGCCCAACCTTGTCCCTATCATCCCTCCTCCTACCCAATCTTGTCCTTATCGTCCCTCCTCCTACCCAATCTTGTCCTTATCGTCCCTCCTCCTACCCAATCTTGTCCATATCGTCCCTCCTCCTGCTCCTGCCCAACCTTGTCCCTATCATCCCTCCTCCTACCCAACCTTGTCCATATCGTCCCTCCTCCTGCTCAAACCCAACCTAGTCCATATCGTCCCTCCTCCTGCTCCTGCCCAACCTTGTCCATATCGTCCCTCCTCCTGCTCAAACCCAACCTTGTCCATATCATCCCTCCTACTGCTTCTGTCCAACCTTCCCATATTGTCCTTCCTTTAGGGTCGTGGGGGGTTAGCTCAATGGGGATCACCTTCCCTGGGGAAAAGGGTAGTCCAAACAGCAGGTTTTCTTAAAATCTGACTTATAGCCAGTTTTATTTTTTAAAGGTTGCAGGAAAATCAAATAAACAAAACAGAAAATGAATCCTCGCCATCCAGGCACTACCTAAACAGTTCGGGATCCTAACTCCCAGGTGAAGGGCTTCTCCCAGTCACCCACAAAACAAAGATAATGCAAAACTTTTTCTGTCTCTCACAAAGCAGACATCACATAAGCAGCTCTCTCGGGTATGGCTTCCTGAGTCCCAGGCCAAGAGCAATCATTTTCTCCAGTCCTGCTTTATTTATACCACCTGTTGGTGGACACAAGTGGACCGTAAAATCTGGTCCGCAAACCAACCCTGCTAAGGTGGCTGGTAAAACCGGATTTCCTGCAAATGAGCGCATGCGTCCACCCCCTTCAGCATGACGTTGCTTTATCATGGGTGGTCAGGGCTTAGCACGTTGGTGGTCTGATACGGATACTTTGTTACAGCAGCCTGGAGCTCAGACTGGAGTTTTCCATTAATAGAAGGTTATAATGAAACAGCGGGAGAGGTCATCACCGGACCCAATCCTCCTAGATTACTCCAAGATCTCCATCACACTCACCCCCTCAGTCTGTTTTCAGGAAGCTGTACATCCCCGTATTTGTCCTCCCAGGTTCCTTCTCCTCCACCTTCTTACACACATCATTCCTCTGAGTCTGACGCCCCTATAGAGAGAGAGGAGGGGAGATCACATTACACAGATGCTTTGTCAAAATTAAAAACAGGAGCCAAATATGGTAAAAAATCTCCGTTCCCGTTCACCGCACCATTGTACATTGGCACATGTATGTTCCTGTACGGAATTATGAATCCCAACACGTGTTACATTCATGCAGAATATTCTTTAGAATTATTTGGAATGCACTGCCAAGACCCAACAAAAGAAAAAAAATTGTCCTACACCTTTATTGCAGCAAAGTACAACGCACAGCATGGGATGCATTGCAGGGCAGGTCTGTCCACACCTTCTGTTCAACATTTATGTCTAGTAGGGGTGCGCATCTTCACTGGACTCACGATTCGATTCGATTACGATTATCAAGTCAATGATTCGATTCGATTCCGCGATGCATCACGATGCATCACGATTACAGCGCAAGTCCGCAAGTTCTCATGGTTTTCATCAAAAAAAATTCAAGTAGTCAGGAGGACTCCATTTTTTTTAATCTATCTGTTCTTAAGAAAAAAAGAGACAGCAGAGGAGCTCCAGGCTCTCTTCCAAAATACTAAAGGAGATGGTCAGAGCCTGCGGACATGCTACAGGAGATGATCAGAGACTGCAGACATGCTACAGGAGAGGATCAGAGACTGCAGACATGCTACAGGAGATGGTCAGAGACTGCGGACATGCTACAGGAGATGGTCAGAGACTGCAGACATGCTACAGGAGATGGTCAGAGACTGCAGACATGCTACAGGAGATGGTCAGAGACTGCAGACATGCTACAGGAGATGATCAGAGACTGCAGACATGCTACAGGAGCTGGCCAGAGACTGCAGACATGCTACAGGAGATGGTCAGAGACTGCGGACATGGTACAGGAGATGGTCACAGACTGCGGCGGACATGGCACAGGAGATGGTCACAGACTGCGGTGGACATGGCACAGGAGATGGTCACAGACTGCGGCGGACATGGCACAGGAGATGGTCACAGACTGCGGCGGACATGGCACAGGAGATGGTCACAGACTGCGGCGGACATGGCACAGGAATGGGCACAGACTGCGGCGGACATGGCAAAGGAGATGGTCACAGACTGCGGCGGACATGGCACAGGAGATGGTCACAGACTGCGGCGGACATGGCACAGGAGATGGTCACAGACTGCGGCGGACATGGCACAGGAGATGGTCACAGACTGCGGCGGACATGGCACAGGAGATGGGCACAGACTGCGGCGGACATGGCACAGAAGATGGGCACAGACTGCGGCAGACATGGCACAGGAGATGGGCACAGACTGCGGCGGACATGGCACAGGAGATGGGCACAGACTGCGGCGGACATGGCACAGGAGATGGTCACAGACTGCGGCGGACATGGCACAGGAGATGGTCACAGACTGCAGGGGACATGGCACAGGAGATGGTCACAGACTGCGGCGGACATGGCACAGGAGATGGGCACAGACTGCGGCGGACATGGCACAGGAGATGGTCACAGACTGCAGGGGACATGGCACAGGAGATGGTCACAGACTGCGGCGGACATGGCACAGGAGATGGGCACAGACTGCGGCGGACATGGCACAGGAGATGGGCACAGACTGCGGCGGACATGGCACAGGAGATGGGCACAGACTGCGGCGGACATGGCACAGGAGATGGGCACAGACTGCGGCGGACATGGCACAGGAGATGGGCACAGACTGCGGCGGACATGGCACAGGAGATGGGCACAGACTGCGGCGGACATGGCACAGGAGATGGTCACAGACTGCGGCGGACATGGCACAGGAGATGGTCACAGACTGCGGCGGACATGGCACAGGAGATGGTCACAGACTGCGGCAGACATGGCACAGGAGATGGGCACAGACTGCGGCGGACATGGCACAGGAGATGGGCACAGACTGCAGCGGACATGGCACAGGAGATGGGCACAGACTGCAGCGGACATGGCACAGGAGATGGGCACAGACTGCGGCGGACATGGCACAGGAGATGGGCACAGACTGCGGCGGACATGGCACAGGAGATGGGCACAGACTGCGGCGGACATGGCACAGGAGATGAGCACAGACTGCGGCGGACATGGCACAGGAGATGGGCACAGACTGCGGTGGACATGGCACAGGAGATAGGCACAGACTGCGGCGGACATGGCACAGGAGATGGGCACAGACTGCGGTGGACATGGCACAGGAGATGGGCACAGACTGCGGCGGACATGGCAGAGGAGATGGGCACAGACTGCAGCGGACATGGCACAGGAGATGGGCACAGACTGCGGCGGACATGGCACAGGAGATGGGCACAGACTGCGGCGGACATGGCACAGGAGATGGGCACAGACTGCGGCGGACATGGCACAGGAGATGGGCACAGACTGCGGTGGACATGGCACAGGAGATGGGCACAGACTGCGGACAATAATGCAGAGTTGTGGCGTGATGAAGGCACATAGAAGACAATTTATGATATGGACTTGTGTCACAGCCCCCCCCTCCCCCTCTGTACTTACATGCAGCCTGTAATGAGCAGGGTGATCTGCCTGCTCACCATCTCCCCCCGATCTCCATTCCAGCCGCCGGTTGTCGATCCATCGTATCTCTCCTGAGGTCAGCAGTGAATTCTCCCGGGACAGCGCTCCGTGCGTTAAGCTGTTATTAGTGTGTGTGTATATTCCGGTCATGTGACTCTCGGCCGCGCCTCCCTCCTCTCACATCTCTCCTGATGTCAGCACCGCCCGCCGCTCTTCTGACCTGATAGCTTTAGTCAGTGGGCGGAGCTGACATCAGGAGAGACTGAGAGGAGGGAGGTGCGGCCGAGAGTCACATGAGCGGAATATACACACACACTAATAACAGCTTTACGCACGGAGCGCTCTCCCGGGAGGGGGCGGGGCCAGAAATCGATTATTCGGGTCGCATGCATCGATGCCGCATCGGGGACACCCGAATCGCGATGCATCGATGCTGCGATTAATTTCAGCAGCCCTAATGTCTAGTATTGAATTGCTTGAGGTCATTATTGTTTTGTAGTATGCTGACCTCTAGCGGCAGTTTTGAGAAACTGCAACCTGTTTACTATGTGATTTGGTTTCTCCCTCCGTCCTCCCCTCCTGTTTAGTACTCCCCACTTCTTCCATGTTCCCTCATGTTAGACATGTGCACTGCCAAAAAATGTGTTCGTTCTCGTTTTATTCATTCTTTTTTCCTTTTTCGGGTCATTCGTTATGATCGAAATTCGTTATTTCAAATCAAATTCGTAACTTCGGGAAAATTCGAATTCGTTACGTTCCATTCCTTTAGATGTGGTATTCGGTATTTCGATAATTCTTAAAAATCGAAAATCCGATAATTCAAAAATCCGAACATAAGAACGAAAACCTGAAAATCCGAAAATAAGAACGAAAATCCCAAAATTCGAAAGAAGGAAAATCCGAAATAATAACTAACTAACTAAAAATGACTAACTATTAATTTATAGGTATTGGAATTTCCTTTCAAATTTGGCTGTTAGCGAACGTAACAAATACGAATTTATCCCAAGTTACGAATTATCCGAAATAACGAATGCCGCATCTAAACAAAGGGAATGTAATGAATTAATATTATTTATTATTATTATTATTATTAATAATTTGTTATGTTCCATTCGTTTAGATGCGCCATTCGTTATTTTGGATAATTCGTAACTTCTGATAAATTCTTATTTGTTACGTTCGCTAACAGCCAAATATGAAAGGAAATTCCAATACCTATAATTTAATAGTTAGTAATAGTTATTATTAAAAGTTAGTTATTATTTCAGATTTTCTCATTTTTGGATTTTCGTTCTTATTTTCGAATTTTTAAACTTCTGAATTTTTTGAATTTTAAAATCTACGGTTTCGGAAAAATTCGTTAAATGGGTTCCCGTTAATTTGAATATTTCTGAATTGACGAATTTGTTGAATTTCGTCAAAAAATGAATTCGGAACGAAGCAAATTGCACATGTCTACCCTCAGTCAGTGTTAGTTATTCTCAGAGAAAGGGCTCTGGAACCTCAGCCACAAACAAAACAAAACAAAAAATGAAAAATGATAAAAATGAAAAATATTATAAAAATAAATGAGAAATAGGCATGTATAAAGAGCTGCTGTATTGAACATCTATGGTGCCCAGAAAAGTTATGCTGTCATTCCACAGCACTTAACTACACAATATTTATAAATGTGTTTGATTATACAATGCGCAATAAAAATTAAGGGCATTGGTACCGATCGCTCACTGTGTTCATTCAGGAAAGGAAGGGGCCAGTAAATGACATGTAGCGAGGTCCCAGGTCTAATGAGAACCTCCAGGGCCAAAGATAGATGAAATCCTTCTGTATGTGGTGGGTTGAGAGGCATAGTGGGTGCAAGGTAGTTAAACTCATTGGGCGCCAGACACTTCTTGAACGCAAAAGAGATTTTTATTTCTCTTAACAGAACTTTAGGAGAGAGGGTTAGGGCCAGGATTCCTTTAGGTAGTTGCAAGATTAATTAGCAGACTCCGAGACATCTACAGGAGGACAGCCATGCAGGGAAAGGCATCCAGCAAGACGCCACATCTGCAGGTGCAGGAATGCTGTCTCCTATGGCAACAGTCTTCAACAGTTCCTAACACAAATGTAACAGTTCCTTCACTTCCACTACAATCACTTCTTGTAGTTCTTCAGCCCACTGAGCTCCTGGTCTCTCACTAGACTAGATGATTCACTGACTCTGAATCCCTCCAATCTTTATGGTGGTATCTTCGTCAAGCCTCACCCCCACTTCCCTGCTGGGTCCCTAGCTTGGCACTCCAGATACTTCTCAAGCTTCAACCCCACTGGCCTGCTCGGTCCCTGGCTTGACACACAAGGCTGCTCTGCAAGAGTCACCTCCACTGGTTGGGTCCCTGGCTTGATACCCGTTGAAGTTTCCCGATTCTCCACCATCCCCGGTTGGTGAGAATACTGCTCGGGTACTTGCTTCAGGTACTCACTGTGGTCCCCGGTAATAAGGTGGTTGCTCCTAAGTGGCAACAGCTTCCCCTCTACCTCTGACCACGACAGGTTCTCCGGCCAGCAGATACGTCACTTTTTGATTGGACTGACAGCCGCAATCCCAACCCTGCTCTGCTCTCTTGCTTCTGGATAGGCCCTCACACAGCCAACAGCCAGATGTAGGAGATGGCCATCTCCGGCCTAGCAGCCTGGGCAATACAACACACGTCCACCCAGACAGCCGTCCAGGTAGCAGAGGAACACCAATCAGCTGACTCTACCCAAATATATAGGTTCTCCCAGCAGGCCAAAGGATTCAAGAAAACCCCTGCCCATTGGCTGAGATACCCCATATACCCATAATCTGACCTTGCATTGCCCTCCTCATATCTAATGCCACCAGGTACCGGGCCACCTAGCGGCAAAAGAGAGAAGTGCAGCAATTACAGACTTAGAGTGAAAGCAATTGATCCCTAACAATGGGCCAAGGTAGCTATGCTAATTTAGGAGCAACCCTGCCTAAACACCAGGGTGCTACAGACATATTTACCGGCTCCTTCCCCCACTCTTCATCTTGAAACATCCCCCTGTGTGCCCGCAGCAGCTGCTGGAAGGAGAGGAGGGAAGCCGGCAGCGCTGCAGGGGAAAGGGGCACACAGGGGGGGGGGGTCTAGACAGAAGACGGAAGGAGCACATATGTGCTAGAACCAATCCCCCTGCAGCACAGCCAGAGGGGAAAATAAGAGGAGAAGCTGGCAGCGCTGCAGGGGGAGACAGAAGAGGATCAATATCTGAAATAAGACAGCACAGCCGGCCCTCCTGTTAACAGGTGCCTGGGCCCCATCTTTTGAACTGATGGGGCCTTGGCCCAGTACAGGGGAGCTCCATTATTAAGGAGGCCGTGATGGTCTTTGCCAGCTTGGGACTCAGTAGACAGATGTATGTGAAAATATCGTTCGTTAATGAGATCTGGGAAGCCCTGGGTCTTCTGTTGTCTACTAGTCTGAAGGGTCTTTCACCCATTGTTAAGTGTGCTAATTAACACACCTATTGTCTGCTAGCAAACTGCTATTGAGGGATGTGTTTATGCTTGTAATATGTGTATTGTATTTTGAGCTTGATGCCAGCAAGTCTGACCTGGAATAAGATCCCTGACTGTCTAGGTGATTAATCGTTTAATTAACGTAATGTTTATAGTATTCAGATCTCATTAACCAGCGTTCCTTTCACATACATCTACCTGTAGATAAATACTGAGTCTCAAGCTGGCAGAGACCTTCATGGTCTCCTTGATGATGTCCTTTTGCATTACATAACAGAACATCTTCTTAAATGCTTGTATCTCCCTCAAATGTCAGAGCCCATAGTTGGTAGACAAGAGGCTAGCATTCAGTCCCCTTCAAAAGCCTCTGTCCCGAGTAAGTCTATCACATTTCTCCCCATCAAAAGTCGATAAACAACGTCCCAGACCTCCACCTGGTCTGGACATGTGTTAGTCGGGCAGAGTGAACTCACATAATCAGTCCGCATGATCTTCATTCTTGGCTGCAAGGAATAGTTGTCATCAGTAGGTGTGGGGCAGAGGTCATTGACTCTCTGTCCGGCTGGTTTGTAACATACCTGGGCTCAGTCTGCAGCTGGGGAGAGGGGCCAATCACCCCAGCTCCTTGAAGCTGTGGAGACACTAGAGGTGCTAGGCAGAGGCCAGCGGCGCTCTTCCTGTTGCCAGCGATTCAGCTGGGAGTAGAAGCTTCACTACGTCCGCTTGTCGCTGGGGAGAGGGGTCAACTGCCCTGGCTTGCTGGAACTCCGCAGTTGTCGCCGGTGCTGGGCAGAGGTTTGTAGCACTCTGCCCTGTTGCCAACACTTCTTCTGGGGACTCCACATAATCCGCTCTGGCTAATTGTTGGGGAGGGAGGCCGGCTTTCTCCGCTCCCGAACTGTGAGATATTAGCCAGTTGCTCCATCCCCCAGACTTCTGGACTCCCGCTGTGGAGCGAGGACGACTTCCATCGCTCCTAAGACACTACCCTGCCGTTGGGGAGGGAGGACAAACACCTCCTCTCCCTTCTCCTCCTGGATCCTGATCTGCTGCTGGGGAGTGACTGCCACTTTCTCCCCCCTGGGCCTCTGGAACTGCTGCAGATGTGGGGCAGAGGTCTTGGATCCTCTGTCCAGTTGTCAGCACTTCAACTGGAGAAGTTTCTTGTAACTCCACAGTAGGGATGAGCAGAACACCCCCGGTTCGGTTCGCATCAGAATATGCAAACAGGCAAAAAATTTGTTCAAACACGCGAACACCGTTAAAGTCTATGAGACACGAACATGAATAATCAAAAGTGCTAATTTTAAAGGCTTATATGCAAGTTATTGTCAAAAAAGTGTTTGGGGACCCAGGTCCTGCCCCAGGGGACATGGATCAATGCAAAAAGAAGTTTTAAAAATGGCCGTTTTTTCGAGAGCAGTGATTTTAATAATGCTTAAAGTGAAACAATAAAAGTGTAATATTCCTTTAAATTTCGTACCTGGGGGGTGTCTATAGTATGCCTGTAAAGGGGCACATTTTTCCCGTGTTTAGAACAGTCTGACAGCAAAATGACATTTCAAAGGAAATAAAGTAATTTAAAACTACTCGCGGCGATAATGAATTGTCGGTCCGACAATACACATAAAAGTTCATTGATAAAAACGGCATGGGATTTCCCCACAGGGGAACCCCGAACCAAAATTTAATTTTAAAAAAATGGCGTGGGAGTCCCCCTAAAATCCATACCAGGCCCTTCAGGTAAATGGGGAGTACTCGGAATGGTCAGGGGTGGGTAGTGGGGTTCCCCAGGGTTCTGTGCTGGGACCAATACTCTTTAATTTGTTCATAAACGACCTGGAGGATGGGATAAACAGTTCAATCTCTGTATTTGCGGACGATACTAAGCTAAGCAGGGCAATAACTTCTCCGCAGGATGTGGAAACCTTGCAAAAAGATCTGAACAAATGAATGGGGTGTGCAACTACATGGCAAATGAGGATTAATGTAGAAAAATGTAAAATAATGCATTTGGGTGGCAAAAATATGAATGCAATCTATACACTGGGGGGAGAACCTCTGGGGGAATCTAGGATGGAAAAGGACCTGGGGGTCCTAGTAGATGATAGGCTCAGCAATGACATGCAATGCCAAGCTGCTGCTAACAAAGCAAACAGAATATTGGCATTAAAAAGAGGGATCAACTCCAGAGATAAAACGATAATTCTCCCGCTCTACAAGACTCTGGTCCGGCCGCACCTGGAGTATGCTGTCCAGTTCTGGGCACCAGTCCTCAGGAAGGATGTATTGGAAACGGAGCGAGTACAAAGAAGGGCAACAAAGCCAATAAAGGGTCTGGAGGATCTTAGTTATGAGGAAAGGTTGTGAGCACTGAACTTATTCTCTCTGGAGAAGAGATGCTTGAGAGGGGATATGATTTCAATATACAAATACTGCACTGGTGACCCCACAATAGGGATAAAACTTTTTTGCAGAAGGGAGTTTAACAAGACACGTGGCCACTCATTAAAATTAGAAAAAAAGAGGTTTAACCTTAAACTATGTAGAGGCTTCTTTTTGTAAGAGCGGCAAGGGGGCAGTGGTCTCAGCGGGGGGGCAGCGATAGTTTAAAAAAAACTATTAAATAAGCACCTGAACGACCGCAACATACAGGGATATACAATGTAATACTGACATATAATCACACACATAGGTTGGACTTGATGGATTTGTGTCTTTTTTCAGCCTCACCTACTATGTAACTATGTAACTAATCTCTGGAATTGCTGAAAATTCAGGGCATGGGCTGGTGGCACTTGAGCCCAGTGCCAACACTTTCGCAGATGACTCATCCATAACATCCTCTGATGAAAAGTCAATTAAATCGTGGCTGGGGAATGAGGATGGCTTCCTCTTCTCCCGAGCCCTTGAACTGCAGCTGGGAAGATGAGCCGGCTGTTCCATCTCCTGTACCTTTACCCGGCTGCTGGACAGACGCACTCATCCATCCAAGCTCGTCCTGTGCAGAAACAAGTTAGTTAAGGTCAGTCAACACTTGCTGCATCTGCCACAAGAGCTCCGCTTCCATAGCTGCAGATGGAGATGGGCAGAGCACACTGTTACTCTGCCCCATTTCCGACACTTCAGCCAGGCTTTCACAACTGTCGGCTGGTGATTCTGGATAGTCTCAGGCAAAGGGAGCCCAGTCCTGCTGCTGAGCAGAGTCTAGCAGCCATCAGTGGGTGATCTCCAGCTCCCGTTCCTGAACCGCTACTCCAGATCGCTCCCAAAGTTAGGGTCCCCTGACAACTTCCCGTACAACAATCCCAGGCTGCCATAGCAAAAGCCTTCTGTTGGGCTGTCATCTGAAATCCAAGGGTATGCTCGGGTTACATGCCACTGGAGGGCTCTGTAGCTTTCGTCCAGCCGCATCTCTGCCCAGACCAGCCTGCTTAACTCAGCTGTCTGCTTCTTGTGTGGTTTTTCTCCCAAAAAACAGCACCCCCAATCCATACTGCGACCAGTGCCTTTACTGGATGGAGGGGAGAATTTTTCCCTGGTGGCGCTGCTCACCGGCTAGCGTTTCCTTCCAGAGTTCCGAGCAGACAGAATTATACAATCCCAGCAGGACCTGCTCTGACACTGGTCCCCTGTGCTGTATCCGGATCTCTCGCAACCTCCTTCTGATTTTCTCTTCCATGGCGGCTGGTATCTGTACCTCTCCTCTTCTGCTATCTGGACCTTGGATCCTGGTGGAGGTTTGGATGTCCCAGACTGCAGGAAGCATCCCACTGCTTGCCACCAATATCCCTCAACAGTAGTTTGCTAGCAGACAATAGTTGTGTTAAAGCGGAGTTCCACCCACTTTTCGATCTCCACATCATCCGTTTAGACCTTGCCATACTCACTGCAATCTGCATTTTTTCCCCCTCTGTCTTTACCTTGTTTGTAAGGCTTTGTTCAGAACTTCCCGTGTCTCCCATCTGCGGCTATTTGCGCAATATCTGGCTCCTGGGAGAGGCTTGCCATAGTTCCCAGGAGTCAGTGGGCATCGCCAATTCTCATCATCGCGAGGTTACCTTGGTTGCCATAACAACGGGGCGGGCATTTCCTAAGACGCTGCCTGTGATGCCACCCGTTGTGATGGGAACCAGAGAAGTTTCCAGCGTTGTGAGTTGTGGATAATGCGCACGCGAAAGAGTATCCTAGTTGGCCTCACATGCCCACAAGCAAGATGGAACAGCGCTGTTAATGAGATTAGTGATTGGAGCATTACATTAGGATGATACTAACAGATGCCTTTAGAAAAAAATTGTAATATGTGGGTGGAACTCCGCTTTAATTAGCACAATTAACAATGGCCGAAAGACCCCTCAGACTGTTAGACAACAGGAGACCCAGGGCTTCCCAGATCTCATTAACCAGCGTTCTTTTCACATACATCTGTCTACTGAGTCCCAAGCTGGCAGAGACCATCATGGCCTCCTTAATAATGTCCTTTTGCATTACATAACAGAACATCTTCCTAAATGCTTGTAGCATCCTCAAAATGCCAGGGCCCATAGTCGGTAGGCAAGAGGCTAAGCATTCAGTCCCCTCCAAAAGCCTCTGTCCCGGGTGAGTCTATCACAAGGAGCATTCTTCCTGCTATGAACTACTACTTCCCACCTACTGACCTCCATTGTAAGGGACAATATTCCCATCCACCCTCCAATTAATTAATTTTAGTGCTTTTTCTACACATACTGTATATTTGGTCACCGATTGAAGGTAGTAGAAAAAAAACATAATTTGGTCACCTATTGATGGTAGTAGAAAAAATACATAATAATATTTAATAAAACAGATGTAAGTGTCCACCTGCTGGATGAAGTGAAAGCTCTGAAATTGAAGCACTGAAACCAGGAAGGACTGATTAGCATTCTTGGTTTGAAACTTACCGCCTTTAGGTTTCGTGTCAGGATGCATTCATCAACCTGAGATATAACAGCGTGAGAGTCGTATTCAAACTTGTAACAACCAAAGCAGTTATAGGTCCTCTGTGGAGACAAAACAATGGGAACACATGATCACCAGGTGAGGTCAGATAGTACTATAAGTCACAACTATCACCAGATGAGGTCAGATAGTGGAGCAGTGTGGAGTAATTCATTCACAAAGTTCAAAGTAGAGCAGTGTGGAGTAATTAATTCACAATGTACAGAATGGAGCAGTGTGGAGCAATTCATTCACAAAGTTCAGTGTGGAGTAATTATTTGACAATGTACAGGGTGAAGCACGGTGGAGTAATTCATTTACAATGTACATGTCAGGATCACTTAAGGGGCTCCTGCTCCTCAATCCCACCATTGGCTGTTGCATTCCCCCTGTCTGTGTTTACCTGGAAGGTGATTGATCTGGTCAGTCACCTGATATAAGCAAACCGAACACTCTATCCCTTGCTTGTGATAGAGACAGTATACCTGCATTGCTCCTGATCAAGCCTCCCATTTGTTTGCCCTGCTTTGCTGTCTGGATTACCCTGTGTATGACCCGGATTGGATATTGAACTATTCCCTGAACTCTGCCTGCCTTGTTCTTGGACTGTTATTGGATCAGATATTGGACTATTCCCTGAACTCAGCCTGCCCTTTACCTGGACTGACATAGAACCACGCTATCTGTCTGCTAAACTGCAAGTATCTGTTTGCTTTGTTCAGTTCACGTCTGCCTTGGCGTGGTGGCCAGACACTATAGCATTGTGTATAAGTCCTGGGGGCAACCAAGTACCGGTAGGCCTGCTTGTCTTAAGGGAAAGGGGGCTGCTATAGGTGAAGCACACAGTAGCTAGCTATAGTGTCTGACCACCTGCGTTGGGGTAGACGTGACATTCGTGAAATTATCACAAGCCTTTAACAAAAAAAATTTCTGTCAAGATGGACACTACACAGGCCCGTTTATTTGCTGAGGAAATTTGCAAACTGACACGCGAAGTCCAGGAACTGTCTTTGCGTGTAAGCGCACCTCCAGCAGTAACGCAGGAGCCAGAGCCCAAAGTTGACTGTTTTTCTGGTGACCCCCCTATGTCTTCCAACTATAAAAATAGTTGTATGCTATACTTTAAGCTTAAACCACACTCTTCTAGTTCTGAAGCACAGTGGGTCAGACTGATTATTACATGGTTGCAGGGGGATCCCCAGTCTTGGGCATCTCCCCACAGATGACCCAGCCAGAGGGTAAATTTAAGCTTTTTTCAAGGCCTTAGGTTTACTGTATGATGATCCTGATCATGCCCACTCAGCTGAAACTAACCTTAGATCATTACTTCAGGATAAACGCACTGTTGAACAATACTGCTCTGATTTACCCCGCTGGGCACCTGACTCGGGGTGGAATGACCCAGCTCTAAGAAGCCAGTTCAGGTTAGGCTTATCAGGGAGGGCCCGGAGGGGAGGAGCCGGATGTGGGCATCTAGCTGATCTCGGAGCGCGCTCTGGGATGCCGGGTCCCTCCTCTCTCCTCGTGTCCAGCAGGGATGCAGTGACGCTAGTAGCGGCGCCTATGGCTTTGATGCGGGCTGCCTGCTCCTAATTGTCCGCTCCTGGGATGCTCCGCGGGACGTGGGTCCCTACACGCTCGCGGCTGCTGCCTCCCCCCCAACCCCCCCTGTTCTCTCTGACCCCTCGCACCTCCGAGTCCAGGACAGGTGGCGGATGAGGAAGAGATCAAAGAAGCGCTCCTGGGAAACAGCTGACAAGAGGAGTTGAAGCTCCGGAGATCACAGCCCCTGCCTCCTCCCCACAGAAGCAGCTGGAGAGAAAGCCGACCAGGAAGGAATGGAGGATACTGCTGCTAGCATCTTTAGGACACAGTAAACACCGGACAAACCCAGAACATCAACTCTCAGATAAGTATATTGGAGTGAATACAGCTGGAGGGGTAAGTGCTTTACATTAAATTATGCCGGTGGAACTTTTTTTTAAATTTTTTTTTTATTTTACTGATTTTTATTTATATTCATACAAAATACATCACAATATACAGTGTTCATGTTTCATCATAATACTAAGACCACCACTATTAGATGTGTATAGGTAACCTATAAAAAATGCTCTATCATTTTCTCCCATTTGAACCCATATTACCCTTCTTCCTAACCCCTTATTTTACTCATCTTATTGATACAACATAATCTACATCTTTATCAAATACCTATTCTTTTAAAAGATAAATACCATATTTATACAAAGCATACAGTGCCTTGCAAAAGTATTCGGCCCCCTTGAACTTTTCAACCTTTTGCCACATTTCAGGCTTCAAACATAAAGATATAAAATTTTTATTTTTTGTGAAGAATCACCAACAAGTGGGACACAATTGTGAAGTGGAACGAAATCTATTGGATATTTTAAACTTTTTTAGCAAATAAAAAACTGAAAAGTGGTGAGTGCAAAATTATTCGGCCCCTTTACTTTCAGTGCAGCAAACTCACTCCAGAAGTTCAGCGAGGATCTCTGAATGATCCAATGTTGTCCTAAATGACTGATGGTGATAAATAGAATCCACCTGTGTGTAATCAAGTCTCTGTATAAATGCACCTGCTCTGTGAGAGTCTCAGGGTTCTGTTGAAAGCGCAGAGAGCATCATGAAGACCAAGGAACACACCAGGCAGGTCCGTAATACTGTTGTGGAGAAGTTTAAAGCTGGATTTGGATACAAAAAGATTTCCCAAGCTTTAAACATCCCAAGGAGCACTGTGCAAGCGATCATTTTGAAATGGAAGGAGTATCAGACCACTGCAAATCTACCAAGACCTGGCTGTCCCTCTAAACTTTCAGCTCAGACAAGGAGAAGACTGATCAGAGATGCAGCCAAGAGGCCCATGATCACTCTGGATGAACTGCAGAGAACTACAGCTGAGGTGGGAGAGTCTGTCCATAGGACAACAATCAGTCGTACACGGCACAAATCTGCCCTTTATGGAAGAGTGGCAAGAAGAAAGCCATTTCTCAAAGATATCCATAAAAAGTCTCGTCTAAAGTTTGCCACAAGCCACCTGGGAGACACACCAAACATGTGGAAGAAGGTGCTCTGGTCCGATGAAACCAAAATCGAACTTTTTGGCCACAATGCAAAACGATATGTTTGGCGTAAAAGCAACACAGCTCATCGCCCTCAACACACCATCCCCACTGTGAAACATGGTGGTGGCAGCATCATGGTTTGGGCCTGCTTTTCTTCAGCAGGGACAGGGAAGATGGTTAAAATTGAGGGGAAGATGGATGCAGCCAAATACAGGACCATTCTGGATGAAAACCTGTTGGAGTCTGCAAAAGACCTGAAACTGGGACGGAGATTTATCTTCCAACAAGACAATGATCCCAAACATACAGCAAAATCTACAAAGGAATGGTTCACAAATAAACATATCCAGGTGTTAGAATGGCCAAGTCAAAGTCCAGACCCGAATCCAATCGAGAATCTGTGGAAAGAGCTGAAAACTGCTGTTCACAAACGCTCTCCATCCAACCTCATTGAGCTCGAGCTGTTTTGCAAGGAAGAATGGGCAAGAATTTCAGTCTCTCAATGTGCAAAGCTGATAGAGACATACCCCAAGCGACTTGCAGCTGTAATCGCAGCAAAAGGTGGCTCTACAAAGTATTAACGCAAGGGGGCCGAATAATTTTGCACGCCCCATTTTTCATTTTTTTATTAGTTAAAAAAGTTTCAACAATCCAATAGATTTCGTTCCACTTCACAATTGTGTCCCACTTGTTGGTGATTCTTCACAAAAAAAAAAAATGTTATATCTTTATGTTTGAAGCCTGAAATGTGGAAAAAGGTTGAAAAGTTCAAGGGGGCCGAATACTTTCGCAAGGCACTGTATATACCAGGGGTATTGAGCGTATAAGGATGAGTTTAAGACAGAGAAAAAAAAAAATGCGAATTCCCCCCCCCCCTCCAACACTCCCCCCCCCAGCTACCTCCCCCCCTCCCCTCCCCCCTCGTCCCCCCCTCACGCCCACCCCATCCCACCTATCTTAACCTGACTCGTACCATCCTATCTATATTAACTTCTATAATCATAAGGACACTGTCTCCGTATTCCCTACAATGGGTATCCCATTTCTTCCAACCAAGGTCTCCAGAGTTTTTTTAATTCTTTCAGGTTCCTTCTCTTTATATATACTGCCTTTTCCTTCCACATTGTTTCAGTCACCGTTTTAATCCACTCCTCTTTCCTAGGGGGGGTTCTTGCCTGCCATCTTTGTGCAATTAATTTTCTTGCCTGGAAAAGACATCTCTGAATTATTATAGTTTTGGAGGTTCCTCTATCTGCGCTCTCCCCAACTCCTAGAATACATAATTTCGGATCCATTTTAAGTTCTAAAGAAAAGATCTTATTTAGGGTTTCTATTATCTCGGACCAATACCGGAATAATTTCGGACATTTCCATATCATATGCAACAGGTCCCCCACATCTTGACATCTGGGGCAGTTAGCATCTGTCCTCCGCCCAAATTCAAATAACCTTTTAGGGGTGTAGTAAGTCCTATGTAGTAGCATCAGGTGTGAAATCTTCTGGGCAGGTGAGACCGACACCCGGTGTCCCCCCGCTAGTATCTCCCTCCACTGCCCATCAGAAAAAACACCCAAGTCCTTTTCCCATTTACCTCTACTTTTAAGTTTTTCCGGGGTCTCTATGCTATTTTTACAAATATGTGGGTATATTTTGGCTATAGACCCGCAGTGACCCCCCTGGTCTCCCAGTTTTTGAAATACAATGGACTCATTCCAAGAGGGTCCCTGACCCCCAAACTGTGTCTTAAGAGCATGTTTAATTTGTATCTAATTATATAGTGACCGATCTGGTATATCAAATTCCTCCTTCAATGACAAGAATGATTTTAAAGAATTCTGATTATATAGCTGGACTAGTTTATTTATTCCTCTTTTTTCATATAATTATATTTTCCCTATTACTTGTAGTTCTTGTAGATTCTTATTGTTCCACAAGGGAGTATACTTAGTCCATCCACTCAATCCCTTCAAAGCTTTAATGGATCTCCAAACTTTTGTTATTAATTTGACCGTGGGGGTTTTATGTATAAAGGAGTCCGCCTCCAGTGCCTCTATCACAGTCCTATGGGGGGGCTCCCATGATCATCAATCTCTCATTACTGAGTCCCCTATGAATCGATTTACCCACCAGTTGCTGCAGCTGAGCTGCCAAGAAATAACTTCGTGGGTGGGGTACTGCCAACCCCCCTTCCCGCGGTGGGAGTTGTAAGGTCTGCAAACTTATCCTAGGGGATCCCCCTTTCCATATGAGGTCTCTAAATATTGTATCTATTTTATTAAACCATTTCCTACTTATCAATATTGGCGAGTTCTGCATTATATACAGCAATTGGGGGAGCCATAGCATTTTAATCAAATTGCATCTCCCCGCTGTTGATAACGGGAGGCCCTTCCATATTTCAGTCTTACTTTTAAATTTCTCTAACAAGGGGGTTAAAGTGGAGTTCCACCCAAAAGTGGAACTTCCACTAATCAGATTCCTCCCCCCCTCCGGTGACACAGTTGGCACCTTTCAGGGGGGAGGGGGGTACAGATACCTGTATATTACAGGTATCTGTACCCACTTCCGGCATAAATAGCCGCAGAATCTGCGGTTATTTACGCCACTTCCTGCTCCCGCCCGCTGCCTGCTGGGAAACACACACGGGTCCCAGAGGCAGCAGGGAGCATTCGTATTGCACGGCGCGACTCGCGCATGCGCAGTAGGGAACCGGGAAGTGAAGCCGCACGGCTTCATTTCCTGATTCCCTTACCGAAGATGGAGGCGGCAGCACCCGAGGACGGAGAGACGCTTCGGCCTCGGGTGCCGACATCGCGGGCGCCCTGGACAGGTAAGTGTCCATGTTTTAAAAGTCAGCAGCTGCAGTATTTGTAGCTGCTGACTTTTAAAATTTTTTCTTTCGGCGGCGCCCCGCTTTAAGTTATTATTTAAGTAATTCTCTGGATCCTTCGTTATTTTAATACCCAAATATTTTGTTATCTCTGTTATTTCCATCCTGATATTATTTAAGGGGGCATCTTCTCTAGCGGGGTCCAGCGGTAATAAAACTGATTTCTCCCAGTTTATGGATAATACCGAGATTTTCCCAAACCTCGAGAAGATATCCATTACTTGTCTCAGGGATCCCTCAGTGTCTCCCAAGAATATGAGGACATCGTCCGCATATAATGCGATCCGCTCCTCTCCACCTTCCCTCTGGAACCCCTCTATTATTCTATTTTGCCTCACTGTTGTAGCTAGTGGATCCATAGCTAAGGCAAAAATCATGGGAGACAAAGGGCATCCCTGCCTTGAGCCCCTTTCCAGTTTGAACCCCGCCGAGTAATCGTTATTGATTTTTACTTTTGCGTTTGGTTCATTATACAACACTTTAACCCAATTAATGAATGAAGGACCGAAACCATACTCCTTTAATACTCTCCAGATATATTCCCATTCTAAGCTGTCGAATGCTTTTACCACGTCCAACAATAGTACTGCCCTAGAGCCCCTGTTTTCTGGGGGAATCTGTAAATTCAGAAGAACTCTCCTGATGTTCATACTGGTTGTTCTATGGGGTATGAATCCGGTCTGGTCCAGATGGACTATTTTATGGATCACTTTCTTTATTCTGGCAGCTAAAACTTTTGCTAAAATTTTTACGTCTGTACAGAGTAATGATATGGGTCTGTATGACCCAGGTTCCAGGGGGTCTTTCCCCTCCTTATGCAGAACAATAATTGTGGCTTCTGTCATTGATGTGGGTAATCTCCCTTTCTCTTTTGCCCAATTAAACATGTCCAGGAGTTCCTGAAATAGTACTTCCCCATACTGCTTATATATCTCGACTGGGAGACCATCTGGACCGGGTGATTTATGATTGGCCATTTCTGTTACCGCCATTTTGATTTCTTCTATTGTGATCGGTCTTTCCAATTCGCCACTATCCATCCCCTCCAGTGTCGGGATGTCGATATTTTGAAAGAAATTGTCCATTTCGTCCTCTCCCATGGTCCCACGAGATTTATATAGCCCCTTATAGTACTCTTTAAACGTCTCGGTAATTACTTCTACTTGAGATGATATCTCGCCTCCCGGGGTCTTGATGGCTGGGACCATGGATGGGGGGGAGCTGGTCCTGACTATATGAGCCAATATCTTCCCGACTTTTTCCCCTTCTCCATACATAATTTGCTTCTGAAATAACCTTTTATTTTCTACTTTCCTAATTATTATATCTTTATACCTTTGTTGTTTATTCTCCCACACTCTCTGTTTTTCAGGGGAAGGTTCATTCATATACTCCCTTTCAGCGTCCACTAGTTCCCTCCTGAACCGCTCCTCCCAGTCCCGTGATGTTTTTTTAATTTTTGACACCTTCTGTATGAGTGAACCCCTCAGGTATGCCTTCAGTGCATCCCACATCACCCCCTTCAATGTGGTTCCCGAATTAAGTCTTATAAATTCCTTCAATTCTGCTATTACAACTTCCTGGCTCTCTATTACTTCCAGCCAAGCTGGGTTCATCTTCCATGTTCTATATACTTTCTTGTGTCCCGGGTTTACAGAGACTATAAGCAGGGAATGGTCTGATACTCCTCTGGGTTGATAAACTACTTTATTTATTACTTGTGATGCTAACCCATTACCTAGAACCAGATCTATCCTTGACAATGAAGCACAGGAACTCGAGTAGCATGAAAACTGTGAGGCCCTTGGGTTCCGTGTTCTCCAGATGTCGGACAGCCCTGCTTCTTGAAGGAATTGTCTCATCTGAATTTCCTGTTTTCCTTGACTTTGTTTCCCCAAAAGGAATCTATCTACTTTCCTATCCAAGACTACATTGAAGTCCCCGACCACTATAACTGGTAACTCAGTCTTGTCAATTATAAATTCCATGAGGCTGTGCAAAGCATCCAGTTTAAAAGGAGGGGGGATGTAAATATTTGCCAGTACACATTCCAAATTCTCTACTACACAATGCAGGTACACATACCGCCCTTCTTCGTCTACTCTGCACTGTCTGCAAGTGAACGCTACCCCACTGCCAATCAAAGTCGATACTCCTCTTGAATAGGAGGTATACATAGAGTGGAACTGGTGTTGATATCTTCTATTCCTCAAGTTACTTTTTGTGTCTTTTGTCAGGTGTGTCTCTTGCAGGCAGGCAATTTCAACCTTAAATGTATCTAAACCATCAAATACTGCTGCCCTTTTAACAGGGGAGCCCAACCCTCTAACATTCCATGACCCAATGTTCAGAACCATAATTTATTATTTATATTTATGATCAGGAGATCCTGTAGTAGGGGGAGCAAGCAAAGAGAAAAAAAAAAAAAACCCACCCCTAAACCCCCTCCTCTAAATAAAAGGTGCCCTATCCCTTTGTGTTTCTGAACAACTAAGGTGCTTATCTCTATTAATAAGAGGGGTTTTTCCCCATCACTCAAACTTTTTACTTTAGTATCTTCAAGTCCTAAAATTTTACTCATAATTTACATATCACACGTGTTTATTATGACTGTTTTTATATTTTACTAGTGTGCCCTGTGTTACCCTGTAAGGGAGTATACTATTTATGGTGCAACAACATTTCCTTATGATTCTGTGATTCAATCGTGTCCTTTTCTGTATCTTCTTACTATATTCATTACCCTCCCCTTCCCACCTCCCCAACCCCTCTCCACCCCCCCCCCCCCACCATTCTAGGTCCCCCTTGAAGGCTTTTTTAATGACCGTCACACACTCCTCTACCCTTTCCCTACTTATTCCTTTTTCTCCCCCACTCCCCCCACCCCCCCCCACCTTCCCTTACTCCCTTCACCCAAACAAAAACCCATCTCTTATTCTATCTCAACCCTGTGAGTCCCCCCACCCCACTTATACAAAATTATCGCTTTATTCACATTCCTTTCCCATCTATGTAAATCCTCTCTAATTCAACCCCTGTTTATTTTGGCGACAGCTGATCTTTCTTTTCCTCAAGCCATCCTCGCGCCCTCTCCGGGGACTCAAAGATCTGACTTCTTCCAAGTGCATTTACCCGAAGCCTAGCAGGATAAAGAAGAACGTATGTAATATCAAACATTTGAAGGCTTCGCTTAATTCCCAAAAATTCTAGTCTACGCTTCTGCAGTTCGGGTGAAAAATCAGGATACATTGATATCCTGACTCCATTATAGGACAGGTTCCCCCTTTCCCTAGCCCTTCGAGGAAGGGTCACCATATCCTTATAGTTTAGAAATTTCAGTAACAAGGCTCTTGGGGGGCTTCCCTGAGGGGGAGGTCTAAATGGAACTCTATGTGCTCTTTCGATAGAGAACTGCTGTGAGAATGTCTCTCTTCCAAAAGTTTCAATTAACCATTTTTCCACGAAACCCATCGGGTCTGATCCCTCACTCTTCTCAGGGAGCCCTACTATCCTCACATTGTCTCTCCGAAGTCTGTTTTCCATTTCGTCGAATTTTTCCATGAGCCTTTTTATCTGGTCTTTCTGCGCCTTCATCTCTTGTTTCATTGGGTTCAAGTCATCCTCCATCAAGCTTATTCTCCCTTCTATTTCTGTCACTCTTTCTGCCATTTTCTTAAGATCTTGGCTTACATGGGATAGTTCTTCCTTAATGTCTTTCATTTGATCTGACATTTCGCTCAGAGATTATTTACAGGCGTTAATTGCTGTAAGGATTTCTTTAAGGGATGGCTCTCTTTCCGTTATATGAATCTGGGTACCGCTTGTTTCTGTTATTTTCCCCACTGCTCCTGCACCTTTATATGAGGGATTCTTTATTGTAATACTACTTGTGAGCGTATTCATCTGTCCCTGGCTCTTCCTGTCCGTCGCTGTCTTGCTTTGTACCTGCTGCCCCCCCTTTCGTTGGAGTGTGGTCTGTTGCATTGACCAATCTCTCCAATTTTGCGGTTGCTGCAACCGCTGCTGCCGTTGCCCCTGCCACCGTTGACACTCCACCCTTGTCTTTTTCTTTTTCTTTCTCTTTGGCTGATCGCAGAGACTGAGACCCCATAGCTTTCAAATTTGCTTGCTCATCTCCCTTCCTTCTAGTCGACATTTTAACCCCTCTGAACACAATTTGTTTTATTTATCGTAGTGCAACAATATATGATAAGACCAGGAGTCCAAAAGTAAGAAAGTGTCAGATAATGAGGTACTTTTAGGAGTGTTTCAAGTTTCAGAGTTTCAAATGTTTCAACTGCAAGTATCCTGCGATAGGCTTTTCAGTATAATATTATATGAGATGGTACAATGCAATGCAATATGCTACAGCCCCGTTTCAGGTCACCGGCAAGTCCCACAGATTTTATTACCTATTTGAACTTCTTTTCAAAGTAAGGGCATAAGTATGATATTATGAGACATAGCAGCACTTCAAAGTGAGGGCATAAGGATGATATTATGAGACATAGCAGCACTTCAAAGTAGGGGCATGGGGCTGGTATTATGAAACATAGCAGCACTTCCTTCAGTCCCACTTTACATGTAAATTCCAATCCCCCCCTCAGGCGACTCACCCCCCAGATGATCGGATATCTCCTCCAGATTCACCGGGTCAAGACTTCTCAGCAGCTTCGGTGTCTCGATCGACTTTCCTTTCAGTGCCCCTCTCAGCGGTCCCAGCGGTCCTTCCCTGCTGTCACCTTGACGTCAGCTTCCACTGAGAGTGTCCTAGCTCGTATTCCCGCGAGAGTATATCGCGGCTTTACATCCGGGTCTCACACGGCTCCAGCGGCACCCGACAAGCGACAGGGATTCCCGAGAATACCCGAAGATGTTGAAGGGGAGAATACCTCAGCTCCCTAGGAGGGAGAGCGCCACTTGGAAGGACAAACGGCAGATGGGCTCACACGTCTCCGATCCTCAGCGTCCGCTAGTTCAGGCGACAGGTAGCTGGGAGCAGGCAGCAGGTAACCGATACACAGCGCTACGAGTGCATTCCTCCGGCCATATACTCCTGGGGTTTACCAAGCCATAGGTGGGGTGAGGAGAGCTCACACGCCGCTCCTCACTGACTCACTCCTCCATCCACTTCCGGCCCCGCCTCATGCTGGTGGAACTTTAACATGCATTATATGAGGCTAAGGTAAAGCACAGGCAAATCACCCACGGACAGCAAACTGTATAACTCACCCAGGACACTACTCAAAAGGACATTCTAAGGTGCATAAATATATATTCAAGAGATTAAAGCTTTCTATCCGGGGATACTGGTATAGACCTGTATTAAAGTGACATAAACACAAAGGAGAGGAGGCGCTAAAACAGCTGTAAGAATAATTTTACTTTCTCTTTCTGGCTTTTTGGTATCTTCTCTGGGACTCGATTTCTATGGCTAAGATATACAAAGTGAAGGGACCAGCTTAAAGTGCTTGTGGGGGCGCCGTCTGTATCGATCTCCCCGAATTCGCTATGCAGTTCTGGTATTAGGATGTGCCAATAGGGATCGAAATCGCATGGAAGGGAGAGAGAGAGGGGGACCTAATCCATAGGATCCCCTACTGAGTAGGATTATCCTAGGAAAGTCTTTTAAATGGTCATGAGTCTGAATGAGTGACATACAGGCAGACTAACCTCAACCAATAAAAAATAACATTGTAGACTCTGGATTTTCAACAGCCTAGAGAAAGAAACCCCCCCCCCCCCCCCCCCCAGCATTTGTAATTGCACCAAATAACCACCTATTCCATTGGCACCATTTCTGGGAGTTAATTCAGGAAAGGGTCAATCAAAAGGTGAAAGATAATAGAGAATGAGAGGAAAGACGGGGAAGGGGGGCACAACAAACCCAATAGGGATCCCCACCAGAACAAGTACCAGTCCAGGCACAATAAGGAAATATATGGTCCATGAAAATACCAATGTAAGCCCGGGAAAGGTACCTGGTTCAAAAAGTAAAACCCCTGAATGTCCGCCTAAAAGCAGTACAAGAAGACAGCTGGCGGAAGCAGAATCCCTCATTACAAATCCAGCCATAGCAGAAGAACCTCTAATGGAAAGTCAACGGGAGAGGGTATTGCCAACAAAGAATAAAATGGCAGAGATGTGCGCTAGACTGGAAATTTCTATTAAGGGTGAAATAGAAGCAATACGGGGAGACATGGGACATATATTAAGAAGAGTGGAGGAAGTTGAGATATTAGCTGAAAGACAGGGAACGGAGATAAGGAACATGAAAAGCCAGATGGAGGAGATGCAACGTTAACAAAGGATTTTGAGATATAGATTGGAAGATCAGGAAAACCGAAGCAGAAGGAAAAATTTGAGGATTAGAGGTCTTCCAGAGACGCAGGGGGAGGGAGAAAATCTACATGAGAAGGTGGATCAAATCTTGGGAGACCTTATTAATCCAACAGAAAACAATAAGAGAATTAAACTGGATAGAGTGCACAGAATCAGGAAACCAGATGAGATTAGCAAGGAGACTCCTCGAGACGTGATTGGGAGATTTCACAATTATCAAGACAAAGAGAAAATCAGGGCGAGTCTCTAAAATAATCAAACAGTGAAATATGGAGAATATAATCTACAGGTATACCCAGACCTCGCGACGGAGACACGGATAAGTAAAAGAGTCCTTAGACCCCTATTGGAGCAACTTAGAGCTCGAGATGTGCAATATTCCTGGGGTTTCCCAGCGTGCCTGATTGGGCGAAAGGACGGGCACTCAGCAAAGTTAAGATTTCCAGAAGAGACCCAAGATTTCTGTCGCCGACTAGATATTCCACTTGTAGAAATCCCAGGATGGTGGGAGAGAATAGGAAGTCAGGACATTGCTGAGGACCTTCAAAATTGGAAACCAGTATACAATAGGAGAGGAGTGTAAACAATAGTCACAATAATTAGAAAGGATAGGTAGCTAATCTGGTTCAGGGGTTTCGGAAAAACAGGTGTCTGGGATGGGGGGGTGTGGGTGGTCAATGGGCCTTGAGCCCAGAGTCTGGGGGAGGGGGGGGGAGGGGGTGGGCTCTGTTGGGGTGGAGGTGGGGGGGCAGTAGGGGAGTGGAGGGGGGGATGGCTATCCCGGGGAGGGCTGGGTGATTCAAAGATTGCCACACTGAGCTCAACCCTCGGGGGGGGATAACTGTAGGGCCGGGTGGAGAATGTGGGGCCACGGTTAACAGGGCCGCTGGGAGGCCAGATGCCCCCAAAAGGGGGGAGGGAGGGGGGAAGGGAGGGGGGTAGGGGAGTTGGGAGAGGGAGGGGGGGGCAAGACCAGTACAAACCTCATTATCTCCCGCTGATTGGTCTAGAAAGGCAGAATAAATGGCCGGAATAAAGTTGGTAACATATAATGTGAGGGGCCTCAACTCGCCCATAAAATGTGCGAACATAATGGGCGAATTGAGATCCAATAAAGCAGAGGTGGTCTTTCTCCAGGAGATGCACCTATACCTGGGGAGAAACCAGAAAATAATTTCTAAGGACTACCCGCTTTGGATATATAGTGACTCCCCGACAAGGGGTGCAAAAGGGGTGGCAATTGGTTTTGCAAGGGAAATGCGTTTCCAGATAGAGGAGAGAATAACTGACCCTGAGGGCCGATATTTGTTCCTGAGGGGCAAACTAAATGGGAAGGAATATACTTTAGCCAATATATATTGCCCAAATACTAACCCAGGAAAATATGCAATCGGAGTCTTATCAAAATTAGAGGGTTTTAGGAGGGGGAGGTTTATTGTGGCTGGAGATTTTAACTTGTGTCTTGAACCGGGTCGAGATAAGACGTCGCATGTTCGGGGGACTGGGGGTATATGGTTGAACAAACTCAAGAGAAAACTTCATTTCTGTCAGTTAGTAGATGTGTGGAGGATGCATCATCAAAAGATAAGGGACTACACCTACTACTCCCCCGTACATGCGACGTATTTAAGGCTTGATTATTTTTTTGTAGATCATAGGTACTTAGAAGAGGTAGAAAATACAAATATAGGACCCATAACATTTTCAGATCACGCCCCAGTGATGCTACTAATAAAACAAAATATACAAAAACCCCTTGTTAAATAATTGGAGATTAAATGAGGATCTCCTTCATGATAGGAAAATTGATAAGTCAATAAAAGAAGAATTGGAATGTTACTTCAAAACAAATGCCTAAAAGGAAACATCAGAATCAATAGTCTGGGAGGCCCATAAGGCGTACATTAGAGGGATTATAATAAAGGCGGGAGTGGAGAAAGAAAGAAGACAGGCAAAGAATTTTCGTGTGCTTCAGGAGGAAGTCAAAAAGCTAGAACAGCAGCATAAGGAAACAGGGGAAGGAGGGATTTTGGGAAAACTATATGGAGCTAGAGAGGCCATGAGACAACAGATAGAACTAGAAAACCGAAAGAAGTATAAATTAGTTAAAAAAGAAAGATATATCGCTGGTAACAGACCTGGTCGGCTCCTGGCAAGGGCATTAAGTAAAAAGAAAAATAATAAATACATTGATAAAATAAGGACTAAAACAGGTGAAATTAGATACAAAGATGTAGACATAGCAAAGACCTTTCAAGAATTTTATGGGGAACTTTATTCAATAAACAAAAAGGATACGAGCATAGAGAAAGAACAAAAACAAGAGGAAATTAAAAACTACCTAAAAGAAACTGGAATGCCAAAAATAACCAAAGAGGAGAGAACATCCTTGGAGGTCCCCATTACAGAGTCCGAAATAAGGAAGGCCATCAAGGAGACTCAATTAGGCAAGAGTCCAGGTCCAGACAGGCTGACAGCACTATACTACAAAAAATATCAAGATTACTTAGTACCAAAACTATGCGCTTATATGAATGAGATAGGAGAGAAAGGGGAAATGAGCAGAGATGCACTAGCAGCTAACATAGCGATTATACACAAGGAAGGAAAAGATGATACACTATGCTCTAGTTTTAGGCCCATATCCTTATTAAACATTGACACAAAACTATTCTCAAAAATAATTGCGGGTAGAATAAAGCAAACAAATAAAAAGATCATCCACCCTGATCAAGTTGGGTTTATACCAGGCAGACAGGGAAGGGATAATAGCATCAAAACCCTTTTGATAACCCAGGAAATTAAAAAGAGTGGAGTCCCAGGGCTACTGCTGTCAATAGACGCTGAAAAAGCGTTTGACAGAGTAGACTGGGACTTCATGACAGAGACACTCAAAGAAGTGGGCTATGGGGAGAAGATCTGTAGTTGGATAGGGGCGTTGTATACAAAACCGTCAGCGAGAGTTAAAATAAATGGGACATTATCTGAGTCCTTTTATATGTATAATGGAACAAGACAGGGGTGCCCAATTTCTCCAGTGCTTTTCCTGCTAGCACTAGAACCCCTCCTTATTAGGATCAGACAGAACCCGGACATTAGAGGAGTAAACATAGGTGGAACAGAGTACAAGCTCGCTGCCTTTGCGGATGATATTCTGCTCTATATAACACATCCAAGAATCTCCCTCCCGAACGCCATGGCCACCCTAAAAGAATATGGGAAGCTGTCCAACTTTAAAGTAAATACCACCAAATCTGAAGTGTTAGACATAAACCCCAATAAGATGAGAGATTTTGCATATCAAAAAACACTTTCCTTTTGCGTGGGGGAAAGAAGTTTTAAATTATCTAGGAGTTAAAATTACAACATCTATAGAAAAGCTATTTCAGGCGAATTTCATGCCGCTTATGAATGAGGTAAAATCAGAATTAAATAGAATACAGTAGGGACAATTGTCGTGGGCGGGAAGAATTAATATATTTAAAATGGTCTTATTACCAAAAATAACATATAAAATGCAAATGCTTCCAATCACACTTCCATCTGCATATCTCAAAAGATTACATTCAATGTTATTAGGGTTTATATGGAAAGGGAAAACACCACATTTAAAATATACTCAATTAATAAACACTAAAAGTAAAGGGGGATGGGGAGCACCAGATATCCATAAATATTACGAAGCCATTGCACTTGCGAGAGTGGTAGACTGGGTTAAAAATAAAGAAAAACAATGGGTAGAAATCGAAAATAAAACCAGTAATTTAAAACTGCACAAAATAATATGGAGTTCACCAAAATTAAGAAAATATAATATTGAAATACACGAAATCAGTAGGCATGAACATGGGATGTAATACATAAAAGGGAACACTGGGAGTACAATTCACTGTTAATGTCACTAAAAGATGTGGAATGCTTCCCACCGGGGAAGGAGGAGTGGTTTGGTAAATGGCTCCTAGATGAGAATATACAACTGAAGGACGTAATGGACCGGGGTAGAATATGCCCAATACAAGAGCTTAAGAATAGAAGAGATAAGATAATTATTAACCCATGGCGTTATAGTCAATTAAAACATTTTGTTGAATCTTTACCTCATCCAATTAGAACAATAAAAAACCTACTTCCATTAGAGAAATTATGTATGGATAAAGACGAAAAAGGTGTTTTTTCCCAGATATATAAAATACTGTAGAGCTGAGGAGGTCAGATACTATGGCCTTCATAGGAAAATGGGAGAAGGAGTTAGGAAAAACACTATCAGAGACAGAAGTTGCTATGATATTGAAGAGACTCCCGGTCACATCTGTTAATAGTAAACTGTTAGAGCTAAATTATAAATGCCTGACAAGAATGTACATGACGCACGATAAGATGCATAAAATTAATGGGGGGGAATCCCAGCTTTGTTGGAGGGGATGTAATGAAATTGGGACGATGGCCCATGTGTGGTGGGCGTGTCCCAAAATAGGAATCTTCTGGGAAGAGATTAAAAAATATATTAAAGAGATAACAAACTTTGATTAACCAAAAGATCCTAGAATTTTTCTGAGTGATATGCCCACTAAAACCTATCTCAGAACACTTCTGCCACATTTCATAGACGCAGCTAAAAGTCTAATTGCTAAAAACTGGAAAAGAAAAGAAAAACCAACCATGAGGGAATGGATTAATAAAATAAATGAGATAGAGGAACTAGAGTACTTAAGGTTCAGTGAAGGGATAAAAATGGAGGCCTACAAGATAAAGTGGGGACTGTGGGAAAAATTAAAAAAATCCATAAGAGCGGTTGAGATGTGGACAACTTGAGTAAAAGAGAGGGTAGATGGGGTGGCCAGGGGGGGGGGGGAGGTAAATGGGAAACTAGAGAGGAAGAGTGGGGAGGGAGGAGGTACGGTCTCAGGAAGGGGGAGGAGGGGAGGAGGGAAGGGGGGGATAGCTAGGAAGAAATTAATGGTAAACAGTCGAATCATAGGGGGGTTGGTTATTTTCTGTGTAATAAAATGACTTAATCAATGTAACAGACTTAAAGCCACAATGATGTGATGATAAAAGGGAAGTATTTTTGAATATTACCTATTTGAAAAATCTATTCCCATGGTTAATCTTCTCGCTGACGTGGCAAAAAAAAAAAAAAAAAAAGGTTAGGCTTATCAGACTCCATCAAAGACTCCATAGTTCACTACCCTGAACCAAAGTCCTTGAATGAAGCCATGCAAGTAGCCATCCGTAAAGACAGGCGTTTACGGGAAAGGCATACAGAGAAGTTTGTTTCTTTGCCCCCTAGTATGCTGCCCACCTCTTCTTCTTTTCCTGAGCCCTCTCAGCCTCTCCTGGAGGATGAGCCCATGCAAATTGGCGCTACCCATTTATCCTCTGGGGAAAAGGCTAGAATGTGATGTCAGGTACTCTGCTTATACTGTGGCAACCACGGCCACCTTGTCGCTAGCTGTCCTAATAAACCGAGAAATGCCAAGAGTCTAGTGTGGGTGGGTTCTGCTTCTATAGACTATACTGTGTCAGTTTCCCTCGCAGATAAACTATTTGTTCCTGCACAACTTAGTTCTGATTGATCTGATCAGTCACCTGATATAAGCAAATCGAACACTCTATCCCTTGCTTGTGATAGAGACAGTATACCCGCATTGTTCCTGATCAAGCCTCCCATTTGTCTGCCCTGCTTTGCTATCTGGATTTCCCTGTGTATGACCTGGATCAGATATTGGACTATTCCCTGAACTCAGCCTGCCCTTTACCTGGACTGTCATAGAACCACGCTATCTGTCTGCTAAACTGCAAGTATCTGTTTGCTTCGCTTATTTTGTGTCTGCCTTGGCATGGTGACCAGGCACTATAGCATTCTGTATAAGTCCTGGGGGCAACCAAGTACCGGTAGGCCTGCTTGTCTTAAGGGAAAGGGGGCTGCTATAGGTGAAACACACCGTAGCTAGCTATAGTGTCTGACCACCTGCATTGGGGTAGACGTGACATTTGTGACAGTACAGAGTGTAACAGAGTTGAGTAATTCATTCACAATGTACAGAGTGGAGCAGTGTGGAGCCATTCATTCTCATTGTACAGAGTGGAGCAGTGTGGAGTAATTCATTCACAAAGTACAGAGTGGAGCAGTGTGGAGTAATTCATTCACAATGTACAGAGTGGAGCAGTGTGGAGTAATTAATTCACAATGTACAGAGTGGAACAGTGTGGAGTAATTAATTCACAAGGTACAGAGTGGAGCAGTGTGGAGTAAGTAATTCACAATGTACAGAGTGGAGCAGTGTGGAGTAATTCATTCACAATGTACAGAGTAGAGCAGTGTGGAGCCATTCATTCTCATTGTACAGAGTGGAGCAGTGTGGAGCCATTCATTCTCATTGTACAGAGTGGAGCAGTGTGGAGTAATTCATTCACAATGTACAGAGTTGAGCAGTGTGGAGTAATTCATTCACAAAGTACAGAGTGCAGCAGTGTGGAGTAATTCATTCACAATGTACAGAGTGGAGCAGTGTGGAGTAATTCATTCACAATGTACAGAGTGGAACAGTGTGGAGTAATTAATTCACAAGGTACAGAGTGGAGCAGTGTGGAGTAAGTAATTCACAATGTACAGAGTGGAGCAGTGTGGAGTAATTCATTCACAATGTACAGAGTAGAGCAGTGTGGAGCCATTCATTCTCATTGTACAGAGTGGAGCAGTGTGGAGTAATTCATTCACAATGTACAGAGTTGAGCAGTGTGGAGTAATTCAATCACAAAGTACAGAGTGGAGCAGTGTGGAGTAATTCATTCACAATGTACAGAGTGGAGCAGTGTGGAGTAATTCATTCACAATGTACAGAGTGGAGCAGTGTGGAGTAATTCATTCACAATGTACAGAGTGGGGCAGTGTGGAGTAACTCATTTACAATGTACAGAGTGGAGCAGTGTGGAGTAATTCATTCACAATGTACAGAGTGGAACAGTGTGGAGTAATTAATTCACAAGGTACAGAGTGGAGCAGTGTGGAGTAAGTAATTCACAATGTACAGAGTGGAGCAGTGTGGAGTAATTCATTCACAATGTACAGAGTAGAGCAGTGTGGAGCCATTCATTCTCATTGTACAGAGTGGAGCAGTGTGGAGTAATTCATTCACAATGTACAGAGTTGAGCAGTGTGGAGTAATTCAATCACAAAGTACAGAGTGGAGCAGTGTGGAGTAATTCATTCACAATGTACAGAGTGGAGCAGTGTGGAGTAATTCATTCACAATGTACAGAGTGGAGCAGTGTGGAGTAATTCATTCACAATGTACAGAGTGGGGCAGTGTGGAGTAACTCATTTACAATGTACAGAGTGGTGCAGTGTGGAGTAACTCATTAACAATGTACAGAGTGCAGCAGTGTGGAGTAACTCATTCACAATGTACAGAGTGGAGCAGTGTGGAGTAACTCATTCACAATGTACAGAGTGGAGCAGTGTGGAGTAACTCATTCACAATGTACAGAGTGGAGCAGTGTGGAGTAAATCATTCACAATGTACAGAGTGGAGCAGTGTGGAGTAACTCATTCACAATGTACAGAGTGGAGCAGTGTGGAGTAATTCATTCACAATGTACAGAGTGGAGCAGTGGGGAGTAACTCATTCACAATGTACAGAGTGGAGCAGTGTGGAGTAATTCATTCACAATGTACAGAGTGGAGCAGTGGGGAGTAACTCATTCACAATGTACAGAGTGGAGCAGTGTGGAGTAATTTATTCACAATGTACAGAGTGGAGCAGTGTGGATTAATTCACAATGTACAGAGTGGAGCATTGTGGAGTAATTCATTCACAATGTACAGAGTGGAGCATTGTGGAGTAATTCATTCATGATGTACAGAGTGGAGCAGTGTGGAGTAAATCATTCACAATGTACAGAGTGGAGCAGTGTGGAGTGTGGCATACATGATGTACAGGTTGAAGCAATATAAAAAACAGGCACCTGAGCTCCGCCCCTCTATACCTCACCCTGGTATATAACTTACCAATCACCAGGCTTGTCAGACACTTACTGGATTTTTTAAAGCCTTGCAGTCCGGTTTGCTCCAGTCATGTTTGCGGCATGACGTCTGTTTCACCAGAAACTCCACATTGACGAATATCCCGGAATTGTACACCTGCAAGAAGATGAAGACAGTGAAGAGGCGGGGTTACATTTGCTGTTATGACCGCCCATAACACTTCCGTGAGAAAACAATCCGCACTTGTGGGGAGGAGTTCTCACTTTTAATTTGTTTTAATGTATAAATAATCCACATGTACTTCCTGGGGGCTGCTGTCTGTAGAGTAGCGGGGTGCACACTTGTTACCCTCAGCCATACAAATAGCAGCCACATGTCTTGTGTGTCGGCATCAGGCCGGGAATCACTCAGATTTTATTTTAATATAAAAAACTGAATGAAGCCCAACTGAACGTTCACCTTAATTCATCTGAATATGTTCCAGGAGCATCAAAGCAAAAGGTGTGCTGACTGTTGAGCTCTAGCTCTGACTCAGCGGGGTGGAGGGTCAGACCTCTGCAGAGAGACCCCTACTTCCACATTGACAGCAGGGGGTCCTTCTTTGGGCATTGCCTGATCCCACTGGCCCAATGACGTGGCAGCTTCTCAGCTAGTCTCTGCCAGTACTTCCAATGGTACCTTCAGGATCCTTACCGGGGCTTCCAATGTACTTCCAGAATTTCTTCCACTTCTTCCAGAATTCCTGCTTGTACTTTCATCAGTACTTCTGAAATTCCTGCCAGGACTTATGATGATACTTCCACGAGTTGCAGGAAATTATGCCTGGCGTGTCCTGTGATCAAAAGAGTATTCCTTATGCCCCAACCATTAAACTGGCCAGTGCTGGGTCTTCTCACCAGCTACTCCTTGTTAGAAAGAGCTATAATACTTACCTATGAGATTGTCTGACCATTGCTGACCCACATTTTATGGACTACCCTCTTGATTGCTTCTTGCCTTGACCCCTGCCTGGACCTGACTACTCTCTTGATTGTTGACTGCCCTGACCCTTGCTTGGACCTGACTACTCTCTTGATTGCTGCCTCCTTTAACCTCTGTCTGGATCTGACTGCTTTTTCAATTGTTGCCTGACCTAACCCAGGCATGGACCTTATTAAACTCTTGATTGTTGCCTCCTTTAACCCCTGTCTGGATCTGACCATTCTCTTGATTGTTGCCTGTCCCGACCCAGGCATGGACCTTACCACTCTCTTGATTACTGCCTCCTTTAACCCCTGTCTGGATATGACCACTCTCTTGATTGTTGCCTGATCTGACCCAGGCATGGACCTTACTCTTCTCTTGATTGCTGCCTATCTAAACCCCTGCCTAGACCTGACTACTCTCTTGATTGCTGCCTCCCTCAACCCCTGCCTGGACCTAACTACACTCTTGATTGTTGCCTGCCCTGACCCATGCATGGACCTTATTACTCTCTTGCTTGCTGCATGTCTGAACCCATGCCTAGACTTGACTACTCTCTTGATTGCTGCCTGCCTTGTTCCCTGCCTGGACCTGACTACTTTCCTGTCTGCCTCCTAGTGTACAGTCTCCACACCGTAGCCATCCTTGTTCCTGCTATCCCCTTTGTGGAGTGATCCTGAGGGCCAAAACCTGGTGACAGTTACAGCAAAGCAGACTGGATCTCTGACCCATCTCCACCTCCAAAAGTTCTAGTGAAGGCCAACTATCACTTACATCCCGCACCTTGGATGACCCTGTGTCACCTGCCAGGGGGCCACCTTAACACAGCAGGAAGACATTCAACATATTTGGTTTTGATGCAGCTGGAATGTATTTAGGTGATTTCAACTGAAAGTCCAATTGGGCTTTAAAAATAACCATCTACTCTCGAGGTACTGAGTGTTTTCTGGAGGGGCCCTATGGACAATGTGAATCAGAGCTGCAACATTTCTCAGTTACAAATAATTTTTATAAATTCTGTGATTAATATTTTATAGAGGGCACCAGAGCCATTTACATGATCAATATTGGAATTCCAATCATCAGCATTGACTATAAATATCGGTCCTTTAACTGCTGTTATGGCGGGGTCCCAGAATAATCTGAACATTAATACTCTGAGCTCTCACCTGCTTTGCCTTCATTATGGACGTCATTCTGTATGCGCTCTGTATATCTCTCTGATGAAACTTCTCCATCACCAGTCGGATCATCTTGTTCTGGATCTCGGACAGTTCCTCTGCCGGGACATCTGCCTGGACTCTGAGGACCAGCAGAGCGCTGATCAGTCCCCATCCTGCGACCAGTTTCATGGTGGTCTTTTTTGGAGTGGAGCTTAAAACCTGATAACGAAAGTCAAAATGTCACATTGGTCACAGATGGAAGGCACACTAATCTGATAGCTTGTTATACTATCCAGCAAATACTGAAACTGTGCTAATATCAGAAAAAAATCATACCATATCCTGAGTCTTCTGTGATCCAATACACCCCGCCGCTGTCCCAGCTTCCTGTATCAGAAATCACATGATAGGTGTGAATCTGGGAGAAGCTTTGCGGTTCCGACACTTGTATAGGTTTTTCATTTGTGAGAAAGAAGGAGGAGCCTGCAGGGGGCGTGTAACCCGGAGCTTCCAAGGGGTGTGTTTTTTGTATATGTTTTTTGATGACTTTGATATACTGTGGATTAATTTGTTTGCATGTCTCTGTCTGTAAAACTGTATATTCTAATGTAAGTTAATTGCACTGTTTAGCTATGCTTGCCCTGCTGAGATGGTACTTCCTGCAAATAAGGGTTAACTCTTGTCAGACACTGGATGGGGTTGCCAAGCTGTTGTATCTCTTCATACGAGACAATATCTAGTTCCCTCTTGGCACCCCGGGCTTCTTACAGACCCGGTTTTTTGGTCTTACTACATCTAGCTCTGTCTCTCAACAAACATCCCCTGAGGAAGCCCTAGTGGACGAAACATGTCGGGATGTCACTGCTGAAAGACCTTTGTTCATCTGTCAACTAGATGTATATCCATATCTGCGTAATGTCTGTTTAAGCCAACATTTCTACTGTTTTAATATATTTGTCTATTTTCTATGTAATCAGTTTTGACTATTTTTATACTGTTGGTGTATTACCAGTCTATTTCATATATCAGGCACCCATAAAATCCCACCAAATTCTCTCCCTTTATACATATCTACTATTCAGGGATGTTGGTGCCTTTGCCCTGACACTGTCACCCATCCATATTAATTACTAAGGGTTAACTCTGCCAGGTTTTCCCGGGCTTTTCGGTGGAAGTACCACCCTCTCCTGGGGCAAACACATAAAAACGGAGGAAACCACCTCTTGGGGGCACCACAGTAGGTAAGGCGACTGAAGGTACAGTTCCAGGTCTCCCCACTTAAAGTGCAAGTTCACCTTTATACAAAATCTGAAAGGTGAACTTACACTGGACCCCCTCCCCTTCGCACCCGGTCCCGCTAACCTGGAGTACAGCGATCGCCCGTTCTGATAGATCGTACAGCCGCTTTACCGGCTGGGGGTTTTGAAATCCCTGCTGCTTTCTCTCCTCTTCACCCTTGGTGACAAGCCGGGCTACGCGGGTTCTGATTGGACGGCGCCGCCCAATTAGAAGGCTCCTATACGTACCTCCTGACGAGGTACGTTTAGGAGATTACACTAAGGGGATTTCTAAGCCCCGGACCGGTGAGGCGGCTATACGAGGGCTGATAGCGGGAGATCGCCGGGGTCCAGGTCAGCAGGACCCGGGGGGGGGGGGGGATGAGAAGGGGGTCCAGTGTAAGTTCACCTTACCGATTTTTCTGTAAATGTGAACTTACCCTTTAAGGAACAAAATGCTGCTAAAGATGTGAAATACTTCTTGCACTTAACCACCCCCTGTGGGAACCCAGCTGGGGTTGCAGGTATAAGGACTTATGGCACTGCTAAATGGTCTTTGGAACTTTCTCACCTTTTAGAAGGTATGACTACCTCACAGGCATTCAGTGGCACCAGGAGAACAGCTATCCCCCCCTCACCCCCCCCCCCTCCCCATGAAAAATTAGAATTCAGCAGTTACAAATACTGTAGCTGCTGAATTTTAATATTGGGACACTTACCTGTCCAGGGTCCCCAAGATGTCGACACCCCAGTCGATTGTCGGATCGGCTGTCTGGTGCTGCTGCTGCCATTCCTAGTAAGGAAAACCGTCAGTGGAGTCTTTCGGCTTTACAGCCAGCTCCCAACTGCGCATGCGTGAAGCCCGCTGCACTTTCTAATTGGCCTGGTGGCAGGGGCTGGAGGAGGGGGGCCGAACTTCTGAGGGATGGCTCTGCGGCGCTGTCTCCAGAAGTGGGGAAGGGGGACCTGTCAAAAACAGGTACCCGTTCCCCCCTCGCCCCTGAAGGGTGCCACCAGAGGGGGGGAGGGGAGGAGGAGACAGATAAGTCACTTTTGAGTGGAACTCCGCTTTAAAGGGGTGCAGTGCATGTTGGGCATATCACAAATAACAGGGCCTAATAAGGGGATAATATGAGATAGAGAAGATGCAATGCAATTGTGTTATGTGCAGTTACACTATTCAGAGGAGGATATGTTGCCGTTCCCAATGACTACAGTACTGGATTTGAGTGCATAAACAGCCAGCCAGTCAGGAAGTGGTGACTTGGCATAGGTAATGAAGGTCCAGGTAGAGATTGAGCTTTTGTGTGGAGATTCCCTCATGATCAGAACCAAAGACTGGGCCCATCCTAAGTATCACACCTGGGAGTTGTGGAAGATGGCCCCAGGAGAAGAGTATTGCCCTGTACATACGATAGGATTTTCTGACAACAAATGTTGGATGTGAGCTTGTTGTCGGAAAGTCCGACCCTGTGTCAGCTATATAGAACATTTGTTGTCGGAATTGCCATCTTGTTAAAGCCCACTTGTGTGGCCGGTGTCCACTCCCATCCCCCTTCCCCAGAGGACCCCTTGAGGCCCTCGCTGGCAGTATGATATCCTTGGTTCTTTTTTCTTTTTTGATCTCCTAACTGACTCCTGGATGATGCCGAGAACAACACGGAACAGTCATTCCTCAGTTTTCCTGATTGGGTGAAGATAGAGATCGTGCAGCCTGGAAGACTGAAGACATCTTGTGGTGAAGAAGAGGTACTGTGGGGGGCAGCTCTGAATTAATGGTGGGTAATGAAGCCAGGAAATAGGTCTTTAGCTAAACCATAGTTCTCTGTGAATCCTTTCCCATGTATTAAATGTTTATTTTTTAAATTTTGTATATAAAAACACAGATTGTATACACCCATTTATACATTTATATATGCTAAAATAACATTGAGGATAAGTCATGCAGTTTTGTGATGGACTTAGAAATGTCTAGATATGGAATGCAGAGTGAAGGTTCTCGGCTCCCTTAGTAAATCCGCCTCCATGGATCCTTCCTTATCTTTTATAGTAATTCTCTACTAACCTGTATCATTCCGGGTTGTTCTTTGTATTGTTCGTGTCTCTCAGAGGAGAGGGGGTCCCCTTTATCGGAGAATATCGGGGTGTGCTGGACTCACATTCTGTATATCTATCGTGTTATACAAGTCAGACTTTCACTTTCATTTTCTGAGACACATATGAGTCCACCATGTATTACATACAGTACAACACACAGTATATAGAATATATACTACATATGTATGTCTGGTCTGTATATAGAGTATAAAATACATACGTGTGTCTGGTCTGTGCGCTGCGGTTGGGTTGCAGGGGGTCCGTCGGATCTCTGGAGGGTTCTCGGAATGACAGCGGAGGAGAAAAACAGGGAAGAGGAGGAGAGGCTGAGGAAGTGCGGGGCCGGCCCAGAGAGGGAAGGGGGGACAGTTAACCCCCAGAAGCATCTCAGCTATTGGCCTCCAGCAGAGGAGTGGGGGCATCTGGGAGGGGGAATCTTTGGGGTAAGGGGCATCTGGGAGGGGGGAAGATTTGAAAGCTTTTGAGCAAATTGATGGAACTTTAGAGAATGACGCAATACATTAATAATATATTTTACAACTACAGACCATAACAACCCACAACAAGCAACAGTCTGTTCCCCCTCCCCCAGAACCCAACCCCCTCTATAGATTGGAGGAGGGGCGCACTGTACAGGGACAATGGTACCCCCATAGATTGGAGGAGGGGCACACTGTACAGGGACAATGGTACCCCCATAGATTGGAGGAGGGGCGCACTGTACAGGGACAATGGTACCCCATAGATTGGGGTAGGGGCGCACTGTACAGGGAATATGGTACCCCCATAGATTGGAGGAGGGGCACACTGTACAGGGACAATGGTACCCCCATAGATTGGAGGAGGGGCACACTAAACAGGGACAATGGTACTCCCATAGATTGGAGGAGGGGCGCACTGTACAGGGACAATGGTACCCCCATAGATTGGAGGAGGGGCACACTGTACAGGGACAATGGTACCCCCATAGATTGGAGGAGGGGCGCACTGTACAGGGACAATGGTACCCCCATAGATTGGAGGAGGGGCACACTGTACAGGGACAATGGTACCCCCATAGATTGGAGGAGGGGCACACTGTGCAGGGACAATGGTACCCCCATAGATTGGAGGAGGAGCGCACTGTACAGGGACAATGGTACCCCCATAGATTGGAGGAGGGGCACACTGTACAGGGACAATGGTACCCCCATAGATTGGAGGAGGGGCACACTGTGCAGGGACAATGGTACCCCCATAGATTGGAGGAGGGGCGCACTGTACAGGGACAATGGTACCCCCATAGATTGGAGGAGGGGCACACTGTACAGGGACAATGGTACCCCCATAGATTGGAGGATGAGCACACTGTACAGGGACAATGGTACCCCCATAGATTGGAGGAGGAGCACACTGTACAGGGACAATGGTACCCCCATAGTTTGGAGGAGGGGCACACTGTACAGGGACAATGGTACCCCCATAGATTGGAGGAGGGGTGCACTGCACAGGGACAATGGTACCCCCATAGATTGGAGGAGTGGCGCACTGTACAGGGACAATGGTATTCCCAAAGATTGGAGGAGGGGCGCACTGTACAGGGACAATGGTACCGTCATAGATTGGAGGAGGGGCACACTGTACAGGGACAATGGTACCCCCATAGATTGTAGGAGGGGCGCACTGTACAGGGACAATGGTACCCCCATAGATTGGAGGAGGGGCACACTGTACAGGGACAATGGTACCCCCATAGATTGGAGGAGGGGCGCACTGTACAGGGACAATGGTACTCCCATAGATTGGAGGAGGGGCGCACTGTACAGGGACAATGGTACCCCCATAGATTGGAGGAGGGGCGCACTGTACAGGGACAATGGTACCCCCATAGATTGGAGGAGGGGCACACTGTACAGGGACAATGGTACTCCCATAGATTGGAGGAGGGGCACACTGTACAGGGACAATGATACCCCCCATAGATTGGAGGAGGGGCGCACTGTACAGGGACAATGGTACCCCCATAGATTGGAGGAGTGGCGCACTGTACAGGGACAATGGTACCCCCATAGATTGGAGGAGGAGCGCACTGTACAGGGACAATGGTACCCCCATAGATTGGAGGAGGAGCGCACTGTACAGGGACAATGATACCCCCATAGATTGGAGGAGGGGCGCACTGTACAGGGACAATTATACCCCTATAGATTGGAGGGGGAGCGCACTGTACAGGGACAATGATACCCCTATAGATTGGAGGAGGGGCACACTGTACAGGGACAATGGTACTCCCATAGATTGGAGGAGGGGCGCACTGTACAGGGACAATGGTACCCCCATAGATTGGAGGAGGGGAACACTGTACAGGGACAATGGTACCCCCCTAGATTGGAGGAGGGGCACACTGTACAGGGACAATGGTACCCCCATAGATTGGAGGAGGGGCACACTAAACAGGGACAATGGTACTCCCATAGATTGGAGGAGGGGCGCACTGTACAGGGACAATGGTACCCCCATAGATTGGAGGAGGGGCACACTGTACAGGGACAATGGTACCCCCATAGATTGGAGGAGGGGCGCACTGTACAGGGACAATGGTACCCCCATAGATTGGAGGAGGGGCACACTGTACAGGGACAATGGTACCCCCATAGATTGGAGGAGGGGCACACTGTGCAGGGACAATGGTACCCCCATAGATTGGAGGAGGAGCGCACTGTACAGGGACAATGGTACCCCCATAGATTGGAGGAGGAGCGCACTGTACAGGGACAATGGTACCCCCATAGATTGGAGGAGGGGCGCACTGTACAGGGACAATTGAACCCCCATAGAGTGGAGGAGGAGCGCACTGTACAGGGACAATGGTACCCCCATAGATTGGAGGAGGGGCGCACTGTACAGGGACAATGATACCCCCATAGATTGGAGGAGGAGCGCACTGTACAGGGACAATGGTACCCCCATAGATTGGAGGAGGAGCGCACTGTACAGGGACAATGATACCCCCATAGATTGGAGGAGGAGCGCACTGTACAGGGACAATGGTACCCCCATAGATTGGAGGAGGGGCGCACTGTACAGGGACAATTGAACCCCCATAGAGTGGAGGAGGAGCGCACTGTACAGGGACAATGGTACCCCCATAGATTGGAGGAGGGGCGCACTGTACAGGGACAATGGTACCCCCATAGATTGGAGGAGGGGCACACTGTACAGGGACAATGGTACCCCCATAGATTGGAGGAGGAGAGCAATGTACAGGGACAATGATACCCCCATAGATTGGAGGAGGGGCGCACTGTACAGGGACAATTATACCCATATAGATTGGAGGGTGAGCGCACTGTACAGGGACAATGATACCCCTATAGATTGGAGGAGGGGCACACTGTACAGGGACAATGGTACTCCCATAGATTGGAGGAGGGGCGCACTGTACAGGGACAATGGTACTCCCATAGATTGGAGGAGGGGCGCACTGTACAGGGACAATGGTACCCCCCTAAATTGGAGGAGGGGCACACTGTACAGGGACAATGGTACTCCCATAGATTGGAGGAGGGGAACACTGTACAGGGACAATGGTACCCCCCTAGATTGGAGGAGGGGCACACTGTACAGGGACAATGGTACCCCCATAGATTGGAGGAGGAGCGCACTGTACAGGGACAATGATACCCCCATAGATTGGAGGAGGAGCGCACTGTACAGGGACAATGGTACCCCCATAGATTGGAGGAGGGGCGCACTGTACAGGGACAATGGAACCCCCATAGAGTGGAGGAGGAGCGCACTGTACAGGGACAATGGTACCCCCATAGATTGGAGGAGGGGCGCACTGTACAGGGACAATGGTACCCCCATAGATTGGAGGAGGAGCGCACTGTACAGCGACAATGGTACCCCCATAGATTGGAGGAGGGGCACACTGAACAGGGACAATGGTACCCCCATAGATTGGAGGAGGAGCGCACTGTACAGGGACAATGATACCCCCATAGATTGGAGGAGGAGCGCACTGTACAGGGACAATGGTACCCCCATAGATTGGAGGAGGGGCGCACTGTACAGGGACAATGATACCCCCATAGATTGGAGGAGGAGCGCACTGTACAGGGACAATGGTACCCCCATAGATTGGAGGAGGAGCGCACTGTACAGGGACAATGATACCCCCATAGATTGGAGGAGGAGCGCACTGTACAGGGACAATGGTACCCCCATAGATTGGAGGAGGGGCACACTGTACAGGGACAATGGTACCCTCATAGATTGGAGGAGGGGCACACTGTACAGGGACAATGGTACCCCCATAGATTGGAGGAGGGGCACACTGTACAGGGACAATGGTACCCCCATAGATTGGAGGAGGAGCGCACTGTACAGGGACAATGGTACCCCTATAGATTGGAGGAGGGGCACACTGTACAGGGACAATGGTACCCCTATAGATTGGAGGGGGAGCGCACTGTACAGGGACAATGGTACCCCTATAGATTGGAGGAGGGGAACACTGTACAGGGACAATGGTACTCCCATAGATTGGAGGAGGAGCACACTGTACAGGGACAATGGTACCCCCATAGTTTGGAGGAGGGGCACACTGTACAGGGACAATGGTACCCCCATAGATTGGAGGAGGGGCGCACTGTACAGGGACAATGGTACCCCTATAGATTGGAAGAGGGGCACACTGTACAGGGACAATGGTACCCCTATAGATTGGAGAGGGAGCGCACTGTACAGGGACAATGGTACCCCTTTAGATTGGAGGAGGGGTGCACTGTACAGGGACAATGATACCCCCATAGATTGGAGGAGGGGTGCACTGTACAGGGACAATGGTACCCCCATAGATTGGAGGAGGGGCACACTGTACAGGGACAATAATACCCAAATAGATTGGAGGAGGAGCGCACTGTACAGGGACAATGGTACTCCCATAGATTGGAGGAGGGGAACACTGTACAGGGACAATGGTACCCCCATAGATTGGAGGAGGAGCGCACTGTACAGGGACAATGGTACCCCCATAGATTGGAGGAGGGGCGCACTGTACAGGGACAATGATACCCCCATAGATTGGAGGAGGAGCGCACTGTACAGGGACAATGGTACCCCCATAGATTGGAGGAGGAGCGCACTGTACAGGGACAATGGTACCCCCATAGATTGGAGGAGGAGCGCACTTTACAGGGACAATGGTACCCCCATAGATTGTAGGAGGAGCGCACTGTACAGGGACAATGGTACCCCCATAGATTGGAGGAGGAGCGCACTTTACAGGGACAATGGTACCCCCATAGATTGGAGGAGGAGCGCACTGTACAGGGACAATGGTACCCCCATAGATTGGAGGAGGAGCGCACTTTACAGGGACAATGGTACCCCCATAGATTGGAGGAGGAGCGCACTGTACAGGGACAATGGTACCCCCATAGATTGGAGGAGGGGCGCACTGTACAGGGACAATGATACCCCCATAGATTGGAGGAGGGGCGCACTGTACAGGGACAATGGTACCCCCGTAGATTGGGGTAGGGGCGCACTGTACAGGGACAATGGTACCCCCATAGATTGGAGGAGGGGCGCACTGTACAGGGACAATGATACCCCCATAGATTGGAGGAGGGGCGCACTGTACAGGGACAATGGTACCCCCGTAGATTGGGGTAGGGGCGCACTGTACAGGGACAATGGTACCCCCATAGATTGGAGGAGGGGTGCACTGTACAGGGACAATGGTACTCAAATAGATTGGAGGAGGGGCACACTGTACAGGGACAATGGTACCCTCATAGATTGGAGGAGGAGCACACTGTACAGGGACAATGGTACCCCCATAGATTGGAGGAGGAGCGCACTGTACAGGGACAATGGTACCCCTATAGATTAGAGGAGGGGCACACTGTACAGGGACAATGGTACCCCTATAGATTGGAGGGGGAGCGCACTGTACAGGGACAATGGTACCCCCATAGATTGGAGGAGGAGCACACTGTACAGGAACAATGATACCCCCATAGATTGGAGGAGGAGCACACTGTACAGGGACAATGATACCTCCATAGATTGGAGGAGGAGCGCACTGTACAGGGACAATGGTACCCCTTTAGATTGGAGGAGGGGTGCACTGTACAGGGACAATGGTACCCCTATAGATTGGAGGAGGGGCACACTGTACAGGGACAATGGTACCCCTATAGATTGGAGGGATAGCGCACTGTACAGGGACAATGGTACCCCTTTAGATTGGAGGAGGGGTGCACTGTACAGGGACAATGGTACTCAAATAGATTGGAGGAGGGGCACACTGTACAGGGACAATGGTACCCTCATAGATTGGAGGAGGAGCACACTGTACAGGGACAATGGTACCCCCATAGATGGGAGGAGGGGCACACTGTACAGGGACAATAATACCCAAATAGATTGGAGGAGGGGCACACTGTACAGGGACAATGGTACCCCCATAGATTGGAGGAGGAGCGCACTGTACAGGGACAATGGTACCCTCATGGATTGGAGGAGGGGCGCACTGTACAGGGACAATGGTACCCCCATAGATTGGAGGAGGGGCACACTGTACAGGGACAATAGTACCCCCATAGATTGGAGGAGGGGCACACTGTACAGGGACAATGGTACCCTCATAGATTGGAGGAGGGGCACACTGTACAGGGACAATGGTACCCCCATAGATTGGGGTAGGGGCGCACTGTACAGGGACAATGGTACCCTCATGGATTGGAGGAGGGGCGCACTGTACAGGGACAATGGTACCCCCATAGATTGGAGGAGGGGCACACTGTACAGGGACAATAGTACCCCCATAGATTGGAGGAGGGGCACACTGTACAGGGACAATGGTACCCCCATAGATTGGGGTAGGGGCGCACTGTACAGGGACAATGGTACTCCCACACTCAAAAAAATGATATGTTGGATTTAATTAACTTTTTTATGTCAACAGGTTCCACATAACTGGGTTACGTTGAATTTAAGTAACATGCTCTATTTCAGTAAACTTAAGTTATTTACATTAAGTTAATGCGATCTTGTTAAGTTGAATCAGGTTAACAATCTAGTTTTTGTTTTAAGCTGAAAACTTAATTAAGCTCAATTATCCTAAAAATAATTTTTTTACATTCAACCAAAATAACAATTCAGTTTCAGTTTTTTGTGGATTACTTTATTCAATGAAGTTGAAACACCAGGATTCAAAACCAAACTCTGATTTATTGCTTCATATCAAAATCATAATTTGTTTCTGAGCCCCGCTCGACCCCTTTATCAGACACAAGGCTTTGTTACACTTGATGAAGGGGTCCTGCATGGCCCCAAAATTTTATGATTTTGATATGAAGCAATAAATCAGAGTTTGGTTTTGAAATATCCTGGTATGCTGGGGTTTCAACTTCACTGGATTGTTTGGGGTCTCCATACCCTTTTACGCTACAGCACCTAATATACTTGGCTGACTAATACAGGAACAAAGAGCGCGCAGGACTTATCATATACATACTTTATTCAATGAACACATTCAAGAATTTTTTTTTTTTTGGAAATTCTTTATTTATTTTTAAATAACAAACAGTACAAAAACAAAAGAAAGAATACAAACTGACAAAGAAAATCATCTTGAGTATCGTATCCCAAGTACCAATAACAAGACATTAAAGCAATAGTCCAAGGTCTAGACCTCTGTGTTCTACTCCTTTGCAGAGGTATAGAAATTTTTTTAATTTTAAACATTTTCAACAAAATAGGTTTTGTTTCTCTTAATGTCCCTTTTGAATTCCTCACTGGAATTCCTCACACTGTCTCACTGGAGACTTCTTCTTCCCCAGGGGACAAATTGGAAATTGCACTTTGTTCCATCTCTGTAGCTTCTGTCATTCAGCAGCTACAGAGCAAAGAATACAAATCTGAAGCACTGCCCCCTCACTCAGAGTCTTCTCATCTCTCCTATCTCTCCAATATGGAGAGCTGAGGGTTACAGGGCTGTGTTAACACACACAGAGCTGGAAATCTTCATGAGAGAGTGGACCTACTATTACTACAATACCAGAGGTCCATCTCCCATGAAAATGTACAGCTCTGTGAATGTTTGCACAGACCTGTAAGCTCCCACAATTCATATCTCTGTAGGAGATAGGAGAGCTGAGAAGACTCTGTGAGGGGGCCAAGCTCCAGCTCTGCATTCTTCGCTCTGTAGCTGCTGAATGATAGTTTGCAATTTGCACTTTGTCCCATGGGGAAAGGAGAAGTCCCCAGTGAGACTTCATTCAATTGAAAATTAAATAATGCATTTATTTAAAACAAGATGAATACTGAAATGATTGGAACATGGTCAATACTATAACAAATGTACTATAACCATTAGGGATGTACCAATACCGGTTTTCGGTATGGGATAGGAGTAATAATATTTTTTTTATCGGTACTGAGTACCAATACCGGCATCCAGTCTTGCGACACAGTGTGTGAAAGGTTTCACACTCCCTCCCAACACTGAATTATCAGGAAGGTGATGGCGAGTCATGACTGACCACCCAACTTCCTGATTGTCCAGGAAGCCACGCTGCCCTGCAGTGTCATGAGGGAGCATGAGGCCAGCTTCCCCGGCCAATTAGTAAGCCAGGGTGTGGGTTATCACTCACCAGCTTCCCGATTGCATGTCTGGGAAACAGACCCATGCTCCTTTGCAGCACTGTGGGGCAGTGTGTGGCTTCCTAAGAGCCTTTTCACACTGGGGCAGTTTGCAGGCGCTATTGCGCTAATAATAGCGCCTGCAAACCGACCCGAAAGTGCCGCTGCTTTGTATCCAGTGTGAAAGCCCTGAAGGCTCTCACACTGGAGCGGTGCGCTAGCAAGACGGGAAAAAAAGTACTGCTAGCAGCATCTTCTGAGCGGTGAAGGAGCGGAGTGTATACCGCTCCTTCACCGCTCCTGCCCATTGAAATCAATGGGACGGTGCAGCTATACCGCCGGCAAAGCGCCTCTGCAGAGGCGCTTTGCAGTGGTTTTTAACCCTTTCTCAGCCGCTAGCGGCGTTTTACCGCCGACGCCGCCCCAGTGTGAAAGGGCCCTAACTTGCTCTGATATCACTGATATTGGTATCAGTGTCGATACTACACATTAGGGTGAGTATTTGTACTCACCCAAATGCACCAATATCTGCTCAGATACCAGATCTGCAGTCACAGCTCTGGTATTGGAGCAAGTACCAGTGCATTTAGGTGAGTACAAATACTCACCCTAATGTGTAGTATCGACACTGATACCGATATTGGTGCACCCCTAGTAACAAGCCAACAGTGCAACATTATTGAGGAAACATAAATACCACCTCTTAATCCTGAACTAAGTTAGTACTTAGAAAATATGTTTATTTTTCAGGACCTGGGCCTTGTTTGACAGCTTCTTGGCATCTAGCACCATGAAAATCTTTTGAAATGGCTACATTGTTTAAGTTTTCAAGCATTGTGATGCCTTCAATGATTATGCCAACATCTTGGTAAGGGTCTGTAGCATCTGCCCCTTCAGATATGATGGCATAGATTCCTAGGGTGGTGTTGCGCATCGGGTTTAGGGCTTCATCATGTTCAGCATCCTAAAAAAAAATCACATATAAAAAGAAATAATTAGATCAGATTGGGGTAAAAAGGGGAAATTGGTTTTAGAGAAACTTTTAACAGGTTGAAAAAATTACCATGTACTCCTTTACGAGGTTAGAGGGTTCTTCATTCGTGTAAACAATGAGGGCTTTTAGGATGCATTCACGTCTTTTCTTGATGGTGACATTCTGAAACAAAGAATCCATTATTAGCAGTTTGCTTTTTCAAACACAAAATTATTTCTACAAGGGTCAAGTCTGTCAATCCTGGAAACCAGAGCAAGAAAATGGCCTAAACCAAAAATGTTGCTATAGGAAATCTACTATGGCTGAAATAACTAATAAATATTTTCAATAATAATTGTTGTCAGTGATTCTCATCTTTGATTAGTTGTTGGCCAGCAGAGTGCCCTTTTATTCTAGGTGTCCCTGTCAGAGTGCCCCCAGTTACACCAGGTGTGCCCATCAGTGTGCCCCCTTAAAGCACAACTCCAGGGAAAATGATTTTTAACCCTTGCAGTGGGGCTGCCCCGCACTGCAAGGGTTAAATGCTTGATTTTGCCTGGGGGGGGGGTAATAAAAGAAAAAAGCTTAACTGTCCTGCAATGCCCTGTTGAGACAGCCACCGTCTTGGCCCCTCCATTGGTAGTGGCAAGTTCCGGACTATGCAGAGTCAGGAACCACTTTGTGACCGGTTCCAGCAGAGGGGTACAAAAACTTCTAATTTTGCTGTTTTTTTCACCCCTCTGTTGCGGAAATGGTATGTTCCTGACTATGCATCTGTGCATAGTCAGGAACGTACCACCTTGTGACTGCTGCAGCAGTGGGTCCAAGATGGCTGCTGGAGGCAGACTGTCCCCAAGGGGGATTCACAGGACTGGTAATATTTCTCTCTTATTATCCCCCCTAAAATGAGCATTTAACTCTTGCAGTGCGGGGTCAGCCTCACTGCAAGTGTTAAAAATAATTTTCCCTGGAGTTGTGCTTTAGACCAGATGTTCCAATCAGAGTCCCCCCTTAAACCAAGTGTCCCCATCAGAGTGTCCTCCCTTACATCAGGCGTCCACTTACATCAGGTGTCCTGTCACAATGCTCCCTCTTAGATCAAGTCTCCCCGTCAAAGTGCCCCCTTACACCAGGTGTGCCTATCAGTGTACCCCTAAAACCAGGTGTCCCTGTCAGAGTGCCCCTAAACCCGCAGATGTCACACCACAACAGTACTCCCCATCACATCTCCATAGCATCCCTTTCCCCCAACACTTCAGTGTAACCCCCCCACCTCACTTAACTCCCCCTGACATTTCACAATACCCACCCCTAATCATCTTACAGCACCCCCTGACGCATCCTCAAAAAACCCTCCCCCATACATACATTTCACAGCAACCCCTCTCTCCCATACAAACACTTCCAAGGACCCCCTCTCCCATCACACAGGCACACTCCCCCACCCATCAGAATGTTTACATACCTGAGAGCTGAAGTCCCATTCTATCTCTAACACATGCTCACCACTTGCAGAAAACAAAACTGAAAGTTAGTTAGCTGCTGGTATTTGTCCATTACTTAAAACAATTATTGGAAATAGATACCATAGGACTAGATGACTTAATTTGCACACTACAACCTGTATATAATCTAAAAACTGCACATGTGTACAGCTTAAAATGATGTGGTCTGTAATATATAATTAACCACTCTAATCTTCTGATAAACTCAATAAAAATGCAATAAATAAGTAAGCAATCAGTAAAATAACTCACCTGTGTCTCCACATAAAGACAAAACTGTAGTTTTCTCTGTTTGCACGTGCAGTAGGTCTTGTCTGGACAAAATGGTGGCATCAAAAGTGTGCTGAGCATGTGCAGAAATAGCTCCACCTCCTGATCAGTGTTGTTTTGCAGAATCAACACAACTCAATTTAATTAATTTAACTTAAGTGAATTGTGTAAATCTGAAAAACTACTTTTTCTAATTTTGTCAAAATGACTGCTTTAATTTTAATGCACAAACATAAGTGAATTATTTAATCCAAATATATTTACATACTTTGAACCAACAACAGCAAGGTTTCATTTTTTTGAGTGCATAGATTGGAGGAGGGGTGCACTGTACAGGGACAATGGTACCCCCATAGATTGGAGGAGGAGCGCACTGTATAGGGACAATGATACCCCCATAGATTGGAGGAGGAGCGCACTGTACAGGGACAATGGTACCCCCATAGATTGGAGGAGGGGCGCACTGTACAGGGACAATGATACCCCCATAGATTGGAGGAGGAGCGCACTGTACAGGGACAATGGTACCCCCATAGATTGGAGGAGGAGCGCACTGTATAGGGACAATGATACCCCCATAGATTGGAGGAGGAGCGCACTGTACAGGGACAATGGTACCCCCATAGATTGGAGGAGGGGCGCACTGTACAGGGACAATGGTACCCCCATAGATTGGAGGAGGGGCGCACTGTACAGGGACAATGGTACCCCTATAGATTGGAGGAGGGGCGCACTGTACAGGGACAATGGTACCCCCATAGATTGGAGGAGGGGCACACTGTACAGGGACAATGATACCCCCATAGATTGGAGGAGGGGCGCACTGTACAGGGACAATGGTACCCCCATAGATTGGAGGAGGGGCACACTGTACAGGGACAATGGTACCCCCATAGATTGGAGGAGGGGCGCACTGTACAGGGACAATGGTACCCCCATAGATTGGAGGAGGGGCGCACTGTACAGGGACAATGGTACTAGGGTGGCCACGTGTCCCGGATTGCCCGGGATTGTCCCTTATTTCAGATTTTTGTCCCGTGTCCCGGGTACCTTCATTCCGGGACAATACAGTGTCCCGGAATGAAAAAAACAACACACCGCCGGCTGGCACCAGTCCGACTCTGTCTCCAAGTCCGCCACCCTTATAATCATTATACAGTAACACACACATCATATGCGCAGCTTAACTGGTTGCTAGGCTAGGGCCGCCCGCCCCGCGTCTAGCAACCAGTGACGTCAGCTGGCACCGTCCGTCACGTGGGAGTCAGTGCAGTGGGCACCCGCACTCTAGTCTACACGCTACGGCTGAGCAGCGCCAGTGCGCCTCAGAGAGAGAGAGCAGCCGCCAGCCTGCCACACTTACTAGCCTGCCCTGTGCCCACCAGTGATGTCACAGACAATCAGAGTCAGACAGGCCGGGAGCGAAGCCCGCTCTTAGTACTGCACAACTCTCTGCAGTCTGCACCCATCTCGGCCCCCCCCCCGGACCCGCCCCTCCTCCTCCGGCGCCCAGCGGCATTTAGCAGGGACTGGTCTGGTATGACCTTTGCTCTCCAGTGTCAGCCCACTCGCTTTCAGCTAGGAATGGATGTGCTCGACTGCTGCTACTGCTTAAGTGGCAGGCGGAGGGTCCGGTGATGACATGAGAAGAAGGCAGAAGTGGCTGAAGCTGTCAGGCTGACTGAAGAGGAACATGCAGTGTCCAGACTCCAGTCCTGGATCTTCTCTCCCCCCCCCTCCTCCCTGCACTTCACCACAAAGACCGAGGACATGTGCTGCAGGAAGTGATTGACACCTACGACAAGGAACTGCAGTAATTCAGGTACATGGGGACATATTACACCATAGGCTGGACCGGGCTTATGTCAGGGCTGTGACAGGGAGAGAGCAAGCAGGACTTGAATAGGGTGGCCATGAGGTGGGTGGTGTGCTCTGCTTCTCCTAACATTGACATGGCCATCACTCCTCAGGACTCTCTGCAGAGGGCACTCTGGAAGTACTGTGTGCCTCCAGAGTGCCCCCTAACTTCTTCCAGATTGCTCCCTTACTTCCCCCCCCCTTTACTTTCTCCAGAGTGCCCCTTTACTTTCTCCAGAGTGCCCCTTTACTTTCTCCAGAGTGCCCCTTAGTACAGCAGTACTAAGGGGGCACTCTGAAGGGGGATGTAAGGGGGCACTCTGAAGGGGGATGTAAGGGGGCACTCTGAAGGGGGATGTAAGGGGGCACTCTGAAGGGGGATGTAAGGGGGCACTCTGGAGGGGGATGTAAGGGGGCACTCTGGAGGGGGATGTAAGGGGGCACTCTGGAGGGGGATGTAAGGGGGCACTCTGGAGGAGCATGTAAGGGGGCACTCTGGAGGAGCATGTAAGGGGGCACTCTGGAGGAGGATGTAAGGCGACACTAAGGGGGCACCCTGGGGGATGTAAGGGGGCTCTGACTAAGTTAGTACCGCCAGAGTGCCATCTTACATCCCCCCACACAACCTCCAGGGTGCCCCCTTAGTACCTCCAGAGTGCCCCTTTACTTCCTCCAGAGTGCCCCCTTACATCCTTCGGAGTGCCCCACCACCAAGGTGCTATAGCAGTGGCTGACAGACTATCAGGAGGTGGTATTGCACTCCTCTCCTGTACATATTACCCATCACCATACACTCTGCACTCCTCTCCTGTACATAATACTCACCACCATACACTCCACACTCCTCTCCTGTACATACTACTCACCGCCATACACTCCTCACTCCTCTCCTGTACATACTACTCACTGCCATACATTCCTCACTCCTCTCCTGTACATACTACTCACTGCCATACATTCCACACTCCTCTCCTGTACATACTTCCCACCGCCATACATTCTGCACTCCTGTCCTGTACATACTACTCACCTCCATACACTCTGCATTCCCAATTTAACATTACCACATTCTGCACTATATAAGTCATCTCAGACTCTCTTTAACAACACCCCTTTAAGCAAATATTTAGCGCAATTTAAGACATGTCCACAGTTTACCATGACGCGCTTTGCGCGCCATATTGTTGTTCTTCTTGATGCCTAGGGCCCACTTTTGATCTTGCACACGGGCCCGCTGATTTCATGATACGCTCCTGCCCCAAATATCGGCAAAAAAAGATGTAAAAAATCATCTTTTTTGGGGGGGGGGAGGGGGGGGTGTCCCTGAATGGCAGTTTGGAAATGTGGTCACCCTAAATGGTACCCTCATAGATTGGAGGAGGAGCGCACTGTACAGGGACAATGGTACCCTCATAGATTGGAGGAGGAGCACACTGTACAGGGACAATGGTACCCCCATAGATTGGAGGAGGAGCACACTGTACAGGGACAATGGTACCCCCATAGATTGGAGGAGGAGCGCACTGTACAGGGACAATGGTACCCCTATAGATTGGAGGAGGGGCACACTGTACAGGGACAATGGTACCCCCATAGATTGGAGGAGGAGCGCACTGTACAGGGACAATGATACCCCCATAGATTGGAGGAGGAGCGCACTGTACAGGGACAATGGTACCCCCATAGATTGGAGGAGGAGCGCACTGTACAGGGACAATGGTACCCCTATAGATTGGAGGAGGGGCACACTGTACAGGGACAATGGTACCCCCATAGATTGGAGGAGGAGCGCACTGTACAGGGACAATGGTACCCCTATAGATTGGAGGAGGGGCACACTGTACAGGGACAATGGTACCCCCATAGATTGGAGGAGGAGCGCACTGTACAGGGACAATGATACCCCCATAGATTGGAGGAGGAGCGCACTGTACAGGGACAATGGTACCCCCATAGATTGGAGGAGGAGCGCACTGTACAGGGACAATGATACCCCCATAGATTGGAGGAGGAGCGCACTGTACAGGGACAATGGTACCCCCATAGATTGGAGGAGGGGCGCACTGTACAGGGACAATGGTACCCCCATAGATTGGAGGAGGAGCGCACTGTACAGGGACAATGGTACCCCCATAGATTGGAGGAGGAGCGCACTGTACAGGGACAATGGTACCCCCATAGATTGGAGGAGGGGCACACTGCACAGGGACAATGGTACCCCCATAGATTGGAGGAGGAGCGCACTGTACAGGGACAATGGTACCCCCATAGATTGGAGGAGGAGCGCACGGTACAGGGACAATGGTACCCCCATAGATTGGAGGAGGAGCACACTGTACAGGGACAATGATACCCACATAGATTGGAGGAGGAGCGCACTGTACAGGGACAATGGTACCCCCATAGATTGGAGGAGGGGCGCACTGTACAGGGACAATGATACCCCCATAGATTGGAGGAGGGGCGCACTGTACAGGGACAATGGTACCCCCGTAGATTGGGGTAGGGGCGCACTGTACAGGGACAATGGTACCCCCATAGATTGGAGGAGGGGCACACTGTACAGGGACAATAATACCCCCATAGATTGGAGGAGGAGCACACTGTACAGGGACAATGATACCCCCATAGATTGGAGGAGGGGCACACTGTACAGGGACAATGGTACCCTCATAGATTGGAGGAGGGGCACACTGTACAGGGACAATGGTACCCCCATAGATTGGAGGAGGGGCACACTGTACAGGGACAATGGTACCCCCATAGATTGGAGGAGGAGCGCACTGTACAGGGACAATGGTACCCCTATAGATTGGAGGAGGGGCACACTGTACAGGGACAATGGTACCCCTATAGATTGGAGGGGGAGCACCCTGTACAGGGACAATGGTACCCCTATAGATTGGAGGAGGGGAACACTGTACAGGGACAATGGTACTCCCATAGATTGGAGGAGGAGCACACTGTACAGGGACAATGGTACCCCCATAGATTGGAGGAGGGGCACACTGTACAGGGACAATGGTACCCCCATAGATTGGAGGAGGGGCGCACTGTACAGGGACAATGGTACCCCTATAGATTGGAAGAGGTGCACACTGTACAGGGACAATGGTACCCCTATAGATTGGAGAGGGAGCGCACTGTACAGGGACAATGGTACCCCTTTAGATTGGAGGAGGGGTGCACTGTACAGGGACACTGGTACTCCCATAGATTGGAGGAGGGGAACACTGTACAGGGACAATGGTACCCTCATAGATTGGAGGAGGAGCACACTGTACAGGGACAATGGTACCCCCATAGATTGGAGGAGGGGCACACTGTACAGGGACAATAATACCCAAATAGATTGGAGGAGGGGCACACTGTACAGGGACAATGGTACCGCCATAGATTGGAGGAGGGGTGCACTGTACAGGGACAATGATACCCCCATAGATTGGAGGAGGAGCGCACTGTACAGGGACAATGGTACCCCCATAGATTGGAGGAGGGGCGCACTGTACAGGGACAATGGTACCCCCATAGATTGGAGGAGGGGCGCACTGTACAGGGACAATGATACCCCCATAGATTGGAGGAGGAGCGCACTGTACAGGGACAATGGTACCCCTTTAGATTGGAGGAGGGGTGCACTGTACAGGGACAATGGTACCCCTATAGATTGGAGGAGGGGCACACTGTACAGGGACAATGGTACCCCTATAGATTGGAGGGGTAGCGCACTGTACAGGGACAATGGTACCCCTTTAGATTGGAGGAGGGGTGCACTGTACAGGGACAATGGTACTCAAATAGATTGGAGGAGGGGCACACTGTACAGGGACAATGGTACCCTCATAGATTTGAGGAGGAGCACACTGTACAGGGACAATGGTACCCCCATAGATTGGAGGAGGGGCACACTGTACAGGGACAATAATACCCAAATAGATTGGAGGAGGGGCACACTGTACAGGGACAATGGTACCCCCATAGATTGGAGGAGGAGCGCACTGTACAGGGACAATGGTACCCTCATAGATTGGAGGAGGGGCGTACTGTACAGGGACAATGGTATCCCCATAGATTGGAGGAGGGGCGCACTGTACAGGGACAATGGTACCCCCATAGATTGGAGGAGGAGCGCACTGTACAGGGACAATGGTACCCTCATAGATTGGAGGAGGGGCGCACTGTACAGGGACAATGGTATCCCCATAGATTGGAGGAGGGGCGCACTGTACAGGGACAATGGTACCCCCATAGATTGGAGGAGGGGCACACTGTACGGGGACAATGGTACCCCCATAGATTGGGGTAGGGGCGCACTGTACAGGGACAATGGTACTCCCATAGATTGGAGGAGGGGCGCACTGTACAGGGACAATGGTACCCCCATAGATTGGAGGAGGGGCGCACTGTACAGGGACAATGGTACCCCCATAGATTGGAGGAGGGGCGCACTGTACAGGGACAATGATACCCCCATAGATTGGAGGAGGGGCGCACTGTACAGGGACAATGGCACCCCCATAGATTGTGGTAGGGGCGCACTGTACAGGGACAATGGTACCCCCATAGATTGGAGGAGGGGCACACTGTACAGGAACAATGATACCCCCATAGATTGGAGGAGGGGCACACTGTACAGGGACAATGGTACCCTCATAGATTGTAGGAGGGGCACACTGTACAGGGACAATGGTACCCTCATAGATTGTAGGAGGGGCACACTGTACAGGGACAATGGTACCACCATAGATTGGAGGAGGGGCACACTGTACAGGGACAATGGTACCCTCATAGATTGTAGGAGGGGCACACTGTACAGGGACAATGGTACCCCCATAGATTGGAGGAGGAGCGCACTGTACAGGGACAATGGTACCCCCATAGATTGGAGGAGGGGCACACTGTACAGGGACAATGGTACCCCCATAGATTGGAGGAGGAGCGCACTGTACAGGGACAATGGTACCCCTATAGATTGGAGGAGGGGCACACTGTACAGGGACAATGGTACCCCTATAGATTGGAGGGCGAGCGCACTGTACAGGGACAATGGTACCCCCATAGATTGGAGGAGGAGCGCACTGTACAGGGACAATGATACCCCCATAGATTGGAGGAGGAGCGCACTGTACAGGGACAATGGTACCCCCATAGATTGGAGGAGGAGCACACTGTACAGGGGCAATGGTACCCCCATAGATTGGAGGAGGAGCGCACTGTACAGGGACAATGGTATCCCCATAGATTGGAGGAGGGGCGCACTGTACAGGGACAATGGTACCCCCATAGATTGGAGGAGGAGCGCACTGTACAGGGACAATGGTACCCCCATAGATTGGAGGAGGGGCGCACTGTACAGGGACAATGGTACTCAAATAGATTGGAGGAGGGGCACACTGTACAGGGACAATGGTACCCTCATAGATTTGAGGAGGAGCACACTGTACAGGGACAATGGTACCCCCATAGATTGGAGGAGGGGCACACTGTACAGGGACAATAATACCCAAATAGATTGGAGGAGGGGCACACTGTACAGGGACAATGGTACCCCCATAGATTGGAGGAGGGGCGCACTGTACAGGGACAATGATACCCCCATAGATTGGAGGAGGAGCGCACTGTACAGGGACAATGGTACCCCTTTAGATTGGAGGAGGGGCACACTGTACAGGGACAATGGTACCCCTATAGATTGGAGGGGTAGCGCACTGTACAGGGACAATGGTACCCCTTTAGATTGGAGGAGGGGCGCACTGTACAGGGACAATGGTACCCCTATAGATTGGAGGAGGGGCACACTGTACAGGGACAATGGTACCCCTATAGATTGGAGGGGTAGCGCACTGTACAGGGACAATGGTACCCCTTTAGATTGGAGGAGGGGCGCACTGTACAGGGACAATGGTACTCAAATAGATTGGAGGAGGGGCACACTGTACAGGGACAATGGTACCCTCATAGATTTGAGGAGGAGCACACTGTACAGGGACAATGGTACCCCCATAGATTGGAGGAGGGGCACACTGTACAGGGACAATAATACCCAAATAGATTGGAGGAGGGGCACACTGTACAGGGACAATGGTACCCCCATAGATTGGAGGAGGAGCGCACTGTACAGGGACAATGGTACCCTCATAGATTGGAGGAGGGGCGCACTGTACAGGGACAATGGTATCCCCATAGATTGGAGGAGGGGCGCACTGTACAGGGACAATGGTACCCCCATAGATTGGAGGAGGAGCGCACTGTACAGGGACAATGGTACCCTCATAGATTGGAGGAGGGGCGCACTGTACAGGGACAATGGTATCCCCATAGATTGGAGGAGGGGCGCACTGTACAGGGACAATGGTACCCCCATAGATTGGAGGAGGGGCACACTGTACGGGGACAATGGTACCCCCATAGATTGGGGTAGGGGCGCACTGTACAGGGACAATGGTACTCCCATAGATTGGAGGAGGGGCGCACTGTACAGGGACAATGGTACCCCCATAGATTGGAGGAGGGGCGCACTGTACAGGGACAATGGTACCCCCATAGATTGGAGGAGGGGCGCACTGTACAGGGACAATGATACCCCCATAGATTGGAGGAGGGGCGCACTGTACAGGGACAATGGCACCCCCATAGATTGTGGTAGGGGCGCACTGTACAGGGACAATGGTACCCCCATAGATTGGAGGAGGGGCACACTGTACAGGAACAATGATACCCCCATAGATTGGAGGAGGGGCACACTGTACAGGGACAATGGTACCCTCATAGATTGTAGGAGGGGCACACTGTACAGGGACAATGGTACCCTCATAGATTGTAGGAGGGGCACACTGTACAGGGACAATGGTACCACCATAGATTGGAGGAGGGGCACACTGTACAGGGACAATGGTACCCTCATAGATTGTAGGAGGGGCACACTGTACAGGGACAATGGTACCCCCATAGATTGGAGGAGGAGCGCACTGTACAGGGACAATGGTACCCCCATAGATTGGAGGAGGGGCACACTGTACAGGGACAATGGTACCCCCATAGATTGGAGGAGGAGCGCACTGTACAGGGACAATGGTACCCCTATAGATTGGAGGAGGGGCACACTGTACAGGGACAATGGTACCCCTATAGATTGGAGGAGGGGCACACTGTACAGGGACAATGGTACCCCTATAGATTGGAGGGCGAGCGCACTGTACAGGGACAATGGTACCCCCATAGATTGGAGGAGGAGCGCACTGTACAGGGACAATGATACCCCCATAGATTGGAGGAGGAGCGCACTGTACAGGGACAATGGTACCCCCATAGATTGGAGGAGGAGCACACTGTACAGGGACAATGGTACCCCCATAGATTGGAGGAGGAGCGCACTGTACAGGGACAATGGTACCCCTATAGATTGGAGGAGGGGCACACTGTACAGGGACAATGGTACCCCTATAGATTGGAGGGGGAGCGCACTGTACAGGGACAATGGTACCCCTATAGATTGGAGGAGGGGAACACTGTACAGGGACAATGGTACTCCCATAGATTGGAGGAGGAGCACACTGTACAGGGACAATGGTACCCCCATAGATTGGAGGAGGGGCGCACTGTACAGGGACAATGGTACCCCTATAGATTGGAAGAGGGGCACACTGTACAGGGACAATGGTACCCCTATAGATTGGAGAGGGAGCGCACTGTACAGGGACAATGGTACCCCCATAGATTGGAGGAGGAGCACACTGTACAGGGACAATGATATCCCCATAGATTGGAGGAGGAGCGCACTGTACAGGGACAATGGTACCCCTTTAGTTTGGAGGAGGGGTGCACTGTACAGGGACAATGGTACTCCCATAGATTGGAGGAGGGGCACACTGTACAGGGACAATGGTACCCTCATAGATTGGAGGAGGAGCACACTGTACAGGGACAATGGTACCCCCATAGATTGGAGGAGGGGCACACTGTACAGGGACAATAATACCCAAATAGATTGGAGGAGGGGCACACTGTACAGGGACAATGGTACCGCCATAGATTGGAGGAGGGGCGTACTGTACAGGGACAATGGTACCCCCATAGATTGGAGGAGGAGCACACTGTACAGGGACAATGGTACCCCCATAGATTGGAGGAGGAGCACACTGTACAGGGACAATGGTACCCTCATAGATTGGAGGAGGGCCCACTGTACAGGGACAATGGTACCCTCATAGATTGGAGGAGGAGCGCACTGTACAGGGACATGGTACCCCTATAGATTGGAGGAGGGGCACACTGTACAGGGACAGTGGTACCCCTATAGATTTCAGGGGGAGCGCACTGTACAGGGACAATGGTACCCCTATAGATTGGAGGAGGAGCGCACTGTACAGGGATAATGATACCCCCATAGATTGGAGGAGGGGCGCACTGTACAGGGACAATGGTACCCCCATAGATTGGGGTAGGGGCGCACTGTACAGGGACAATGGTACTCCCATAGATTGGAGGAGGAGCACACTGTACAGGGACAATGGTACCCCCATAGTTTGGAGGAGGGGCACACTGTACAGGGACAATGGTACCCCCATAGATTGGAGGAGGGGCGCACTGTACAGGGACAATGGTACCCTTATAGATTGAAGGAGGGGCACACTGTACAGGGACAATGGTACCCCTTTAGATTGGAGGAGGGGTGCACTGTACAGGGACAATGGTACTCCCATAGATTGGAGGAGGGGCACACTGTACAGGGACAATAATACCCAAATAGATTGGAGGAGGGGCACACTGTACAGGGACAATGGTATTCCCATAGATTGGAGGAGGGGCGCACTGTACAGGGACAATGGTACCCCCATAGATTGGAGGAGGAGCGCACTGTACAGGGATAATGATACCCCCATAGATTGGAGGAGGGGCGCACTGTACAGGGACAATGGTACCCCCATAGATTGGAGGAGGGGCACACTGTACAGGGACAATGGTACTCCCATAGATTGGAGGAATGGGAACACTGTACAGGGACAATGATACCCCCATAGATTGGAGGAGGGGCACACTGTACAGGGACAATGGTACCCCCATAGATTGGAGGAGGGGCACACTGTACAGGGACAATGGTACCCCCATAGATTGTAGGAGGGGTGCACTGTACAGGGACAATGGTACCCCCATAGATTGGAGGAGGAGCGCACTGTACATTGACAATAATACCCAAATAGATTGGAGGAGGGGCACACTGTACAGGGACAATGGTACCGCCATAGATTGGAGGAGGGGCGCACTGTACAGGGACAATGGTACCCCCATAGATTGGAGGAGGGGCGCACTGTACAGGGACAATGGTACTCCCATAGATTGGAGGAGGAGTACACTGTACAGGGACAATGGTACCCTCATAGATTGGAGGAGGAGCACACTGTACAGGGACAATGGTACCCCCATAGATTGGAGGAGGAGCACACTGTACAGGGACAATGGTACCCTCATAGATTGGAGGAGGAGCACACTGTACAGGGACAATGGTACCCCCATAGATTGGAGGAGGGGTGCACTGTACAGGGACAATGGTACCCCCATAGATTGGAGGAGGGGTGCATTGTACAGGGACAATGGTATTTCCATCCTGACACCACCCCCCCCCCCGTCGGTCAGTCGGTAGGGTGGTCCGCGCAAACCCCCACCCCTCCCTGTCACTTGCTCGTCCGTCCGTCAGTCTGCACTCTACCTCGGCACCTACCCCATCTAGGTCGCGGGCATCATCATATCATTCCTGCATATCCTCCTCCTCGCCGGCTTCCCCTGCATCTCCTCCTTCCGGGTCCCACCTTGGCGGCCAATACAGTCAGTGGCGTCTCCAGCTTGCATATTTAGGGGGGGCACATGGGGGGACAGGGACAAAAGTAGGGGGGCGACTATCAAATGCAATATATATATATATATATATCCTGGGGCCCTTTACTGCGACCCCACAATGGCCCTTGCACATGTTCTGCAGTGAGCTCCCTTTCTACTGTATTGGGGCCCCCCAGGGTGGCAGAAAACAAGAGATATATGTCACCAGCATACCAAGAAAATATAAGGGTCCAAAGCAGTGGGAGAACTATAAGGGTTGCAAAGGTTGTCTTGCCACCGGGCCCTGGTGTTCTGCCACTGTGGGGTTCCCCATCCTCCTCTTACTGTCCTGCCCCTGCTATTGACAGCGCTGGTCTGGCATCTCTTGGAATTTACAGGCTGGTTCTCCTGTCCTAAGGACGGGAGAAATCAGTCAGTTTTTTCAGTAACTGAGAGTCCTGGTGGAGTCCTTCCTGCAACTCGCTCTTCTCCCTGCCAATGAGGATGTAGGGGAAGGAGCAGATCGGGAGGCCGTGGTTGTGTGAGCGCTTGCATTATGCAGTGTCAGCGAGCAGAGGGGGGGGGTGAGGAATCACCCGCAGGAGCTGACTGGGGACGCTCTCCCTCTTAGACATTACCTTTTTGTAAAAGAATTTTTTTTTTTATTGGGGGGGGGGGCACATGGTGGGGCACAGCATAATGTTGGGGGGGTCAGGGCCCCCTCTGGCCCCCCCTAGGGACGCCATTGAATACGGTTGCTTCTCCTCTCTGCTAATTGGGTCTCACCCGCTTCCTTGTTGGCTGGGAGGAGAATCAGGAAGACAATAGCGAATATTAATTTGCTATTGTAACACAAGTGAGCGGGCTTGGGGCGCAGTGCTCTGCACCCCAAACCCACTCTTTTTTAAGTATCCTGCTCTAATCACATGCTTCGAAAATAGAACTCATTGGAATCCATGTGTTCAGTGCCCTGCATGTAGATTAGGGGGCTGGACGTATGGATTAGGGGAGCGGTGTCCTTGCACCCCCAATGGACAGGCCGCCACTGGTACTCCCTTAGATATGGCACACTGTACACAGAAGGGTGCGAGAGATGTTGATACAGCACAGGGGACCAGTGATAGGTCCTGGTGAGATGGTATGATTCCATCCACCAACAACTGAACTGTGCGCAGTCCCACGAACGTAAAAGTCTCCTCTCCATCCAGGAAAGGTACTGGTCACAGCAGATGCTGTTTTTGGGGGAACAACTGCACAACTGAGTTAAGCAGGCTGGTCTGGGCGGAGATGCAGTTGGACGAGAGCTAAAGAGCCCTCCGCAGTTATGTAGCACAAGTGTGCCCATGGACAGTGGATGACAGCTTGACAGAAGTCTTTGGCTATAGCAGCCTGGGGCTTTTGTACTGAAGGCTGTCCAAGGACCTTGACTTTCGGTGCAATCTGGAATGGCGTTTTGGAGATCGCCTACAGATGGCTGCTAGACTCTGCTCAGCAGCTGGGCTGGTCTATCTTTGCTTGGGACTATCAGGAAGTACCAACTGACAGCTTTGAAATCCTGGCTAAAGTGTCGGCAATGAGGCAGAGTAACAGTTCGCTTTGCCCACCATTCAGCTGTGGAAGCGGAGCTCTTATGGCGGTTGCTGCATGCGCTCACTCACCTTGATAAATCTGTTTCTGCACAGGATGGGCTTAGATGGAGGAATGCATCTGTCCAGTAGCAGGATAAGGGTACGGGAGATGGAGCAGCCAGCCCTTCTCCCCAGGGGCAGTTCAAGGACCAGGGAGGTGTCACAGATCCCAGAAAACATGGATTTTATTGACTGTTCATCGGAGGTAACATTTACTGAGCTTTAAACTGGAGTTCTGGCATTGGGGCAGATCATTGCCAACCTCTGCCCAGCACCTTCAGCGGCTCTGGGGATCCAAGAAGAAGAGATGGTTAACCTCTATGCTCCGCCACCAACTCCAGAGACTGGGGAATTACTAGACTTTGCTGATGAGGAGGAACAACCCTGAGAACCTCCAGCAGAAGAGCTTGCATCAGGGCAAAACATACCTGAAAGAAGAAGCAGTCATCCTTTCTCCCACACAACTGACAGGGATATGGGATTTCCTGCCAGCAGCATCTGAGGGGTTACCACAAACTTCTCCGGCTGAAGCACTGGCCGCAGGGCAGAGTGCTACAGACCTTTGCCCTACACCGGCAGCAACTCCGGGGAACCAGGGAGAGAAGGTGGTAGTCCTTCATCTCCAACGGCAGACCCACAATCCAGAAGAGAAGGTGGCCATCCTCACTCCCCAGCAGCAGTTCAAGGACCAAGGAGGAGAGGAAGCTGTCCCCAGCTGCAGTCCGAGATGAAGGGAGTGAAGGAAGCCATTCCACCTCCACAGCAGATCCACAGTCTGGGAGTGGAGGAAGGCGGCCTCCCTCCCCAGCGGTTAGCCAAAGCAGATGATGCAGGGTCCCCAGCAGAAGTTCTGGCAGCAGGGCAGAGTCCTACCAACCTCTGCCCAGCACTGGCAACAACTATGGAGTTCCAGGGAGCCAGGGCGGGTGGCCCCTCTCCCCAGCGACAAGCTCATGTAGTGAAGCTGCTACTCCCAGCTGAAGCACTTGCAACAGGACAGAGTGCCGCTGGCCTCTGCCTAGCACCTACAGTGTCTCCACAGCTTAAGGGAGCCGGGGCAGTCAGCCCTTCTCCCCAACAGCAGACCAAGCCCCGGAAAGGTAAAAAACACCCAGCTGAAGCACTGGCAGCAAGACAGAGAGTTCATGATTGTCCCTAACCTACTGATGACAACCCTTCCCTGCGTCCAAGATTGGAAAGCATGTTGACCACCTATGTGGGGTCACTCTGCCTGACTAACTCAGGTCCAGACCAGGTGGAGGTCTGGGACCTTGTTAGTCTTTTTTGATGGGGGAGAAATGTGACAGACCCAACCGGGACAGGGGACATGGACATTCACTGTATCGTTCATTTAAGCACAAGAGAATCCATTTTCTTCGCACTATTCAAATGTGTTCTGTAACCTTCACCTAACACACAGACACATCTTCTGCTAGAAGCTCTCTCTCTGTCTCTACTCCCCCTTCCCCCCTCAAGGTTTTACTTTTGCAATTGTTCTATTCGCTAGCTTTTAATAATATATTTCTATTTGTTAGCTTTTAATAACATATTTCTATTTGTTAGTTTTTAATAACATCTCACACCACCCCTTTCTTACCTATGTATAAAATAATAATACATTTTGGCACTGAATGGACATTTTATACATAGTGATTGTGTCCTGTGAATCTGTTTCTTGCAGCTGCAATTTTAACTTCTGTTTTTTAGAGTCCCAATCAGAAATAATTCCATAACAGTTTTGGGGAGTCATATCAGGAGTTTGGCAGAGTCTTCAGAAGGAATCGCACTTTGATCGGGATCATCGGGAGCGCAGACCTCTAAATGCCGGCTAGGTAAGCTGTTCTTAAGCTTGCTATATTTCTGCCTTTCCTATGTATCCTATCTGTTGGTTCTCAAGGAAACCAGACCACTCTGACCTTTCTGGTTGGGTAACGTGTGTGTGTGAATGTGTTTTGTGTCCCCCTTCACGGGTTGGACTGTGTGTGGATAGGGAGAATCCTCTGCAGTTCCCTGCGTTGACTCCTTGTGGGCGACCTGGGTCAGAGGCGCATGGTAGGGTCAGATAAAACTCACAGAGAAGAGTAGAGACGAGGAGGGTCTCTTAATGAGTGTTTTGTCTATTGTCATAAACCCCTTCTATCCACGTAGATAAGTGGAGACTATTCTTGTAAATCTGCAGATTTGCTGTACTATTTGTTTTAGAGGCAAGAGGGTATAGGCACAAGTAGAGAAGACTGGCCAGGCATTATGGGCATTAAATTAATTAAGGGAATGAAGGGTGAGAGGACTTCAGAAAATGCCCAGCGCAAGATGAGCGCTAGAGAATATATGAACCGAAGGTACGGTTCCGCCTATACTGAGCCCCGAGATAAATGGGTAGAATGGACAAAGGGAACAGCTAAACCTTTAAAATCTGAAGGGACTTTTGATTTACAAGTATGGCAAACTTTTCTGCACGATTATGGCCCATTACTGTGCAGTGAAGGAACATGGAGAATAGCACATGGGAGACAGAAGCTAAAGTAACAAATCAAACCGGCTTGACGAAGATGTTTAATAAAAGTACTGCCCAAATTTACTATGTTTGGCCAGAAGACTCTGTAGAGGAGGACCCCCCACCTTATGTGGCTGCCAATTTGGCTTTAATCACTTCCTGACTGCCGCACGCCGATGTACGTCCCTACTTTGGGGATGGATATCGTTATGGCAGCAGCTAGCTACCATAACCCCGGTATCCCTGTGTTTGCCCGGCGGTCTGTTACAAGATAAAAGTGGTCTCTGTGGTGGATTCGCCACAACGTCACTTTTATCGGCGGCGGGAGAGGAGCCCCCCCTGCCGCCGCGATCCGGTGCCCTCCGCCACTTACTGGGGCTGTCGGCAGCGGCGGAGGCGATCGCGTCTGTCCCCTGGGCCGACAATGGAGACAAGTGAGGGGGAAGATGGCCCCCACCCATCTCCATGATACTGCAGGGCGGAAGCGAAGCCAAACGTCACTTCCGCCCATAGCTCTTAAAGGGACATTTTATTTTTTTTATTTTTTTAAATGACAACATTTTTTTTTTATTGCATTTTAGTGTAAATATGAGATCTGAGGTATTTTTGACCCCCCAGATCTCATATTTAAGAGGTCCTGTCATGCTTTTTTTCTATTACAAGGGATGTTTACATTCCTTGTAATAGGAATAAAAGTGACACATTTTTTTTTTTTTTAAACAGTGTAAAAATAAAAAGTAAAAGGTAAAATAAATAAGAAAAAAAAAAATTTAAACGTGCCCCGTTCCGTAATGTATAATGTTTGGGGGTTCTAAGTAATTTTCTAGCAAAAAAAAATGTTTTAACTTGTAAACACCACATCTAAAAAAGAGGCCAGTCTTAAAGTGGTTAAGGGGTCCATGCACAAAAGCACAAGAATTAGATTACATGGAGCACGCAAAAGATGAGCTATATAGTATAGTAGAGAGCAGATGTTTAACAGCCACATATCAACCTACAAAGAGGCATTTGGCTCATATCCTAAAAACAGATGATTGGCATAAATCAAAAGGCACATATGCAAAACTAGATCTCTTTGAACTTAAAGCTTTGGCCAGAGAAAGAGAGATAGAGTCTGAGCAAACCATAATTTCCAAATTGTGGCAGCAAGATAAAGAGAGAAGGAAGGGAGACGCCACCCTTTCTGCCCCGGTCACAGAACAATCTGTTACAGTTTATCCTGTCAGAACCCAATTCGTTTTTGAAGGTAATGAGGTTGACTAGGGATGAGCTTTATGTTCGGGTCGATCATGAGTTCGACTCGAACATTGGCTGTTCGCCCGAATAGCGAACAATTTGGGGTGTTCACGGCAAATTCGAAAGCCGCGGAACACCCTTTAAAAGTCTATGGGAGAAATCAAAAGTGCTAATTTTAAGGGTTAATATGCATGGTATTGTCATAAAAAGTGTTTGGGGACCCGGGTCCTGCCCCAGGGGACATTTATCAATGCAAAAAAAAGTTTTAAAAACTGATGTTTTTTTCGGGAGCAGTGATTTTAATAATGCTTAAAGTGATACAATATAAGTGTAATATTCCTTTAAATTTCGTACCTGGGGAGTGTCTATAGTATGCCTGTAAAGGGGCGCATGTTTCCCGTGTTTAGAACAGTCTGACAGCAAACTGGCATTTCAAAGGAAAAAAAGTCATTTAAAAGTACTCACGGCTATAATGAATTGTCGGTCCCAGCAATACACATAAAAATCATTGAAAAAAACGGCATGGGATCCCCCTAGTCCATTACCAGGCCCTTTGGGTCTGGTATGCATATTAAGAGGAACCCCGAACCAAAATTTAAATAAAAAATTGCGTGGGGGTCCCCCCAAATTCCATACCAGGCCCTTTAGGTCTGATATGGATATTAAGAGGAACCCCGCGCCAAAATTTAAAAGATAAATTGCGTGGGGGTCCCCCTCAAAATCCATACCAGACCCCCACCCTCCAGAACCATACCAGGCCACATGCCCTCAACATGGGGAGGGTGCTTTGGGGTAGGCCCCCAAAGCACCTTTTCCCCATGTTGATGGGGACAAGGGCCTCATCCCCGCAACCCCCTTTAACAAGGGGACGCCCAGATCCCGGCCTCCCCCCCCTGTGTGAAATGGTAACGAGGTACAAATGTACCGCTACCATTTCACAAAAAAAGTGTCAAAATGTTAAAAATGACAAGACACTGCTTGGGACAAGTCCTTTATTAAAAAATTAAAAAATAAAAATGTCCCACAAAGTCTTCTTCTTCTTCTCTAGCTCCGCCGATGGACCGAAAAAGAAAAAAAAAAACCGCGACCGACCTGCCTCCATGGGAGCCACCCACCGTATGACGCATCTTCGCAGGTGTGACAGAAACAATGAATCAGACTGAGACAGAAGTACAGTTAAATCACACTTGTTTATTAATAAAAATAAAAAGGTAAATAAAGTAAGTGTAGTCAAAGCATAGCCAGAGTCCAGTAACCGGATCGGGTAATCAGCCAGGCCAGAAGTCAGGGATCCAAGTAGTGGAACAGCAAGCAGGCAAAGGAGCCAGAAGGGATGTCAGCAAAGCCAGTCTTTAAATAGGAACGCAGGAGATGGTTTCTTGTGATGTGACCAAGGCGAAGGCAGAGATGGAGTGAGCTGGACAGCTTTAAGTAGGCAGGTCAGATGAGCAGGATCAGGAACAGCTGGGTAACTGTGGAGAGAGATGAGAGCTGGTAATTAGCCGACAGCTGAGCGGCCAGCTCAGAGAAGGAAGAGCTGAGCCAGCCCTGACAAGGTGATAGTTCTTTTATAACTGAGGGCGGGGCCACACAGTGACATCCCCGGGGTGACCCCGCCCCCCTCTGACGCACGGAGACATCCCTATGGCTTCCCTGTAGCATCAGAGGGGGCAGGGCCACCCAGTGACATCACTGTGTGGCCGCGCCCACAGTTATAAAAGAACTGTCACCTGCGAGGACGCGTCATACGGCGGGTGCCTCCCATGGAGGTGGATCGGTCGCGGCTTTTTTTTTCTTTTACGTTCCGTCGGCGGAGCTAGAGAAGAAGAAGACTTAGTGGGACATTTAAATTTTTTAATTTTTTAATAAAGGACTTGTCCCAAGCTGTGTCTTGTTATTTTTGACACATTTTTTGTGAAATGGTAGGGGTACATTTGTATCCCGTTACCATTTAACACAGGGGGAGGCCAGGATCTGGGGGTCCCCTTGTTAAAGGGGGCTTCCAGATTCCGATAAGCCCCCACCCGCAGGCCCCCACAACCACCGGGCAAGGGTTGTGGGGATGAGGCCCTTGTCCCCATCAACATGGGGACAAGGTGCTTTGGGGGGCTACCCCAAAGCACCCTCCCCATGTTGAGGGCATTTGTCCTGGTATGATTCAGGAGGGGGGGGGCGCTCTCTCGTACCCCCTCTTTTCCTGCGGCCTGCCAGGTTGCGTGCACGCCATTTTTTTTTAAATTTTGGCGCGGGGTTCCCCTTCGGGTCTGGTATGGATTTTGAGGGGGACCCCCACGCCATTTTTTTCTTTTTGGTGTGGGGTTCCCCTTAATATCCATACCAGACCTGAAGGGCCTGGTATGGAATTTGGGGGGACCCCCACGCAATTTTTTTTTTAAATTTTGGTTTGGGGTTTCCTTAATATTGATACCAGACCCAAAGAGCCTGGTAATGGACTGTGGGGGAATCCCATGCCGGTTTTTTCAATGACTTTTATGCGTATTGCTGGGACTGACAATTCATTATAGCCGCGAGTACTTTTAACCACTTCACTACCTGGCCATTGTCAAATGACATCCACAGATGGGATCTCCCATCCTGGGTGGACGTCATATGACGGCCTGGGCTTCCCGGCTGTCTAGGGGGCGTGCGCGCGCCGCGTTGCTCGGGACCCGATGCGTGTGCCCGGCGGCCGCGATGTCTGCCGGGCACCCGTGATTGCCCGTTAACCGGGCCGGACCGTGGATCTGTGTGTGTAAGCACACAGATCCACGTCCTGTCAGTTGAGAGGAGACCGATCTGTGTTCCCTGTACAGAGGAACAATGATCGGTCTCCTCCCCTTGTACGTCCCCGCCCCCTACAGTTAGAATCACTCCCTTAGGAAACATAATTAACCCCTCGTGTCCCCCTAGTGGTTAAATAAATAAATAAAATACCGCGCCTGTCTAGTAAGTGGAAACAGCTGCCAACACTACAGAACGACTGGGACTGTGTAGAAAATATGGAAAAAAGTGTAGCGCTAAGGTAAATATAGTGAAAAGAAGGTTTTAGAGCAGGGAGAGGTGAAACCACAATTTCAAGTGGCCCGTAACCTCAACTAGGTCAAAACCGGATATGTGTATACACAAACAGTGTAGTATCATCACTTAAATACAAACAAAGTGCAGTGCTCTTTCTTTTAAAAAAAGTGCAAATGTGCATAAAAATAAAGTGAAAGTAAATCAGCAAATGATAATCTCAAAAGTCCACATTTTGCTAGTGATGAAATATAGAAGACTGTCCAAAATAATGGTGAGGAAGTGTTAATCCCATATAAATGATAAAGACTTATTATTATAGTCCATATGTTGCATGGTGCAGTTGAAACAGGGGGACCCAAGGCAGATATCCTTATAATACAGAGACTCCAACTCAGAGGGGACCCAAGGCAGATATCCTTACAACACAGAGACTCAGAAAATGTAAGGTAGAATACTCTTACCAACTTCGGTGGACTCACAAGCCGTGGGCGGTGAGTCAAACGAGCTTGTACTGTCTTGTGATAAATGACAGTAAGAAGATGGATGATACACCAGAAGACGTCCTCCTTGAATGGGGAGCCCGGAGCCTGTCCTGAAGGTCTGTACGATCACCGTTTTCATCAGCATACATGGACCATAAAGAAAACAACGACAAGGAACCTCCACATAGTGTAAATCCGAAAAATTATTTCTTAATTGGCATTTATTAGATCAATCACGATCATCAAAACAATCCATAAAAATCTTGGTTTAAAAATAGAATCGATTCAGGTAAAATGATGACAAAATAAGCGTGGTGTGGGTGGCTGGGTACAGCAAGGAGACCCCTAGTGGTTAACCCTTTCACTGCCTGTCACATTTATACAGTAATCAATGCAATTTTATAAGATATATAAAACACAAAGCGCTGTGATGCTAAATAGCTGATAATTACACATAAAACCAAGTGAGGCTGCTATCAAAAGAGAGTGTTTTCAGAGTCACTTAAAAAGAATAAATAATGATATTTGAAGCGCTTCACAATGTGCATGAAAATGAATATAAAAGTAATCCAGCGGTGAGTAAAAATTCCTAAAAATCCAACAATCAAAATAGTGTAAAACTAAAAAATTAGTGACACCAAATGTGTAAAAAATTCACATAAAAAAATCCACATAAAAATAAATATATAGGGATGTATTCAGAAGGTTCAATTATACAGGTGTGGAATCCTGATTGGTATAGAGCTTTTGATCACTAGCAAAGCTGTTTAAAAACACTTGCTTAATTAAGGTGCTCATTGATCTTAATAGTACCAAAGTGTTTTTTGCTTCTATTCACAACCAATGTGAGAATCATAAACAGGCAAATAAGAGAAAAAAACCAATCATTGTGCAATAGTTAGGATACCAAGGTACACAGGCAAACTTCAATCCACTCACATGTGCCTTATAATGATAAGGCAAATGCAGGTTTTACTATAGCAGTCAGCCGCCTTAGACAGGAGCAGATTCAGTGCAGTACACTGTGTGAAACTGCTGATCTGCACAGAGCGTCCTTGGCTCCTCCCACGCGTTAACCGGGCCGGACCGTGGATCTGTGTGTTTACAGTTGAGAGGAGACCGATCTGTGTTCCCAGTACAGAGGAACAATGATCGGTCTCCTCCCCTTGTACGTCCCCGCCCCCTACAGTTAGAATCACTCCCTTAGGAAACATAATTAACCCCTCGTGTCCCCCTAGTGGTTAACCCTTTCACTGCCTGTCACATTTATACAGTAATCAATGCAATTTTATAGCATTGATCGCTGTATAAATGTGAATGGTCCCAAAAATGTGTCAAAAGTGTCCGATGTGTCCACCATAATGTCGCAGTCATGAAAAAAAATCGCGATCGCCGCTATTACTAGTAAAAAAAATAAAATTTTTTTTTTTTAAAAATGCCATAAATCTATCCCGTATTTTGTAGATGCTATAATTTTTGCGCAAACCAATCAATATACGCTTATTGCAATTTTTTTTTACCAAATCGGCCGAAACTGAGGAAAAAATTTGTTTTTTTAAAAAAAAAAAATTGGGATATTTATTATAGCAAAAAGTAAAAAATATTGTGTTTTTTTCAAAATTGTCGCTTTTCTTTTGTTTATAGTGCAAAAAATAAAAACCACAGAGGTGATCAAATACCACCAAAAGAAAGCTCTATTTGTGGGGAAAAAAGGACGCCAAATTTGTTCAGGTACAACGTCGCACGACCGCGCAATTGTCATTTAAAGTGCGACAGCGCTGAAAACTAAAAATTGGTCTGGGAAGGAAGGGGGTGAAAAGGCCCGGTATTGAACCGGTTAAATGACTTTTTCTTTTAGAAATGTCATTTTGCTGTCAGACTGTTCTAAACACAGGAAACATGCGCCACTTTACAGGCATACTATAGACACCCCCCAGGTACGAAATTTAAAGGAATATTTCATTTTTATTGTTTGACTTTAAGCATTATTAAAATCACTGCTCCTGAAAAAAAAGGCAGTTTTTAAAACTTTTTTTTGCATTGATCCATGTCCCCTGGGGCAGGACCCGGGTCCCCAAACACTTTTTATGACAATAACTTGCATATAAGCCTTTAAAATTAGCACTTTTGATTATTCATGTTCGTGCCCCATATATTTTAACGGTGTTCGTGTGGTTGAACAAATTTTTTTCCTGTTCGCTTGTTCTGGACCTCGAACCTCTTCCTCTCTGCTTCCCCATGTACATAACCTTGGGTTTGCTGTCTTTTTGGTTAATCCTGTTTTCTATGGATAACAGGATAGGCAGGAGGTCTCGAATAGACATATCGCCTGCCTCAGGCCTTGCTGTGAACAACTTTTCTTTCAACTGGGGTATTAATCCAACAAGAAACCTTTGTTTCACCAGTTGTGTAGATGGACTTGCAGTTTCTCCCGCCTTCTCCTCCTCTATTTTAAGGCCTTCTGTGTGGGTTTTATCTGACCCTTGCTTAGCATTCATAAATTCAGCATGTCTGGTTTGTCCATATATTTGGGGCAATTCTTCCTTCAGTTTCTCACAAACCTCCTGCCCACTAACCATCTTATCTAGATTTCTGACGTCTACACCACATTCTTTAAGAGACCCTCCTCAGGCACCTCATGCTGATCCCAGTTCTCTGCCAAAAGCAGTGGATCAGGCCTAGGAAATGGCATGCCAGTATTGAAGTAGGAATGGGGATCAGATTATATGGCCATGGTTATGTGTGTAGTGGGGCTGATTTAGAATTCCAGCTAAGAAGCCATTCCTAATGACTATGTTAAGAACATTTTGTGAGATCTGTAGAACCTGACACTGAATTCACCCCCTTCCCCCCCTTAGTACAGCCATCTGTGCTTAGCTTAGCACACTTTTCCTGTCCAGGATGTGTCAGGCTAGTCAGCTGATTAAGGAAATAACCGCAGAGGCAAGGCTTGTGCAATGCTTGTGAAAGAATATGCTTTGGTAAACTGCTTGCATTAGTAAGAGTAGGTGAAAGGTTAGAATGTTTTGTAAAGGAAATGTATTATCTGTGCGCTTGTGACGTAATGTGATAGAGTTATATGTACACTGAATTGTCTGTAGGGGACACTCCTTGGCGTGTAGACACGAGTCGGGCCAGGAGTGTTCATTCTTGCTAGCTAGAAGAATGAAATAAAACTTGCATACCAGAAGTTCATTGCCCAGCAGTCATTACTGTTATTCTGCTACCTCATTTGGTGCATTGGCCGTAAGGGGGGAATATCGGTGTGACCTGTTGAGGCAGGTGGCACTGTTTTCCACCAGACCTACAAGGAATGGTCCGAGAGGCCAGCCCTGTGGGCCATATCGTAGTCTCAAAAGGCGCCTTCTAGAACTGTTATCTAGGAGACTGCACTGTGTCCCATTTGGTGGCCTGCTGTGGACGACCTTCGTAGCGTCAAAAGGACCTGGGAATCCGAGAAGTAGATAGCTGGAGCTCCAACGGGAACAGGTGAGAGCCTTTTTACTTTTGTTTTTGGATAACAGTTAAGACAGCCAGCCAGCCTCTCGACGGATCGAGAGAAGGGAAGCCTGATCACCTTCCGAGAGAGACGTCCGTTTAGATGATTGTGCATCTTTCGGACGAATCCTCAGTCAGTCAGTAATTTTTGGGTGGGAATGTCTGGTATGATTGATGTGTGTATGAGACATCACTTTGTGGTGAAGTGACCGTGTCCTCTTTTAAGTGCGTTTTCTGGCTGGGAGACCACGTCCAGGCCACTGACCGAGGGAAGCGTTGTCTATTGTCCCTACTTGTGTCGAGGATTCAGACCCCTTACTGAATTCTCATCATTTACCCTACCCTCTGTGTCTGTCTTGGTGTCTGTTAGGTTATAAGAATGGGTGGGAAACATAGTGTTGAATTTCCTCTACAAACCATGATCTCCAACTTTAAGAAGGGATTTTCTAAGAACTGTAATTAAAAAACTTAGCCCTGAGAAATTGATAACATTGTGTGAGAAAGATTGGCCCTGCTATGGAGCGCGGTGGCCCCCACAGGGAACCCTTGACTTAGAGACCATTGACTGATTATTTGAGAATATTATGTCAGACTTACAGAAACATGACCAAGACGCACCTTCCAGGAGGACTGTTCGTTCGGGTGATTGTGCATCCCTCGAATAAATCCTCAGCCAGTCAGGAGGAATAGCCGTCCAGATGATTGTGCATCTCTCGGATAAATCCTCAGCCAGCCAGTCAGGAGGAATATCCGTCCAGATGATTGTGCATCTCTCGGATAAATCCTCAGCCAGCCAGTCAGGAGGAATATCCGTCCAGATGATTGTGCATCTCTCGGATAAATCCTCAGCCAGTCAGTCAGTCAGTCAGTCAGCTAGGAGAAAACGTCCGTCTGGATGATTGTGCATCCTTTGGACAAATGGGAGATAAAGACCTGCAGTGGATAGAAGCCACAGAAAGAGGAACAGTATAGAATTATAGTTAGGACAAGAGTAGTACCACTGACAAAACAAACAAAACACATATATTCTTAACCCGAAGAGACAGATCTGCCTCCCCCGTATGTAGATGAAAGGACCTCAGATAGAGACAGGTTAGAGCCATGTCCAAATGCCCCGTCCAGTAAACAAGGGGACTCAAGTTGTTGTTCACCTACATCAGATTCAGCAAGTTTGTCAATGCCAAATCTCAGTAAATATACTCCTGACCGTAGCACTCTGGGTATAGGCAGGACAGAAATAGGGAACTCAGTAGTAGTCCATGGGCTCCCCAATCAAGTGTCCACTTCCACTCCGAGAAATCCTGATGCAAATAGCCGGACCCTTGCCCCGCATCCCTTTGAAGCCCGCATACTGCAAGACATCCCGGGACTGTGGGCAGAAGACAACCTACCAGGATTAACCACACACGTTCCCTCAATCCTTATTGAATTAAAATCAGGAGCCACTCCAGTCAGCCTGAAACAGTACCCAGTCCCTCTAAAAGCCCTAGTAGGAAAACAAAAGTACTTAAACAAATTCCTACACTATGGAATTCTAAAACCCTGTCAGTCTCCCTGGAATACACCTCTACTCCCAGTGCAGAAACCTGAAACAGCTCACTGTCATCCTGTTCAAGACCTCCGAGCGGTCAATCAGGCTGTAATGACCATGCACCCAGCGGTCACTAATGAACTGTTACAATTACTGTGGGAGGCAGGTTATAAGGTGTCCCGGAGAAAGGTGCAATTTTGACAAGAGACTGTAAAGTACCTGGGATTCAGAGTATCACAAGGACAGAGACAATTGGGAGAAGGCAGGAAAGAAGTTGTTAGTCAGATTCCCACCCTGACTACCAGTCGGCAAGTACGTGAATTCCTGGGGGTGGTAGGATTCTGCTGAATCTGGATACCGGACTTTGCCATAAAAGCCAGACCCCTCTATGAATCCACAAAGGGGGGAGAAAAGGAACCCTTCCAATGGGGAGAACAGCAAAACAGAGCATTAAGACATTAAGGTCTCCCTAATGCAGACTCTTGCGCTAGGCTTGCCAGATAGCCAAAAAGTCTTCTATTTGTATGTCAGTGAAAAACAAGGAATAGTAGTAGGAGTCCTGGCACAATACTCTGGGTCTTGGCAGCGTCCTGTAGCATACCTTTCAAAACAACTGGACACCGTAGCTCAGGGATGGCCATCCTGCAGAGGGCCATCGCAGCAACAGCCCTCCTTGTGGTCGAAGCTGACAAGTTGTCCTTAGGTCAGGAGACTTATGTCCGAGTCCCTCACCAGGTACAGGCATTAATGGATTACAAGGGAAATCACTGGTTCACGAACAGTCGAATGGTTAAATATCAAGCTATGCTGTGTGAAAATCCTCGTATCCACTTAGAGACTGTAAACCCTTTAAACCCAGCCACTCTGCTCCCCACCTCACAAGAACCCCTAACTCATGACAGTCTCCGGGTATTGGATATGTAAGCCGACCAGACTTGAAAGACAGCCCCTTGGAAAATCCAAACGTTGAGTACTTTACTGATGGAAGCAGTTTTGTAAAAGGTGTTTATCCCCAGATATAGGCCCAGACAATGGCCCTGACTTTGTCCACAAGTGTCTCCAGGAATTAGCAACGGCACCTAAGATTACTTGGAAATTACACACCGCATATAGGCCACAAAGCTCTGGAAAAGTTGAACGGATGAACCGCACACTCAAGTCACAACTGGCTAAGCTCTGTCAGGAAACCCAAATGGAGCGGACCTTGATGTTGCCCATTGCTTTACTGAGAATTCGGAGTGCCCCAACAAAGAGGACAAATCTGTCCCCTTTTGAGGTGCTGTATGGTAGGCCCCCACCCATCATTAGAGGGATAAGAGGAGACTTGCATCAGATAGGAGGGGTAGTTAACCGTGAACTGATACAGAAACTTGGGGAAAGTATGCAGGACATAGGGAAATGGGTTCAAGAGAAACTTCCCATAAGCTTGTCGAACCCAGTACACCCCTTTAAACCAGGAGATACAGTGTGGGTAAAGGAGTGGAACATAACCCCACTAGGGCCAAAATGGAGAGGTCCTTACATTGTTCTGCTATCTACCCCAACAGCCATTAAGGTAGCCGAGGTGACACCCTGGATACACCACTCCAGGGTAAAGCGAGCTGCTGACCTCACAGACTCCTGGCACAGTACAGTAGACCCCCAAGATCCTTTGAGACTGAGATTGACCAGAGAAATCAGAAGGAAGAACTCCAGCCCTGTGTTCAGCACACCCCTGGAAGCTGCTGAATTTACACACGGCAGAAGATAGACAGACTGCAGCCCTGCGGCCAACACACTCCTGGAAGCTGCTGGCTCAACGCACGGCGGAAGATAAAGGATATCTACTAAGCTCTGCTCCAACCACAGCCCGGACGCTGGTTGGTCTACGCACAAGCTGAAGCTTGAGGATATTCATCGGTGTAATGTTTACTAAGATCGTTATAATGAGACTGTTGATAGTCATAATAGTGATACTGACCAGGTTAACAGGGGGGGAGAGTATCTCATGTGACCCTTGTATAAAGACTACCAGAGTAGGATCCGTAACTACCAAGATGTTATTGTGGCACTCCCATTATCAATGCAAGGGCACAGAGACTGGTACTTGCATACATAATGGGACTACCTATTCAATGTGCTCCTTTGAAAATCAGATAACCTGTTATGACCCCACTTATGCACCCTATAAAACCTGGCTAACCGTTCGGAGCTTTAGTTCCACCGGTAAGCTGATAAACCGTACACTGATCACTGACCCCAGCACTGCAACAAGCCTAATCTTTGATGTGTGTGCTGCCATCAACCTCAACCACTTCCCAAGGGGAGGGTGTGGGGGATTGGAATGGGAGAGAGAGTATTTAAGAAATGATAGGTACATCTGTTCAGGGAAACTGGGACCTAGCTGTGCAGGTGAGGAATGGAATTACTGCCCCAACTGGAGGTGTGCTGCCTGGGGAACATGGGGAATGAAAAATCAGGATGCCATTCTAAAATCTTTAGCTGGTTCATCCAGCTGCACAGTGGGAAGTTGCACCCCTGTGAATTTCACCATACATAACCCTGTCCAGTTTTTAGCACAATGGGGAAATAAGTTTGGAGTTCATATTTATGGTAAAGGATCAGACCCCGGTACAATTGTGTATGTCTCACTAGAAACTGAACTAACAAAGAGTGTTAATCATCAGCTATTTCATTCCTTATATGAAGAGCTAGCCACTGGTATGGAAGTGCCCCCTAGCACAAAGAACCTGTTCATTGAACTGGCAGAAAGTGTGGCTGACAATTTACAAGTCACAGATTGCTATGTGTGTGGAGGAACCAACATGGGAGACCAATGGCCTTGGGAAGCCAGGGAAAAAGATTATGATGTGCCATTCAGTGCCACCTCTGAGCAGCCCCCTGAACGAATAAGGTCAGAATGGCACCTGAAAACGTCAATAATTGGGAAATATTGTATAGCCAGGTCGGGTCCCCAGTATAAAACACATGTAGGAGAAATGGCCTGTTTAGGACAACAGTTTTATAATAACACTTCAAAAAGTACATCCTGGTGGAGTGATACAAATGTACCCGTGCCTGACCCACACCCCTTTACCAATTTCACTCATCTAAAAGGGCTATGGGAAAATCTCACCAAAGAGTCTAACTGGAAGGCCCCAGAAAACTTGTACTGGATTTGTGGGAATAAAGCCTATTCAGAGCTCCCCCAAGACTGGTCAGGAGCCTGTGTCTTAGGTACATTAAAACCCTCATTTTTCCTTCTTCCACTGGGAAATAGGGAAGAACTGGGAGTCCCTGTGTACATAGGTTCAAAGAGGAAGCGGAGGTCATCTAGTCTGAAGATAGGAAACTGGAAAGATAATGAATGGCCCCCAGAACGTATTGTCCAGTATTATGGTCCAGCCACATGGGCCGAAGATGGCAGTTACGGTTATAGAACACCAATTTATATGCTTAATCGAATTATAAGGTTACAGGCTGTATTAGAAATAATTACTAACGAAACCGCTGCTGCCTTAAATTTGCTTGCTAAACAAGGAACTAATTTACGTGCTCATGTGTATCAGAATAGACTTGCCTTAGACTATCTGTTAGCTACTGAGGGTTGATAAGGTCAGGGATTTAATTTAGAGTTCTCACTTAATATGATGCCTACATGTAAATCTGTTTTGAATGTAACTTTTTGGCTGTTGAACCCAATTGAAGCTGCTTTTGTTTTCTTGTAACTGTATTGCCATGGTGTTGAAGCTTGTGTTCGTAGCCCAGGTGACTCCTGTTGTTGTTTACCCTTGCCCTGTGTGGGGGGGCTGTGCTGATGCTATTGTTTGTATAATTGCCTATAAAAGGCCTTTGAAAGTAGGAAAGAGCAGCAGTCCATTATGCTCAGAACTTTGATACAGACATACCTGACTCTGTGTCTTAATTCCTATAAGAAGCAATAATTTGACAAAGCAATATAAACTTAAAGCAACTTGTTTAAAAGTTGAATCTAACATTTGGCGCCCGAACAACAGGGACCCACCAAGTTGCTACAAGAGGTGGTTGAGCTACGCTGACGGAACCAAAGGACAGGCATTCCGGGAACCACAGATCAAAAAACCTGGCCAGGTAAGAAAAAGCTTTATTTTTCTTATATTCTGTGCTCCCCTGATTTGTGCCTATCCGTTCTGTCAGTTACGGTTCTCCTGGTTTTAAAACACCAGCCTCTGTAGTGGTGAGTCTAGAATTACTGCATATTTTCGTTTATATTGCTGGAATTATTTGTTTGTTTTGTTATCTGTGTTTGTCTTGTCTGTCTTGTTGAGAAAGTGAATGAGCCTTGTCAAGGATGGTATGAGTTAGAAGGGGATTGCCGAACTAAGCAACGGAATGCGCCTTACCTCACACGATTGGGAACCTGAGGGCTTGTGAGTTTGGGGGTCTGACGCTTATGCTTAACCTCACATCTAACTCATAAACCATAGACGGGTTGAGAGTATAAGCCCTGTCTGCTCCATAAAGCAGGGATAAGAGTGCATGAGAGGGATCCCAGATACGAGGGGGGGAATAAGATCTCCAAAAATCCGGAGATCTGGTCGGATACCTGGCCACTTAAAGGAATGCTTGTATATGTTGTAGCCGCATTTTTGTATATGTTGTAGCCGCATTCTGGTTTGTTATTGGGCTAGCATATAAAGTAATTATTTGTTATTGGGCTAGCATATAAAGTAATTCGATTTCAGAAATCTCATTCCGGAAGAGGTTTCTAGTATTCTAGCACCCTAGGAGGAAGGCAACGAGGAACTAGTGTAACTTAGCTGGTTTGTTATTGGGCTAGCATATAAAGTAATTATTCATTCTTGTATATGTTGTAGCCGCATTATATTGTACACTAAGTGTCCCACACGCTACCTAGGCAGGACTGTTAGAATGGGCCAGAGGAACACAAAACCCCGTCAGGGAATTGTGGCGCACTATACGGTGCCACAGATAATTAAGAACATTTATGGGAAAACCGAAGCACAGGACTTAAAGGATGTCCTTCGTAAATTTAAGGTGAAAGGAGCAGCGGGCTTAGACCCGGATGTATGGAGTGAAATAAAAAGGGACAGACAAGGAGAGGTGTTAGAGAAGCAATGGATGCGTCAGGTTCAGTGCTTAATTAAGGTCTCAAAAAGAGCAAAAGAAGAGGGGTGGAAATATAATCCAGATTGTGATGGTTGGGATATGAAAGATAGAAGAACAAAAAATGTCGAGGCTCCCAGCTCAGCCATCCCACCCCCATACACTGACGTAGAACGCAAACCACACAAGATATATCCGGTACTTGAGGGGAGAGGATGGGTTTGTCAGGATTGTGGAGCACAAAACCCAGAATGGGCAGTAGAATGTGTGCATTGTGGGGCACAAAAACTTCATCCAGAAACTGTAGCTCCCGTACGCACTGATACACGCATTGTTCAGGTAAACAATCCAGAATTTGGACAAGCAGCCCATCCAAATGCCCCACCTACTGTCACTCGTAGAATGCAAATAAGGACTTGGGCACCATGGTCGGCAGACACCCTTATGGCATTAATACAGAGCGCCCCAGACCCGGTAGCAAAGCCAGCTGCTTTTTGTAGATTTGTGACACAGTTAATGAATACACATGAAGCGACCTGGCAGGATGGGGAGGATCTATGCAGACACAAAATGACTCTGACCCTGTTTAACCAGTTTATGACAGAAATAGGTCCACACAGACCTGCAGGACAAGTTGATGGGGATGGCAATTTAGAGACAGGACATGTCAGACATATAGACTCAAGGGCCCCTTTTATTGCTAGATTAGAAGCTTTCTGTCAGGCAAAACAACAAGAGGGGGGGTCAATATCACCCATGAAACAAATGCCAGGACAGACTGTATCAGACTTTTACTTATCTATAGAAAGTATGATGGCAGATGAGGGAATGGATTTAGAGCTGCCAGTCACGATCTGAGCCTTCAATAGACAGTTTATGGAGGGATTAATTCCACAGATAAGTGAGAGACTGAAAGCCTGCACACCACCCTTAATTTGTTGCGATTTTTTTTTTTTTTTGGCAGAAAAGGGTTGTAAGGTTAATAAGAAAAAGTTACAAGTGTGTCAGGAAAAAGTTATCTTTTTGGGACATTGTATATTACAGGGTACGAGACATCTCACTGAGGAGAGGGTTCAAGTGATAAAGGGAATGTTACCCCCACGGAATTTTAAACAATTGCGTATGTTTTTAGGTATCGTGTCATATTGTAGACAGTGGATACCACACGCTAGCGCTTTGATGCAGCCATTATACGATTGTTTGAAAATTGTACCGTATATGCTTACAGAAGTAGCTTATGAGTCGTTTATCACTTTGAAAAAGTTGTTGATTTCTGCCCCGGCTATTGGTATACCAGATTACACCAAGATATTTAACCTGTACATTGCTGAGATCACTGGACACGCCACAGGTGTTCTGACACAGGCACATGTAAAACAAAGACCAGTCGCTTACTTTTCAGCAGCATTAGATCCAGTATCTAGAGGTTCACGGTCTTGTGTACGGGCGGTAGCTGCAGTGTCAATTATCATAGATAAGTCATCAGAGATTGTTCTAGACAATCCAGTCGTAGTGCATACCACACATGACATACATGCAATCTTGTCTCAGGTACAGCCCAAACACATTTCAATGGCCAGACAACTGAGGTTACAGTGTACTTTACTCTTACCTCCAAATGTTACTTTTCAGCACTGTACAACTTTAAATTTGGCTACCTTTTTGCCTCTTCAGTCACCAGATTTGGCAAGGGGGAATAATAGTACTAGTGAGAAAGGAAATGAGGTACCTGACACTCTTTTGTTTAAACAAGTAGATGAACACGATTGTTTTCAGCTCATGGAACAGGAGACAATGGGATTTCCACATGTTACAGATACACCAATTTTAAATGCTGAGCACACTTTGTACATAGATGGCAGCAGGTTTGCTGATGACAAGGGTAAATATCACACAGGGTATGCCGTAGTGACTGATACACAGGTAATTGACGCACAGCCCTTACCAGCCCACATGTCAGCACAAGAAGCAGAATTAAAAGCTTTAGAACAAGCCCTAGAATACTTAAAAGAACGAGAAGGGAATATTTACACTGACTCCGCTTACGCTTATGGCGTAGCGCACGATTATGGCCACATATGGAGGGCTAGAGGTTATCTGACAGCAGCAGGTACACCTGTAAAACATGGAGAAGGGATTAAGAGAGTCCTGAACAATCTTCAAAAGGTTAAACAAGTGGCCATCATGAAGATAGCGGCACACACGAGCGCAAAAACAATTGAGGCAAAAGGAAATGCATTTGCAGATTTGACTGCAAAACAGGCAGCTCTAGGGGAAGGAAGCCCTGAGACCTTAGCAGCGGTAGAGATGACTATCTAAGAACCAACATGGCAGCAGCTGAGTAAATTACAGGAGCAAGCAGGGGAGAGCGAGAAAGATAAGTGGGTCAGAATGGGAGCAGCACCAGACCTTGACAATGTATGGAGGGAAGGGGGCAAAATATGCCTACCTGCCTCTCTGTACCCAGCAATGGCAGCGGCAGTTCACCTACCCACACACGTCAGTTCCAATTCCATGTATAGGATTGTGAACCAAGGATGGCTCGCCCCCGGATTCAGTAGCACTGCAAGAAACTACTGTGCAGCCTGCCAAATCTGTCTCCTGAATAACCCAGGACAGAGAGTAAAAACCCCACGAAAACACCAGGTCCGGGCCCAATACCCCTTCCAGAGACTGCAAATTGACTACATACAAATGTCTAAGAGCGGCCCCTTTGAATTTGTCCTCGTGTGTATCGATTTATTCTCAGGTTGGCCCGAAAGTTATCCAGTAAAATCGGCTACAGCTAAAGCCACAGCTAAGAAACTGATCACTGAGTTAATACCTAGGTTTGGTCTTCCTGAAACCATAGAATCAGATAGGGGGACACACTTTACGGGAGAAATCATGCAGAATGTGATGACCATGTTAGGGGTTCAACAAAGTTTTCACACCCCTTACCACCCACAGAGTTCAGGATCAGTGGAGAGAGTAAATGGGACAATAAAGTTAAAAACACAAAAAGCCATGCAAGAGTTAAACAAGCCTTGGCCAGAATGCCTGCCTTTGGCTTTGTTCTCTAGAAGGTACACTCCAACAGGAAAGACAGGATTATCCCCATATGAGATACTTTTTGGGAATGCACCTAGATTAGGTTTATACTTTCCACAGAGTATGCAATTGCAATGTGATAGTTTGACTGCATATGTAATACAATTACAACAACGTCTAACTAAGATCCACAAAAGTGTGTATTCTTCTCTTCCAGACCCTAATTCAATAGCAGGTACACATACGCTGCTACCAGGGGATTATGTATATGTAAAGAAATACACCAGAAAGACATTGGAACCCAGGTTTGAAGGTCCTTACCAAGTACTCTTGACCACAGCCACCTCAGTAAAGCTGGAAGGAAAACCTACCTGGATACACGCATCACATTGCAAGAAACAACCCGAGAAAACAACATGATGAAATATCTACTTACATATTTTTTGTTGAAGATTGTTGTTTTACAAATATATGCATGGACTCCTGGTATTAATGTACTTGAGGTAGAAGAAACAATGACTTTTGAATGGAGTATAGATGATCCTAAAATAGCAAATGTATCAGGATATGAGATAAATAAGGATTACACTGTGGGTAATTATACTGTTGAAGGACATAGGCGACCGTTTCATGTAGATGTAGGTATAGCATGGATACAGGCAGACCCCCTCTCAGAAGTAACTGTAACTTTCCAGTGGAACGATAATATGGGTTTCCCCTTTAACAATAGTAAGAACCATAGGTGTCATAAAATATCCCTTTCACAGACATGGAAACAAGCCCGGGAACGGGTAGTGGGACAAATGTACCAAATATTAACAGTCATGGCAGAAGGAGGGAAGAGAGAGTTGATGGGTGGTACTGGATGGCACAGACCTATGGGTTTCACATACAAATGGAGGAAGAAGTAACGCCAACAATTGAATCTTCCATATTAACACCCGTACCAAACACTTGCATAAATGTATCAACATCACAACAGAAAACAAAAATAAAATTCAATATCACCTTTCCCCCGATACCGGAGTGTAGGTATAAACGAGAATGGTACGACACACTATTGGGACTGACAGGTACAGGGATGGGAATTTTAAACTCGGTGGAGATAGAAGAAATGAACAACAGATGGAAGCATGCAGGGGGACACATAGCTGACAGCTTGACTATCACAAGCAAATGGTTACCCACCACTTTTGAAACCCAACTGCAAGAAATACCCCTATTACAATTTTTGGGAGGGTTAATAAATCACACGATAGGAGCAGAGCTCCAGCTGTGGAATCAAAATCAACAGTTTGTAAATTTCACACAGTGCTCTTTTAACCTCTTATCCTATCATATACAAATAAATAGGGCCAGGACTGAACTACAGTTGGGAAATTATCATACCTGGATGAAATATTTTAAGGGTTTAACTGACGATGGTGTATGGTTCCAAGCAAAAGGGGATAAGATAGAATGTGAGGAGAAATGGTGTGTAGGAAGGTTTGAAGCATACCGGGTAGCAGATGTAATGGAAATGTGTAAAATAGTGGTCATGCCACTAGTAATTAAAGACGAGTTTTGGTATCCAGAAATATATGGGAAATATGTAGATAAAGGAAACAGAACCCATGATTTAACTCTATGTGAAGGAACTAATAAGGGAATGGTATGTGGCAGAAGTTCCCCAGTATATGAACCTTGCTTGTTAAAATACCAAACTAGCATATGCAAAATGCAAAGAACACCGATAAATGTGAACAATAGATTCATAGAAATAGGACCCCAGCATATTTGTATCATTACTAATGATAACCGCACCATGTCAGCATTAAATAAATCGGCGCCGTTTGCGGGATGTATAAAAAAGATTAAAATATTACAATGGGGTAACGACACCTATCTTTTTGAACCAGACGCCGATAAGATATTCTCTTCAGTCTATGAGGTACATAATCTCACTGACACTACACCCTTTATAATTTCTTTAGACCCACTAAAACAGGTTTTGGAACAATCAGAGTTGTTAAGACAACACATAGAAACACTAGAACATACCCTACAGAATAACCTTGTATCCGCAATAATTGACAAAGGTAGACTAGTACATCTTTCCTCACAGATACAACAGGATACTGCACCACATTGGTGGGATATATTTAGTGGAATGTCTTCTACAGCAACCAATACCTTTCACTGGTTGTTAAGTCCAATGGTAATTATTATTCTAATATTAATATCACTTACAATCACGAATATATGTGTATACAGGAAAATAAATAGGAAAATTAGGAGAATAGACAGGGCATACCGATAAATGTGTATTGACATCACCCTACTCCTATAAAACTCCTCTTCTTGAATTTTAAGATGTTGGTAATACCTAGGGGGATGGGTTCTACCCCTCTGACAACTCGCGGTCAGGGAAAGGACTCTGGGGAAAAAACTGACTAGAACTTATTCATGAGGACCCAGGGGGAAGGAGAGGATGATGTCAAAGGGGGAAATTGATAAGGTCAGGGATTTAATTTAGAGTTCTCACTTAATATGATGCCTACATGTAAATCTGTTTTGAATGTAACTTTTTGGCTGTTGAACTCAATTGAAGCTGCTTTTGTTTTCTTGTAACTGTATTGCCATGGTGTTGAAGCTTGTGTTCATAGCCCAGGTGACTCCTGTTGTTGTTTACCCTTGCCCTGTGTGGGGGGGCTGTGCTGATGCTATTGTTTGTATAATTGCCTATAAAAGGCCTTTGAAAGAAGTAAAGAGCAGCAGTCCATTATGCTCAGAACTTTGATACAGACATACCTGACTCTGTGTCTTAATTCCTATAAGAAGCAATAATTTGACTAAGCAATATAAACTTAAAGCAACTTGTTTAAAAGTTGAATCTAACAGGGTGGTGTCTGTGGAAAATTTAATCTGAGTAATTGTTGCTTAGAAGTGGACAACACAGGAAAAGTAGTTAAGGAAATCACTGGTAGAATGAAAAAGTTAGCTCATGTGCCAGTCCAGACATGGGATGGTCTCAATGCTGGTAGCTGGTTCGGAGATTGGGGTTTTCCCAGTGTATATGGGGTAAAGGCTATATTGGGGATCGTGGTAATAATACTCGTAGCATGTCTGCTGCTGCCCTGTCTGATTCCCCTTGGGACTAGAATGATCCAGAGTTTCATTGAGGCTACCGTAGAAAGAAAGGCTGCGACCCATATTATGGCTATGTGGAAATACCAGCCATTAACCCCCCAAGACTAAAAAAAAAAAAAATCTCAGTCACATTGGGCTCTGATCCATTAGAAAGCAGACCTGTATGCTATTTAGTGATGCTTAATCTCGCTCATATTAATCGCTATGATTATGATCAAAGGGGGGAATGAAGTAGGAATGGGGATCAGATTATATGGCCATGGTTATGTGTGTAGTGGGGCTGATTTAGAATTCCAGCTAAGAAGCCATTCCTAATGACTATGTTAAGAACATTTTGTGAGATCTGTAGAACCTGACACTGAATTCACCCCCTTCCCCCCCTTAGTACAGCCATCTGTGCTAAGCTTAGCACACTTTTCCTGTCCAGGATGTGTCAGGCTAGTCAGCTGATTAAGGAAATAACCGCAGAGGCAAGGCTTGTGCAATGCTTGTGAAAGAATATGCTTTGGTAAACTGCTTGCATTAGTAAGAGTAGGTGAAAGGTTAGAATGTTTTGTAAAGGAAATGTATTATCTGTGCGCTTGTGACGTAATGTGATAGAGTTATATGTACACTGAATTGTCTGTAGGGGACACTCCTTGGCGTGTAGACACGAGTCGGGCCAGGAGTGTTCATTCTTGCTAGCTAGAAGAATGAAATAAAACTCGCATACCAGAAGTTCATTGCCCAGCAGTCATTACTGTTATTCTGCTACCTCAGTATCAATCATGTTAAATAGGGGAGACAATGGTCCCGAGGCCAGAGTAAAAGTATTTTTACAAGAACTTCCCTATCCTGGAGGAGAAACAGAATTAACCTGTTTAATCGATACTGGTGCAAGCCGAAGAGTTTTTAATATAGAGGACTTACCTCCAGGATTATTATCTACAGATGTTATCTCTGGTGTTGGCCTAACCGGGACCTCTGCTGATTTGGTTGAGTCCAAGCCGCTTAACCCATGACATTGTAGGACTTAAGCCCATATACTTAATACCATCCTACCCGTACATACCCTCCCTCCAAAAACATCAGGGAGGACTCGGACTAGTTTCTGGAGTAAAATGGCCTTGCGGCCTTTTATTTAAAACATATAATTTAACATAAATATATAAATAACTGTATTTCCTTAAATAACATGTTAAGGTAACTTACTCAGTAAGAACTATGACTATGACCTAGGTCACTGGTACAACCTCGTTAATTTAAAACCTGCCAGTCGGAAACCCCGGACACGGCATTATAACAACATACCCCAGTGACCTGGCATTTTAACTCCTGCAGGTTAACCCTTAGGGCCTGAAGGTACCAACTACAATCCCCATCCTTCCATGTATGGGTACCAGCAAAACTCCCATCATCTGGATGGGTACAATCAAACAACCCCCCATCCTTGGATGGGTACACATGTTACAACTTGTAACAGAACTTATCCTATTCAAGGAACAAACAACTACTGCCAACCATTGGGAGGGTGGGTGGGAATCTCGTCCACCACCACTCTCAAACTGACATCACTTCCCCTTCCTACATCTCCTACACAAAACTTCCTGCAGCCCCTCCCCTTCTCTAAAAGGAGAAGTGTAACCCTTTCAGGGACAGGCAGATGTGCAGTCCAGCACTGTCATGCCGTCCCTGCGCTTAGGGTCCCCCTGGCTCCGTGACTCTCTATACCACTTCAATACCAGACATTTAGACACCTTCCCGCCCAGGCCAAATTTCAGCTTTCAGCGCTGTCGCAATTTGAATGACAATTGCGCGGTCATGCTACACATAGTTACATAGTTACATAGTTACATAGTAGGTGAGGTTGAAAAAAGACACAAGTCCATCAAGTCCAACCTATGTGTGTGATAATGTGTCAGTATTACATTACATATCCCTGTATATTGCGGTCATTCAGGTGATTATCTAATAGTTTCTTGAAGCTATCAATGCTCCCCGCTGAGACCACCGCCTGTGGAAGGGAATTCCACATCCTTACTGTTCTTACAGTAAAGAACCCTCTACGTAGTTTAAGGTTAAACCTCTTTTCTTCTAATTGTAATGAGTGGCCACGAGTCTTATTAAACTCTCTTCTGCGAAAAAGTTTTATCCCTATTGTGGGGTCACCAGTCCGGTATTTGTAAATTGAAATCATATCTCCTCTCAAGCGTCTCTTCTCCAGAGAGAATAAGTTCAGTGCTTGCAACCTTTCCTCATAACTAAGATCCTCCAGACCCTTTATTAGCTTTGTTGCCCTTCTTTGTACTCGCTCCATTTCCAGTACGTCCCTCCTGAGGACTGGTGCCCAGAACTGGACAGCATACTCCAGGTGCGGCCGGACCAGAGTCTTGTAGAGCGGGAGAATTATCGTTTTATCTCTGCAGTTGATCCCCCTTTTAATGCATGCCAATATTCTGTTTGCTTTATTAGCAGCAGCTTGGCATTGCATGCCATTGCTGAGCCTATCATCCACTAGGACCCCCAGGTCCTTTTCCATCCTAGATTCCCATAGAGGTTCTCCCCCCAGTGTATAGATTGCATTCATATTTTTGCCACCCAAATGCATTATTTTACATTTTTCTACATTGAACCTCATTTGCCATGTAGTCGCCCACCCCATTAATTTGTTCAGGTCTTTTTGCAAGATTTCCACATCCTGCAGAGAAGTTATTGCCCTGCTTAGCTTAGTATCGTCTGCAAATACAGAGATTGAACTCTTTATCCCATCCTCCAGGTCGTTTATGAACAAATTAAATAGGATTGGTCCCAGCACAGAACCCTGGGGAACCCCACTACCCACCCCTGACCATTCTGAGTACTCCCCATTTATCACCACCCTCTGAACACGCCCTTGTAGCCAGTTTTCAATCCATGTACTCACCCTATGGTCCATGCCAACGCACCTTATTTTGTATAGTAAACGTTTATGGGGAACTGTGTCAAATGCTTTTGCAAAATCCAGATACACCACGTCTACGGGCCTTCCTTTATCTAGATGGCAACTCACCTCCTCATAGAAGGTTAATAGATTGGTTTGGCAAGAACGATTCTTCATGAATCCATGCTGATTACTGCTAATGAAATCATTCTTATTACTAAAATCTTGTATATAGTCCCTTATCATCCCCTCCAAGAGTTTACATACTATTGATGTTAGGCTAACTGGTCTGTAATTCCCAGGGATGTTTTTTGGGCCCTTTTTAAATATTGGTGCTACATTGGCTTTTCTCCAATCAGCTGGTACCATTCCAGTCAATAGACTGTCTGTAAATATTAGGAACAACGGTCTGGCAATCACCTGACTGAGTTCCCTAAGTACCCTCGGATGCAAGCCATCTGGTCCCGGTGATTTATTAATGTTAAGTTTCTCAAGTCTAATTTTAATTCCGTCCTCTGTTAACCATGGAGGTGCTTCCTGTGATGTGTCATGAGGATAAACACTGCAGTTTTGGTTACTGAAGCCCCCCGATTCACTTGTGAAGACTGAGGAGAAGAATAAATTCAATACCTTTGCCATCTCCCCATCCTTTGTAACCAGATGTCCTTCCTCATTCTTTATGGGGCCAATATGGTCTGTCCTCCCTTTTTTACTGTTTACATACTTAAAGAATCTCTTGGGATTTCTTTTGCTCTCCTCCGCTATGTGTCTTTCATGTTCTATCTTAGCCGTCCTAATTGCACCCTTACATTTCTTATTGCATTCTTTATAAAGTCTGAATGCTGAGGATGATCCCTCAACCTTGTATTTTTTGAAGGCCTTCTCCTTTGCTTTTATATGCATTTTTACATCGGAGTTAAGCCATCCAGGATGTTTGTTCGCTCTTTTAAATTTATTACCCAATGGGATACATTGGCTAATGCCCTTATTTAATATGCTCTTAAAGCAAACCCATCTCTCCTCCGTATTCTTTGTTCCTAATATTTTATCCCAATTTATGCCTTTTAGCAAGGTTTGTAGTTTAGGGAAGTTGGCTCTTTTGAAATTCAGTGTCTTTGTGTTCCCTTCATGTTTCCTATTTGTGTGATTTATACTGAAACTAATTGACCTGTGATCGCTGTTACCTAAATTGCCCCGTATTACCACATCTGTTATCAGGTCTGTATTATTGGTAATCAGTAGATCTAGTAATGTTTTATTTCTAGTTGGTGCGTCTACCATCTGACCCATAAAATTGTCCTGCAAAACACTAAGGAACTGGCGAGCCTTAAATGAATGCGCGGTTCCCTCCGCCCAGTCTATGTCTGGATAATTAAAATCCCCCATTATGATAACACTTCCCATCCTTGCTGCTAATCCAATTTGTGATAGGAGATCCGTCTCCACTTCCTCCCTCAGGTTTGGGGGCCTATAGCATACTCCCAGTATTATTTTCCCCTTAGCTTCATCCCTTTGGAGCTCTACCCATAAAGATTCCACCTCCTCCCTAGCCCCCTCAGTGATGTCATCTCTCACACTCACTTGTACATTATTCTTGATATATAGGCATACCCCTCCCCCTTTTTTACCTTCTCTATCCTTGCGGTATAGGGTATACCCTTGAATGTTTGCCAGCCAATCATGAGAGCTGTTGAACCAGGTCTCTGAAATTCCCACAAAATCCAAATCCTCCTTGTACAACCGTATCTCTAGTTCACCCATCTTGTCCGCCATGCTCCTGGCATTGGTGAACATGCCACATAGTTTAGACTGGTCGCATATTGTCCTCGTATTGGGTGTTTCAAGATTGCAACTAGGACTTGCTACTATACTCACCTTGTGTTTTTGTGCTTTGGTTAACCTACCACTAATGCCCCCAATACTACCCTCTGGAATATCTTCCGCGCTGGCTATCACTGTCTCTGGACCCTCCCCCCCATCGCCTAGTTTAAAAACCCCTCTAACTTTTTGGCCATCTTCATTCCCAGCAGATCTGCACCCTCCTCATTTAGGTGCAGTCCGTCCCTTCTATAGTACAGGTTACCGACTGAGAAGTCGGCCCAGTCCTCCAGGAACCCAAACCCCTCCTTACTACACCAGCTCTTCAGCCACTTGTTTACTTCCCTAATCTCCCTCTGCCTTTCTGGTGTGGCTCGATGTACCGGTAGTATTCCTGAGAACACTACATTGGAGGTCCTTTTCCTCAATTTAGCTCCTAAGTCCCTAAAATCGTTCTTTAGGACACTCCATCTGCCTCTGACTTTGTCATTGGTGCCAACGTGCACCATGACAGCCGGGTCTTCCCCAGCCCCTCCCAGTAATCTGTCCACAAGATCCGTGATGTGCCGAACCCGAGCGCCCGGTAGACAACATACTGTTCGGCGCTTCAGGTCTTGGTTACAGATTGCCCTCTCTGTCCTTCTAAGAATTGAGTCCCCTACCACCAGAATCTGTCTTTCCTTTCCCTTTGCTGCCCCCCCACTCTCACTGGAGGAGTTCTTCCCCTGGCAGCTAGGAGAGTCCCTCATCTCCAGCAGTGCTGGTCCCTGACTGGTTTCACCAATGTCACTCAATGGAGCGTACTTATTGGGATGCTCCAGTCCTGGAACGGCCTCTCTGGCACTTCCCCCTCTACCCCTCCTGACTGTCACCCATCTACTCTTTGCTAGTGCCTGCACCTCCACCCGCCTCTGTGCTGGCCCCTGCCGGCACCTGCCGTGTACGTTCCTGGCTCACCTTTAGTATGGAGGGACTTCTCAGTGCTGACAGTTGCTTCCCTAGATTCAGAACCTGGGCTTCCAGGGAAACAATGTGCTTACATTTTGCACAGCAGTATTCGCCCTCGATCGGATGATCAAGGAACGCATACATGCGGCAAGATGTACAAAGAGCCGCCTCTCCACACCTGCCGGGCATCGTACCTATTAAATTTAGTGAGGATTGGGGAATTTTACCCTGTCCAAATTACCTAACAGCTAGCTTCCTGGCACTAATACTCAAGACAATACACAGGTACACAACAAGACAATACACAGGTACACAATACACAGTACTAACGATCCACACACACTACTCAGACAACACTCAGATACTCACACTACACAGGTACTATGACCCCTGTTATAACCTCCTGTTTTAAACTCTTGTGTTTAACTCCCACTTAATCCAGCTCCACTTACACCAAGCTCCACTGCTTCAAACTGAGCACGCTCACACTGAGCCCTGCAACCAGTTAAATAGTCACCTGTGAGCAATTAACCACACCCCTTAATTGATAGACTGATGAAACCAAAAAAAAAAAAAAAGAGCTATTTAAAAAGTGACAGCAAAAGTCAATGGAAAAGCCCCCAAAAAGCACCCCAGCAAACAGCAACAGACAGCAGACAGCAACAGACAGCAGACAGCAGACAGCAACCAAACACCAAGACTTGTATACTCTAACTCTTGTGTTTAACTCCCACTTAATTCAGTTCCACTTACACCAAGCTCCACTGCTTCAAACTGAGCACGCTCACACTGAGCCCTGCAACCAGTTAAATAGTCACCCTGTACCCAGACAAATGTTTTATCATTTTGTTCCCACAAATAGAGATTTCTTTCGGTGGTATTTGATCACATCTGCGGTTTTTATTTTTTGCGCAACAAATAAAAAAAGAACGAAGATTTTGAAAAAAAGCACGTTTTTCTTTGTTTCTGTTAAAACATTTTGTAAATAAGTACGTTTTCTTATTCAATGATGGGCACTGATATGGCTGCACTGACAGGCACTGATAAGGCAGCACTGATGGGCACTGATGAGGTGGCACCAATGAGGTGGCACTGATGAGGTGGCACTGATGGGCACTGATGATGGGCACTGATAGGCGGCACTGATGGACACTAATAGGTGGCACTGATGGGCACTGATAGGTGGCATTGGTATGCGGCACTGATGGGCACTCACAGGCGGCACTGATGGGCACTCATAGGTGGCACTGATGGGCACTCATGGGTGGCACTGATGGATGGCACTGATAGGTGGCATGGATGGGCACTGATAGGTGGGCACTGATAGGTGGCACAGATGGACACTGATGGTTGGCATTGTTGACACTGATTGGTGGCACTGATGACATTGATGGGTGGCATTGCTGGGCATCACTGATTTATAATGGTGCCAGTCAGTGCCTATTTGTGGGCACTGATAGGCACAGATTGGGCACAGACTGGGCACATTGGGCACATGTGGATGGCCATGGGGTACATACCTGGCCATCCACATGTTGCCCGCTTCCCTGGTGGTCCTGGTGGCTTCCCTGGTGATCTAGTGCGGGCATCCAAGGGGAGGCTGCGCTGATAAACAATCAACGCAGACCCCCCTTGTCAGGAGAGCCACTGATCGGCTCTCCTCTACTCGCGTCTGTCAGACGCGAGTGAGGAAAAGCCGAACAACGGCTTTTCCTATTGACATCATGATCAGCCGTGATTGGACACGGCTGATCACGTGGTAAAGAGCCTCCGCCGGAGGCTCTTTACAGAGATCGGTGTAGTGGTGTGTCAGACTGAGGCATGGAGACTGGTGAGGGGAAGATGGCCCCCACCCGTCTCCATAACAATGCAGGGCGGAAGCGACGTCAAAACGTCACTTCCGCCAATAGCTCTTTAAGGGCCATTTTTTAAAATTATTTATTTATTTATTTTATTGCATTTTAGTGTAAGTGTAAGGCTGACTGCAGGTCATTAAAATGAAAAATTGGGTATGTTGGCGCTACCTAAAATAGTTGTTCACTGGGATAGCCTGAAGTATAACACCCCTAATCGTATTCATAAATCTTATGAGGTGTGCAACATGTATGAACCCCCTTTTACAGTATGGGTGGTCCTACAGTAAGCGTGAACCCACTGGTCATATACTATGGGGTCTCTGGTAAAAAACACGTGTCGCACAGCTTGCTGGGTCCTACAGCGTCTGGAAGGGAAGCCAAAGGCTGCATTCCATGCTATGCATTTATTAATAACCATATAACAATGCGGTGATATATATATATATTGTGTTGTCCTGGTCTGATACCATATGCGTAATCGACATATATTATAATCGCATAGAGCAAAACAGATATAACAGCCCAGGAAATCCAACAGTTAAATCTTCAACATGTATTGCAACAGTCCCATATATTGCTGTTCTATGATTTATTCAGGTTCCCACAGGTGACTTAGGTGCTCCAACAATTTGTCAGGTGACTCTCGTGCTCCCCCTTTGGTTACTTACTCACCAAGGGGGAGCACGAGAGTCACCTGACAAATTGTTGGAGCACCTAAGTCACCTGTGGGAACCTGAATAAATCATAGAACAGCAATATATGGGACTGTTGCAATACATGTTGAAGATTTAACTGTTGGATTTCCTGGGCTGTTATATCTGTTTTGCTCTATGCGATTATAATATATGTCGATTACGCATATGGTATCAGACCAGGACAACACAATATATATATATCACCGCATTGTTATATGGTTATTAATAAATGCATAGCATGGAATGCAGCCTTTGGCTTCCCTTCCAGACGCTGTAGGACCCAGCAAGCTGTGCGACACATGTTTTTTACCAGAGACCCCATAGTATATGACCAGTGGGTTCACACTTACTGTAGGACCACCCATACTGTAAAAGGGGGTTCATACATGTTGCACACCTCATAAGATTTATGAATACGATTAGGGGTGTTATACTTCAGGCTATCCCAGTGAACAACTATTTTAGGTAGCGCCAACATACCCAATTTTTCATTTTAATTTTCTGGCAAAGAACCTTGTTAGGAACTTTGTGTAAGGGAGGCAGCAACCTAAGTTTCTGAACCCATATATTTATCCTAAAGCGCAGTTTTGTTTCATATATAGTCTGACTGCAGGTCAGCCTGTAATTGTAGGAGGAGTCAGGCTGCATAAAGCCTGCCCTCCTTCTTCTCCTTCCTGTGGTCATAGGATCTTGTGTTGACAGGTCACTTCCGGGTTAGGGCAGGTCACGGCAGATCACTTCCTGTTTGCGGCTTGCAGGGCGGCAGCATGGTCGGCTGCAAGGTTTTCTTTTGGATCTCTCTCCCGGTGGTTGCGGTTCTGGTAGGTGTGGGCGGGTGGCATCAACGGAGGATCTACATCAGATGCCACCTGTCCCGCTCAGGTGCCGGCCTGGGCTGGGGGGGGCTGCAAAGAGACAGTGTTAGACGGCAGATGGGATGTAAAGGAGAGAGAGAGAGGGATGCTCTGTCTCCCCTAATGGGCAAATGATTCGGAAGACTCCCGGGGCGCTGCGATCCGAGTCTGCCTGTACACAACGCACACCCGCTCGGACACACCACCAGTGATACCGTCATTCAGGTATTGTGTCTCTGTCTGATCGCACAGGAGGACTGAGCATTCACACCATCAGCTTCCAGCATCCGTGCTTTGTACTAGTGCACGTGGGTTGTGTTAGTGGGCTCCGGGTGTGTGTGCGGGTCCTGGGCATACATGGGAGTGTATACTGAGCATACATGGAGGTATATAGTGTGGGCAGGTGACAGCAGGGACAGCCTGAAGATCCATCTCATTCTAGAGGGCATAGGAGATTGCTCATTGCCTGTCATCTCATTATTTTCTGTGGGGGGTCCTTTGGGGGCATGCAATTTACGATTTCTCATGTAATTTTTGGTTTCTCATGCGATTTACACTTTCCCATGCATTTTAAGTTTTTTTTATTCATGTTTCTCATGCTATTTTCGGTTTCTCATGCAATTTACGTTTTCTTATGTAATTTACAGTGTTCTCATGAAATGTTCGATTTTCTTATGCAATCTGTCACTTCTCATGCCTATTCATGTTTTCTTACATTTCTCACGTTTTACATGGTTCTCACGTTTTCTCTTGGTTCTCACGGTTTCCATGTTTCTTACGCTTCCCTTGTTTTCCATGTTTTCCATGCCTCTCATATTTTTTCATGCTTCTTACGTCTTCCCATGTTTCTCACGTCTTCACATGTTTTCCCATGTTTCTCTCGTTTTCCATGTTTCTCTCGATCGCTTCTCTCGTTTTTCCATGATTTTCTCGTTTTCCTCATGCTTTTCTTGTTTTTTCCCATGCTTTTCTCGTTTTTCCCATGCTTTTCTCATTTTTCCCAGGTCCATTACGTTTCATGTCATATGTTTATGTCTTGGTCTGTCATTCGTTTCACAGTTTTTTTCATGCAGTTTCACAAGGTTTTCATGCAGTTTCACAAGGTTTTCATGCAGTTTCGCAGTGTTCTCATGTAATTTCAGTGTTCTCATGCAATTACGGTTCTCAGGTAATGTGTCACTTCTTATGCCTTTTTTCATTTTTTTTTTTCCTACATTCCTCATGTTTTTCTTACATTTCTCATGTTCTCACGTTTTTCCCTTGATTCTCATTTTCTCATGCTTCTCTCGGTTTCCCATGCTTCTCTCGGTTTCCCATGCTTCTCTCGGTTTCCCATGCTTCTCTCGGTTTCCCATGCTTCTCTCGTTTTCTCATGCTTCTCTCGGTTTCCCATGCTTCTCTCGTTTTCTCATGTGTCTTACGTTCATGTCATATGTTTTTATGTCACAGCTTTTTGTTCGCTGCATTTCTGTTAGCTAGTGCTCACATTCAGGGTCTGTCACGTCTACAGATCCGTACGGGCTGAGGTTTCTTTTTTAATTGATTGTTGTCCCACAATCTTCTCGCCTGTTTTCCATACGTCATACGTGCACGTTCACCATCACACATTTACTTCTACCCACCACGGTCTGTGGGTAACTTAGCCCTGAGTGTTCGTTTTTAATTTCCTGTCCTGGCGCTGCAGGTTGCTCGGGCTCGCTCACTGCATACAGTAGGGGGGTGTCATCATAAGGTTCACATTCTTGCGCTATTGGTCTTGTCATTTCTGCACACACTTCATCATACTTGTCAGATACCAGGGGGTTAGGTCTTGGGCTGGTTGTCTGTAATGTTATCTGGTTGCTTTCAAACAAGCTGGGTTGTTCATGTTCTACCACTGCAGATTACCCATCACGTCTATGGGTTGACAGATTGAGGTGTTCGTTTGTAATTGGCTTGTTGGGTGGCAAGTCTCCTCGTCTGTTCTTACGCTGTTTATATATTTCGTACAAACTCACGTTTCTCATGCAATTTCGTTTCTCATGCAATTTACGTGTCTCTTGCAATTTGTTTCTATGTTAAACTCACATTTTTATGTTTCTCTCGTTTTCCAGGTTTCTCATGTTTCCCAAGGTTACTCTTGTTCTCATGTTTCTCACGCTGTTCATCAATTCACGTTCTCGTGCTACCGGTGTTTCTCATGTAGTTGCGAGTTCTTGCAGCCTCGGTGCTTAGGCTGCTCACGTTTCGTCAGCTCGCGCAATACATGTGTTTTGTTCTTCCACGCAGATTACGTTCCTGGCGCAGGCTCTCAGTATGCTCACGTTTTTCTCGTAGTTCATGTTGCTGTCCCAGTGGCGTGTCACTTACGCGGAGTAGGTTACCCAGTGACGGTTCTTCCCTGTTGTAATGCACTCGACCTTTTATTTCCTAGCTACATTTGGCTAGGGTTGGCAGAAGCATGGAAGTATTGGTAAGTCAGCCTTGGTAGCTCCAGCAGCCTTTGCGGGCTCAGGGGCTTCAGTGGATTCCGAATTTTATCAGTCTCTAGGCCAGTTTCAGTAGTCTTCCTACTTGGTTCGGTTTTTGCCTCTTTTAACTCATATCGGCTCGGCATTGTCGGGCATATCATCTGGTTTGGACTCAGCATTTCATGTTGTTGGTAGACCCCGACAGATCTTTCTTTATTTGCTGTGCATTCTATTAAGCCATCCTCAGGGTTCCTGTCGAGTAGCCCTCCTGCTGAGATCAGCAGACTTCTCATCATGGGTCATATTTTCCGTGTCGTATCTCTCACATTCTCATGGTCTCCTTCGTGTTGGGTACCAGCTCGGTGCTCAAGGCAGGCCTATACCCGGGTTTTGGGTCATAAGAGATAGGAGCAGGTTCTGCATATTTGTGCCAGGGATCCCAGCCCGTATTGGGCAGGTGGAGGTCGTCTTGTTTCTCTGGGCTTGGCCCAGAGCCACTTTTTGAGATACCACAAGCGTTTGGTAATTTGGTAGATCATACGCATTTTCAGTGGGTAATAATTTGGTATCATATTCATCCTACTGGTCATTTTTGCCCCCTTTCAGGCATACTGACCACTTGACCCAGGCACAACTCAGGTCTATGTTCTCTGTTGTTTTTTGTTCCTTTCCTACACTATCCACAGATTGACTCCGAGTACAAATATGAGATGTGAAGTCTTTCTGACCCCCCAGATCTCACATTAAAGAGGTCCTGTCATGCTTTATTTCTATTACAAGGGATGTTTACATTCCTTGCGATAGGAACAAAAGTGAACCAATTTTTTTTTTTTTTTTTTTTTAAGTGTAAAAATAAAAAATAAAAGGTAAAATAAATAAGAAAAAAATAAATAAAATTTAAATGCGCCCCGTCCTGACGTGTCTGCGCGCAGAAGCGAACGCATACATGAGTAGCGCCCGCATATGAAAACGGTGTTCAAACCACACATGTGCGGTATCACCGCGATCGGTAGATCGAGAGCAATAATTCTATCCCTAGACCTCCTCTGTAACTCAAAACATGCAACCTGTAGAATTTTTTAAATGTCACCTATGGAGATTTTTAAGGGGTAAAAGTTTGTCGCCATTCCACGAGCGGGGCGCAATTTTGAAGAGTGACATGTTGAGTATCAATTTACTCGGCGTAACATTATCTTTCACAATATAAAAAAAAAATTTAGCTAACTTTACTGTTGTCTTATGTTTTAATCCAAAAAAAGTGTATTTTTTCCAAAAAAAGTGCGCTTGTAAGACCGCTGTGCAAATACGGCGTGACAGAAAGTATTGCAACGACCGCTATTTTATTCTCTAGGATGTTAGAAAAAAAGTGTATAATGTTTTGGGGGTTCTAAGTAGTTTTCTAGCAAAAAAAACTGTTTTTAACTTGTAAACAACAAATCTCAGAAAGAGGCTCGGTCCTTAAATGGTTAATAATGTCCTCATTATCAGAAATGTACACTACCGTTCAAAAGTTTGGGGTCACCCAAACAATTTTGTGTTTTCCATGAAAAGTCACACTTATTCACCACCATACGTTGTGAAATGAATAGAAAATAGAGTCAAGACATTGACAAGGTTAGAAATAATGATTTGTATTTGAAATAACATTGTTTTTACATCAAACTTTGCTTTCATCAAAGAATCCTCCTTTTGCAGCAATTACAGCATTGCACATCTTTGGCATTCTAGCTGTTAATTTATTGAGGTAAGCTGGAGAAATTGCACCCCACGCTTCTAGAAGCAGCTCCCACAAGTTGGAATGGTTGGATGGGCACTTCTGGCGTACCATACGGTCAAGCTGCTCCCACAACAGCTCAATGGGGTTCAGATCTGGTGACTGTGCTGGCCACTCCATTACCGATAGAATACCAGCTGCCTGCTTCTGCTGTAAATAGTTCTTGCACAATTTGGAGGTGTGTTTAGGGTCATTGTCCGGTTGTAGGATGAAATTGGCTCCAATCAAGCGCTGTCCACTGGGTATGGCATGGCGTTGCAAAATGGAGTGATAGCCTTCCTTAGCTTTTACCCTGTACAAAGCTCCCACCTTACCAGCACCAAAGCAACCCCAGACCATCACATTACCTCCACCATGCTTAACAGATGGCGTCAGGCATTCTTCCAGCATCTTTTCATTTGTTCTGCGTCTCACAAACGTTCTTCTTTGTGATCCAAACACCTCAAACTTGGATTCATCTGTCCACAACACTTTTTTCCAGTCTTCCTCTGTCCAATGTCTGTGTTCTTTTGCCCATCTTAATCTTTTTCTTTTATTGGCCAGTCTCAGATATGGCTTTTTCTTTGCCACTCTGCCCTGAAGCCCAAAATCCCGCAGCCGCCTCTTCACTGTAGATGTTGACACTGGTGTTTTGCGGGTACTATTTAATGAAGATGCCAGTTGGGGACCTGTGAGGCGTCTGTTTCTCAAACTAGAGACTCTAATGTGCTTATCTTCTTGCTTAGTTGTGCAACGCGGCCTCCCACTTCTTTTTCTACTCTGGTTAGAGCCTGTTTGTGCTGTCCTCTGAAGGGAGTAGTACACACCGTTGTAGGAAATCTTCAATTTCTTTGCAATTTCTCGCATGGAATAGCCTTCATTTCTAAGAACAAGAATAGACTGTCGAGTTTCAGATGAAAGTTCTCTTTTTCTGGCCATTTTGAGCGTTTAATTGACCCCACAAATGTGATGCTCCAGAAACTCAATCTGCTCACAGGAAGGTCAGTTTTGTAGCTTCTGGAAGGAGCTAGACTGTTTTTAGATGTGTGAACATGATTGCACAAGGGTTTTCTAATCATCAATTAGCCTTCTGAGCCAATGAGCAAACACATTGTACCATTAGAACACTGGAGTGATAGTTGCTGGAAATGGGCCTCTATACACCTATGTAGATATTGCACCAAAAACTAGACATTTGCAGTTAGAATAGTCATTTACCACATTAGCAATGTATAGAGTATATTTGTTTAAAGTTAGGACTAGTTTAAAGTTAGCTTCATTTAAAAGTACAGTGCTTTTCCTTCAAAAATAAGGACATTTCAATGTGACCCCAAACTTTTGAACGGTAGTGTATATACAACGGTCAGTGTGAAATTCCTCACATATCCCACCATGAGCTGCAGTGAGATAATTCAGCGTTAATTTGCGCTCTAATACTACTTTTTTAACTTCTGTTTTTAGAGTCCCAATCAGAAATGATTCCATAACACCACTGATTATGGCCCTTGGAGAGAGCAGACTCTTCTCTAATGATGGACACCAACGTGATGAAGACTGAGAGCGAGGAGGACAATAAAGCTTCCCTTCTGGAGTGGACGGAAAGGTGTAACATTAATCATGTACAGGTTAATGGTCAGAGGGGATATGGTGGCCCTCCTGCAGACAGGGTTGGGGAGGCTCCTTCACTTGGGGCAGAAATCAACAATATCCCTCAAGAAATATATGAAGATAAATGACTTCCACCTTATCGGATTGCTGGAACATTGTTGGTCTTCTGATGACTTGTGTAGTGGACAGAATACACGCGTTTCTGTCTCTCCCATTGTGTGCCTCCTAGGTGTGAATTCCCATTGGTAATTGAATTCATTGAGTCACCTATTGTTTCTGTCTGTTGGCTAATTTGGTTAGCTCTCGGAGATTCCTACATGATGGGATCAGCCTTGTGTCAACTCTACCTCGTTATCTATCCATTGTGTGATGTTTTGGGTAATATTTGGTTTCATTGTTCATATGGTGACTGACCAGTTTTTGAAGTGTATAAAAAGCTGTATTTCTGTTCAATAAAGAGTCGTTCCTTTGGTTTTTATCCCATATTTTGTCTGTGTACGATGCTTGGGGTTAAAAGGTTTGTATTAGCTCTCGGTCTGCTGGAAGGGTTTGGAGAGCAGGAGGCACTGTTAGGCGGAAGCACCCAAGCGGGGTGCAAAGTGTTATTAGTACATAATCCATACCAGACCCTTGTTAATTCTAAGGGTCTGCTATAAATGAAGGGAATCCCCGGCTGCTTCGTTTACAAACAGAACAAAGTGGCCGGAAAATGTTATTTACCAGCAATATAAATGGTGTCACTTCACAGACAGGTTTAGGATATCCCTGGGGCACATTATATGTTTAATGAAGGAATTGTGTCATTGTAATGTTTCACTTTAAGCCTTATTATTGGACCCCCCTCCCCACTGAGCGAGATTTTTCAAAAATGTTTTTTGCAATAGTGCAAAGTCCCCCCCGGGCAGCGCCCAGGGCCCTGCTCCCGCCCCGCCTTTTGTATGATTTTGGGGTGTCCCATGCCTTTTTTTTTTTTTTTTTTTTTTTTTTAATCTTTTAAAACAAAAACAATAATCCAGCAGGAAAACGTCACTTAGTAGCAAATGAAACTTTATTCTCTTCTGCTGTAGCACATCATATAGATGATGAGTGACTTCACGGGTTCAGGGCTTCCCCAGACATGTTACTTAAAGGAATTTTGCATATATAATGTTTCACTTCAGCTTTTTCCCACCAAATGGAATTTGTAAAAAGTATTTTCTTGCATTTGTACATAATGAGAGACTGCAGACATAATACAGGAGATGATCAGAAACTGCAGACATAATACAAGAGATGATCAGAGACTGCAGACATGGTACAGGAGACGATCAGAGACTGCAGACATAGTACAGGAGATGATCAGAGACTGCAGACATAATACAGGAGATGATCAGAGACTGCAGATTTAGTACAGGAGATGATCAGAGACTGCAGACACAATACAAGAGATGATCAGAGACTGCAGACATAACACAGGAGATGATCAGAGACTGCAGACATAACACAGGAGATGATCAGAGACTGCAGACATGGTACAGGAGATGATCAGAGACTGCAGACATAATACAGGAGATGATCAGAGACTGCAGACATGGTACAGGAGATGATCAGAGACTGCAGACATAATACAGGAGATGATCAGAGACTGCAGACATAGTACAGGAGATGATCAGAGACTGCAGACATAGTACAGGAGATGATCAGAGACTGCGGACATAGTACAGGAGATGATCAGAGACTGCGGACATAGTAAAGGAGATGATCAGAGACTGCAGACATAATACAGGAGATGATCAGAGACTGCAGACATAATACAGGAGATGATCAGAGACTGCAGACATAGTACAGGAGGGTTAATGTTCCCAGCCAAATTGATTTTTTTTAAATTCTTGTACCATTTTATGTACCCTGGGACAGTGAACCCCTCCTCACCCCCACTTAGGGTTTGACAGATTTGGCTCCCATTGATATCAGTGGGGTTCGGGTTCAGCATCCAAACTTCCTCTACGTTTGCTGAACCCGGCCTGAACCTAACCCAGAGCAGTACCACTCATCCCTATTCTTCACAGTATGGTCAGAGACCCCGTCACCAGACCACCCATCTTCCCATAGGATTATATGTCCATGTAATCTCTCTTGTGTGGACATCAAACTCATGAGACTGCTACCGGGAGCCGCCATCTTGGATGTGATGTCAGCAACTCTCAGAACTCAGAGCTGTCACTCAATATTCACCTTTAATCCTCCCCCAGCAGCTACATAAATGTTATTTAGGGATGTGAGGGGAGAGGCAGTGTAGCTGGGCCAGCACAGACAGTAATTAGACACTCCCAGAAGAGGTGGGGGATATGACATAGAAGGAAAGAGGGGGCTGTATTAGGGAATTGACTCTTCCTGGAAAAGTCAGATTTTCTAGCAAGTTCAGAGGCACATTGCAGGTGAATACAAAGTCATTTATAGGAAGGAAGGATGTAAAGTTCCTGATTGTTCTGTGCTTTAACCTTTTTTTTTTCAAGTTGGTAGCAAGGTCTCTTTATGGCTGCTGAGGGGCTGGGGCCCAACGGGTATGTAATGTAAAGTGTAAACTGACAATTCCTATGCAGGTGATATACCCCCCCTCCCCCCAGGTATACAATAGGCACATTACAAGTCTTGTCACTTTATTCCATCCTCTGCAGGTGATTTCAGTGTCACAGCTCTCCATAGACACAAAGATGGGTTGTCACATTAATGGTTCTCTGGTGGCCTCATTGTTGTCACCTCTGTAATTCCAATACAGTGGATTATAGGAGGAGGACGGACTCGCTGTATATGGGATCTTCCTCACTATCCGCGATTCAGGATCTTCTCAAACAATGTCTGGATTCAAGCTGAAAAGAAAGACATAGAAATAATCAGTGAGGAGAATGAGAGCACGTTCCAAATTCTAAAACCTAACCATGCCCCCTTCTTCTGCCCATGTTAACCATATTGTTCCTCCTCTTCCTACCTAACTTTGTCCTCCATATAATTCCTGCCCAACCCTGTCCATATCATCCCTCCTACTTCTCCTACCCAACCTTGGCCATATCATCCCTCCTCCTGCTCAAACCCAACCTTGTCCATATCATCCCTCCTCCTGCTCAAACCCAACCTTGTCCATATCATTCCTCCTCCTGCTCAAACCCAACCTTGTCCATATCATCCCTCCTCCTGCTCAAACCCAACCTTGTCCATATCATCCCTCCTCCTGCTCAAACCCAACCTTGTCCATATCATTCCTGCTCCTGCTCAAACCCAACCTTGTCCATATCATCCCTCCTCCTGCTCAAACCCAACCTTGTCCATATCATCCCTCCTCCTGCTCCTACCCAACCTTGTCCATATCATCCCTCCTCCTGCTCAAACCCAACCTTGTCCATATCATTCCTCCTCCTGCTCAAACCCAACCTTGTCCATATCATCCCTCCTCCTGCTCAAACCCAACCTTGTCCATATCATCCCTCCTCCTGCTCCTACCCAACCTTGTCCATATCATCCCTCCTCCTGCTCAAACCCAACCTTGTCCATATCATCCCTCCTCCTGCTCAAACCCAATCTTGTCCATATTATCCCTCCTACTGCTCCTACCCAACCTTGTCGATATCACCCCTCCTACTGCTCCTACCCAACCATGTACATATCATCACTCCTCTTGCTTCTGTCCAACCTTGTCCATATCATCCCTCCTCCTGCTCAAACCCAACCTTGTCCATATCATTCCTCCTCCTGCTCAAACCCAACCTTGTCCATATCATCCCTCCTACTGCTCAAACCCAACCTTGTCCATATCATCCCTCCTACTGCTCCTACCCAACCTTGGCCATATCATCCCTCCTCCTACTCCTACCCAACCTTGTCCATATCATCCCTCCTCCTGCTCAACCCAACCTTGTCCATATCATCCCTCCTCCTGCTCAAACCCAACCTTGTCCATATCATCCCGCCTCCTGCTCAAACCCAACCTTGTCCATATCATCCCTCCTCCTGTTCAAACCCAACCTTGTCCATATCATCCCTCCTACTGCTTCTGTCCAACCTTGTCCATATCATCCCTCCTACTGCTCCTACCCAACCTTGTCCATATCATCCCTCCTCCTACTCCTACCCAACCTTGTCGATATGACCCCTCCTAGTGCTCCTACGCAACCTTGTCCATATCATCCCTCCTACTCCCACCCAACCTTGTCCATATCATCCCTCCTACTGCTCCTACCCAACCTTGTCCATATAAACTCCCCTCCGACCCAACCTTTTACATATCTTCCCTCCTCCTGCTCCTACCCAACCATGTACATATCATCACTCCTGCTTCTGTCCAACCTTGTCCATATCACCCCTCCTACTGCTCTTACCCAACCTTGTCCGTTTTATCCCTCCCCCTGCTCAAACCAAACCTTGTCCATATCATCCCTCCTCCTGCTTCTGTCCAAACTTGTTCAATATCATCCCTCCTCCTGCTCAAACCCAACCTTGTCCATATCATCCCTCCTACTGCTTCTACAAAACCTTGTCCATATCATCCCTCCTCCTGCTCAAACCCAACCTTGTCCATATCATCCCTCCTACTGCTCAAACCCAACCTTGCCCATATCATCCCTCCTACTGCTTCTGTCCAACCTTGTCCATATCATCCCTCCTCGTGCTCAAACCCAACCTTGTCCATATCATCCCTCCTACTCCTCAAACCCAACCTTGTCCATATCATCCCTGCTACTGCTTCTACCCAACCTTGTCCATATCATCCCTCCTCCTGCTCAAACCCAACCTTGTCCATATCATCCCTCCTACTGCTCAAACCCAACCTTGTCCATATCATCCCTCCTACTGCTTCTACCCAACCTTGTCCATATCATTCCTCCTCCTGCTCAAACCCAACCTTGCCCATATCATCCCTCCTACTGCTTCTGTCCAACCTTGTCCATATCATCCCTCCTCGTGCTCAAACCCAACCTTGTCCATATCATCCCTCCTACTGCTCAAACCCAACCTTGTCCATATCATCCCTCCTACTGCTTCTGTCCAACCTTGCCCATATCATTCCTCCTCCTGCTTCTGTCCAACCTTGCCCATATCATCCCTCCTCCTGCTTCTGTCCAACCTTGCCCATATCATCCCTCCTCCTGCTTCTGTCCAACCTTGTCCTTATCATCCCTCCTCCAACACCTACCCAACCTTGTCCATATCATCCCTCCTCCTACTCCTACCCAACCTTGTCCATACCAACTCTCCTCCTACCCAACCTTTTACATATCTTCCCTCCTCCTGCTCCTACCCAACCATGTACATATCATCACTCCTCCTGCTTCTGTCCAACCTTGTCCATATCACCCCTCCTACTGCTCTTACCCAACCTTGTCCATATCACCCCTCCTACTGCTCTTACCCAACCTTGTCCGTATCATCCCTCCTCCTGATCAAACCCAACCTTGTCCATATCATCCCTCCTACTGCTCAAACCCAACCTTGTCCATATTATCCCTCCTACTGCTTCTACCCAACCTTGTCCATATCATCCCTTCTACTGCTTCTGTCTAACCTTTTCCATATCATCCCTTCTCCTGCTCAATGCCAACCTTGTCTATAATATCCCTCCTCCTGCTTCTGTCCAACCTTGTCCTTATCATCCCTTCTCCAACAGCTACCCAACCTTGTCCATATCATCCCTCCTCCTGCTCAAACCCAACCTTGTCTATAATATCCCTCCTACTGCCTCTACCCAACTTTGTCCATATTATCCCTCCTCCTGCTTCTGTCCAACCTTGTCCATATCACCCCTCCTACTGCTCTTACCCAACCTTGTCCGTTTTATCCCTCCCCCTGCTCAAACCAAACCTTGTACATATCATCCCTCCTCCTGCTTCTGTCCAAACTTGTCCATATCATCCCTCCTCCTGCTCAAACCCAACCTTGTCCATATCATCCCTACTACTGCTTCTACCCAACCTTGTCCATATCATCCCTCCTCCTGCTCAAACCCAACCTTGTCCATATCATCCCTCCTACTGCTCAAACCCAACCTTGTCCATATCATCCCTCCTACTGCTTCTACCCAACCTTGTCCATATCATTCCTCCTCCTGCTCAAACCCAACCTTGCCCATATCATCCCTCCTACTGCTTCTGTCCAACCTTGTCCATATCATCCCTCCTCGTGCTCAAACCCAACCTTGTCCATATCATCCCTCCTACTGCTCAAACCCAACCTTGTCCATATCATTCCTCCTCCTGCTTCTGTCCAACCTTGCCCATATCATCCCTCCTCCTGCTTCTGTCCAACCTTGTCCTTATCATCCCTCCTCCAACACCTACCCAACCTTGTCCATATCATCCCTCCTCCTACTCCTACCCAACCTTGTCCATACCAACTCTCCTCCTACCCAACCTTTTACATATCTTCCCTCCTCCTGCTCCTACCCAACCATGTACATATCATCACTCCTCCTGCTTCTGTCCAACCTTGTCCATATCACCCCTCCTACTGCTCTTACCCAACCTTGTCCATATCATCCCTTCTACTGCTTCTACCCAACCTTTTCCATATCATCCCTTCTCCTGCTCAATGCCAACCTTGTCTATAATATCCCTCCTCCTGCTTCTGTCCAACCTTGACCTTATCATCCCTTCTCCAACACCTACCCAACCTTGTCCATATCATCCCTCCTCCTGCTCAAACCCAACCTTGTCTATAATATCCCTCCTCCTGCTTCTGTCCAACCTTGTCCATATCATCCCTCCTCCTGCTCCTACCCAACCTTGTCCATATCATCCCTTCTACTGCTCAAACCCAACCTTGCCCATATCATCCCTCCTCCTGCTTCTGTCCAACCTTGCCCATATCATCCCTCCTCCTACTCCTACCCAACCTTGTCCATATCATCCCTCCTCCTGATCCTGTCCAACCTTGTCCATATCATCCCTCCTCCTGATCCTGTCCAACCTTGTACATAGCATCCCTCCTCCTACCCAACCTTGTCCATATCAGCATTACAGAAGATCAGCATTACAGCCAGAATTTTCAAAAGTCGACCAGCAGAGGGCGCCCTCATCCACCTCCCTGAGCACAACTTTGCTTTATCATGGGTGGTCAGGGCTTAGCACACTGTTGGTCTGATATAGATACTTTGGTACAGCAGCCTGGAGCTTATTGATAGAAGGTTATAATGAATCAGCGGGAGGGGTCATCACCGGATCACTCCAAGATCTCCATCACACTCACCCCCTCAGTGCTTACTAAACGTGCTGTACGTCCCCGGATGCATCTTCCCAACGTTCTCCACCTCCTTACACCGATAATTCCTCAGAGTCTGACGCCCCTATAGAGAGAGGAGGGGAGATCACATTACACAGATGCTTTGTCAAAAATTGAAAGATACAAATATGGAAGAAAATCTCTGATCCCATTTACCGCACCATTGTATACTGACACTTGTTACATTAAGAGAGAATATTCTTTAGAATTATTTGGAATGAGCTGCCAAGACCCAGCAAAAGAAAAACTAACATCCCTGTACCTTTTTAATGCAGCAAACCCCAACGCACAGCATGTTCAGGTCTGAGCACACCTACTGTACTTGTGCATCAGGCTGACATTGTAAATTAATTGCAGTAACACGCATGTTCTGTTCAACCTTTGTATATACAGTGCCTTGAAAAAGTATTCAAACCCCTTGAAATGTCCCACATTTTTTCATGTTACAACCAAAAAATGTAAATGTATTTTATTGGGATTTTATGTGATAGACCAACACAAAGTAGCACATAATTGTGAGGTAGAAGGAAAATGATACAAATAAATATGTGAAAAGTGTGTGTGTGTGTGTGGGGGGGGGGGGCATTTGTATTCAGCCCCCTTTACTCTGATACCCCCAACTAAAATCTAGTGGAACCAATTGTCTTCAGAAGTAACCTAATTAGTAAATAGAGTCCACCTGTGTGTCATTTAATCTCAGTATAAATACAGCTGTTCTGTGAAGCCCTCAGAGGTTTGTTAGAGAACCTTAGTGAACAAACAGCATTATGAAGGCCAAGGAACACACCAGACAGGTCAGGGATAAAGTTGTGGAGAAGTATAAAGAGGGTTAGGTTATAAAAAAAAAATCTCCCAAGCTTTGAACATCTCACGGAGCTCTGTTCAATCCATCATCGGAAAATGGAAAGAGTATGGCACAACTGCAAACCTACCAAGACATGGCCGTCCACCTAAACTGACCGGCCGGGCAAGGAGAGCATTCATCGGAGAAGAGCCAAGAGGTCCATGGTAACTCTGGAGGAGCTGCAGAGATCCACAGCTCAGGTGGGAGAATCTGTCCACAGGACAACTATTAGTCGTGTTCTCCACAAATCTGCCCTTTATGGAAGAGTGACAAGAAGAAAGACATTGGAGAAAGAAAGTCATAAGAAGTCCTGTTTGTAGTTTGTGAGAAGCCAGGTGGAGGACACAGCAAACATGTGGAAGAAGGTGATCTGGTCAGAGGAGACCAAAATTCAACTTTTTGGCCTAAAAGTAAAACGCTATGTGTGGGGAAAACTAACACTGCACATCACCCTGAACACACCATCCCCACTGTGAAACATGGTGGTGGCAGCATCATGTGGTGGGGATAGTTTTCTTCAGCAGGGACAGGGAAGCTGGTCAGAGTTGATGAGAAGATGGATGGAGACAAATACAGGACAATCTTAGAAGAAAACCTGTTATGCCGCGTACACACGGTCGTACTTTTCGTCTACAAAAGTCCAACGGACGCTGACGGACTAAAGCTGGCTGGTAATCCGATCGTGTGTGGGCTTCTCCGGACTTTCAACTGACTTTTTTAGCCTCAAATCCGACGTACTTTAGATTTGAAACATGCTTCAAAACTTTACTTCGTAACTACGACGGACCCCGAAATCCGCTCGTCTGTGTGCTAGTCCGACGGACAAAAAGCCACGCTAGGGCACCTATTGGCTACTGGCTATGAACTTCCTTATTTTAGTCCGGTGTACGTCATCACGTACGAATCCGACCGACTTTTGTGTGGTCGTGTGTAGGCAAGTCCGTTCGTTAGAAAGTAGGCCGCAAGTCCGCCGCAAGTCCACCGAAAGTCTGCCGGAAGTCTGTCGGAAAGGCTGTCTGACTTTTGTAGACGAAAAGTACGACCGTGTGTACGCGGCATTAGAGTCTGCAAAAGACTTGAGACCGGGGCGGAGGTTCACCTTCCAGCAGGACAACGACCCGAAACATCCAGCCAGAGCTACAATGGAATGGTTTAGATCAAAGCATATTCATGTGTTAGAATGGCCCAGTCACAGTCCAGACCTAAATCACATTGAGAATCTGTGGCAAGACTCGAAAATTGCTGTTCACAGACGCTCTCCATCCAATCTGACAGAGCTTGAGATATTTTACAAAGAAGAATGGGCAGAAATGTCCTCTCTAGATGTGCAAAGCTGGGAGAGACACCCCCAAAAAGACTTGTAGAGAAAGGGGGTTCTACAAAGTATTGACTCCGGGGGGCGCCATACAAATGCCCCCCCCCCCACACTTTTCACATATTTATGTTGAAGACGTTTTGTAGATCCTCTTCTCTTCTGATGTTTTCCATAGAAAGGATTTTGGCTGGTTTGGAAGCCACAGTGAGAGTGTGGGAGGGGATTCCTTCTTCCAAGGTGCCAGTATGATGGCCTTGTCTGCGTTTACCAGGTGGATCATCACTGAGCTCTTATATCTGTATTTCGGGGGATCAGGGTGGTGAAGTAGGTATTTAGTACCTGTTTAGTAGTCTGTACCTAGGTCAAGATCAGTAATCTGTTTGATGGTCTCCCTGACTTTGGACCAGAAAACTTCTAGTTTCATACAGGTCCAGAAGATGGGAGGATGGTACTCTCTGCCCCAACAGACATTCACCACCTCAGGATAGATTGTCCTTAGTAGCTTTGGGACCTTATACCAGTGAGTGAGTCTCTTATTGTAGCTATAACTGGGGGCAGCACAGTGGTGTAGTGGTTAGCATTTTCGCCTAGCAGCAAAGGGATCACTGGTTTGAATCCCAACCACGGCACTACCTGCCTGGTGTTGCATGTTCTCCCTGTGCCTGCGTGGGCTTCCTCCAGGTACTCTGGTTTCCTCCCACACTCCAAAGTCATGCTGGTAAGTTTTGGATTGGATCCTGTCTAAATTGGCCCAGTATATGTATGAATGTGAGTGAGGGACCTTAGATTGTAAGCTCTTTGAGGGCGGGGACTGCTGTGAATGTACAATGTATATGTAAAGTGCTGCATAAATTGATGGTGCTATATAAGTACCTGAAATAAATTTAAAGAAATAGATAATTCTTCCACTCTTCTGGAAAGGCTTTCCTCAAGATTTGGTGGGTGTCTGTGGGAATCTGTCATTTTTGAGGTCAGGTACTGATGTTGGATAAGAAGACCTGGCTCACCATCAGTGTTCCAATTCATCCCAAAGGTGTTCAGTAGGGATGAGGTCAGGGCTCTGTACAGGACACGTGGTTTCCTCCACACCAAACTGGTCACACTATTATGAAGCACAGTTGTAATGGAGGTATTCTTCCCACTGACCACTAATCTAAGGAACATTCTTCCCAATGACCCCAAATGTAAAGAACATTCTTCCCAATGACCCCAAATGTAAAGAACATTCTTCCCAATGACCCCAAATGTAAATAACATTCTTCCCAATGACCCCAAATGTAAAGAACATTCTTCCCATTGACCACCAATGTAAGGAACAATCCTCCCACTGACCACCAATGTAAGGGGGGCATTCTTCCTGCTATGGACTACTACTTCCCACCTACTGACCTCCATTGTAAGGGGCATTATTCCAACGATCCATCCAATAAATACATTTTAGGAGGTGTTCCCTGAGACCTGAAAATCAATTCAGGAGTTTCTCGGGGGTGAAAGGGTTGACAGTGGCTGTTCTACACATATATTTGCTCACCGATGGAAGGTAGTAGGAAAAAAACATAATAATGTTAAATAAAACAGATGTAAGTGTCCACCTGCTGGATGAGGTGAAAGCTCTGAAACTGGAGTAATGATACCAGGAAGGACTGATTAGCATTTTTTGGTTTGAGATTTACCGCACTTAAGTGTCGTGCCAGAATGCATTCTTCAACCTTAGATATAACAGAGTGAGAGTCGTATTCAAACTTGAAACAACCAAAGCAGTTGTAGGTCCTCTGTGGAGACAAAATGATAGAAACACATTATCACCAGGTGAGGTCAGATGGTAGAGCAGTGTGGAGTAATTAATTCACAATGTACAGAGTGGAGCAATGTGGAGTAATTAATTTATTATGTACAGAATAAAGCAGTGTGGGGTATTTATTTTGCAATGCACAGTGTGGAGCAGTGTGGAGTAATTCATTCATGATACATAGGGTGAAGCAGTGTGGAGTTATTAATTCACAATGTACAGAGTGGAGCAGTGTGAAGTAATTCATTTACAATGTACAGATTGGAGCAGTGCGGAGTAATTCATTCACAATGTACAGAGTGGAGCAATGTGGAGTAATTAATTTATTATGTACAGAATAGAGCAGTGTGGGGTATTTATTTTGCAATGCACAGTGTGGAGCAGTGTGGAGTAATTCATTCATGATACATAGGGTGAAGCAGTGTGGAGTTATTAATTCACAATGTACAGAGTGGAGCAGTGTGAAGTAATTCATTTACAATGTACAGATTGGAGCAGTGCGGAGTAATTCATTCACAATGTACAGACTGGAGCAGTGTGGAGTAATTCATTCATGATGTACAGGGTGGAGCAGTGTGGAGTAATTCATTCACAATGTACAGGGTGGAGCAGTGTGGAGTAATTCATTCATGATGTACAGAGTGGAGCAGTGTGGAGTAATTCATTCATGATGTACAGGGTGGAGCAGTGTGGAGTAATTCATTCATGATGTACAGGGTGGAGCAGTGTGGAGTAATTCATTCACAATGTACAGGGTAGAGCAGTGTGGAGTAATTCATTCATGATGTACAGGGTGGAGCAGTGTGGAGTAATTCATTCACAATGTACAGAGTGGAGCAGTGTGGAGTAATTCATTCATGATGTACAGGGTGGAGCAGTGTGGAGTAATTCATTCACAATGTACAGAGTGGAGCAGTGTGGAGTAATTCATTCATGATGTACAGGGTGGAGCAGTGTGGAGTAATTCATTCACAATGTACAGGGTGGAGCAGTGTGGAGTAATTCATTCACAACGTACAGAGTGGAGCAGTGTGGAGTAATTCATTCACAACGTACAGGGTGGAGCAGTGTGGAGTCATTCATTCACAATGTACAGAGTGGAGCAGTGTGGAGTAATTCATTCATGATGTACAGAGTGGAGCAGTGTGGAGTAATTCATTCACAATGTACAGGGTGGAGCAGTGTGGACTAACGCATTCACAATGTACAGAGTGGAGCAGTGTGGATTAATTCATTCACAATGTACAGAGTGGAGCAGTGTGGAGTAATTCATTCATGATGTACAGAGTGGAGCAGTGTGGAGTGTGCAATACATGATGTACTGGGTGGAGTAATATGTAAATGAGGAGTAGCACAGACAGTTGAGAGGCACCTGAGCTCCGCCCCCTATACCTCGCCTTGGTATATAACCCACCAATCGCCAGGCTTGTTAGACACTTACTGCATTTTTTACAACCTTGCAGTCTGGTTGGCTCCAGTCATGTTTGCGGCATGACGTCTGTTTCATCAGAAACTCCACATTGACGAATATCCTGGCATTGTACAACTGCAGGAAGATAAAGATAGTGAAGGGGCGGGGTTACATTCGCTGTTATACTCCACGCATAACGCTTTTCCCGGGAGAAAACAATCAGCGCTTGTGGGGAGGAGTTTTCTATTTAAATTTTTTTAACGTATAATAAATCCAGATGTACGGAGTGTTCGTCCTGCGGGCTGCTGTCTGTAGGGTAGCGGGGTGCACACTTGTTACCCTCAGCCATACAAATAGCAGCCGCATGTCTGGGGTGACGCATCAGGACAGGAACCACTCAGATTTTATATTAATATAAAAACCGAACGAAGCCCAACTGAACGTTCACTTTAAATCATCTGAATCATTCCAGGAGCATCAAAACAAAAGGTGTGCAAAGTCCTACAGATTGTTTTCTCTAGAAAGCAGCCATACCTTGATTTGGAAAGCCTGTCCCCTGATTGGAGAGTTCTAGTTTTGACTCAGCAGAGGGGGGTGTCAGACCTCTGCAGAGAGACCACTGCTTCCACACAGACAGCAACAGCCTGATCCCACCGACTGATTGATGTTGCAGCTTCTCAGCTAGTCTCTGCCAGTCCTTCCAATTATACTTCCAGAATCCTTACCGGTGCTTCCAATGTACTTTCAGAATATGTTCAACTCCTTCCAGAATCCATGCCTCTACTTTCATCAATACTTCTAAAGTTCCTGGCAGGACTTATAATAATATCTTCAGAAGTTCCATGAATGGATCGCTTGGTGTGTCCTGTGACCACAAGGGTGATTAAGCTCCAGCCTATAAAGTGGCCAGTGCCGGGTCTTCTCACCAGCTCCCCCTTGTTACAAAGATCTATAATACTTACCTGTGAGATTTATATAAAAACCCAAGCTAGGGTCAAAGCTGCGCTCAGATATAAAGAAACAAAAAACAAATGTGGGAGAAAAAAGCTGCCAGCACCTGAGAAAAGTCCAGTATCTGACTCCTAAAGTATGGTAAACAAGCAAAGTGCAGCGCTATAAGTATATATATGACATAAAAAGAAAATAAGGTCCCACCAAGTGACATAACATCAATCAGTAGATATAAATGAACAAAATCAATCAATAATAAACAAGGGAAATATATATGTGACATAAAAAGAGATAAGGTCCCACCAAGTGACATAACATCAATCAGTAGATATAAATGAACAAGATCAATCAATAATGGACAAGAAACTTAGATCACAGATGCATGTGAAAAAGTATATGAGAAAGAGTCCAAAAAAAAACCATTAAAATTATATTGAGTCCACAAAAAATAAAAATAAAAAACACCCATCCAGGAAAGATGTGATATGGAGTGTTAGTAGATAATCCACCAAGGAGTGTATGAGTAGAGTCTGCTTACCGGACGGCGATGACTGCTATTACGGCAGTCTCGCCCAGCATAGGGATTATGATGGTCTCCCAAAACCAAAGGTACAGAGCGGGACCAGTAGCATTCACACAGCCGGTCATCCCTCTCCAAACAGCGTGTATGATACTACATGTACTACGTAGATGTAGTACATGTAGTATCATACACGCTGTTTGGAGAGGGATGACCGGCTGTGTGAATGCTACTGGTCCCGCTCTGTACCTTTGGTTTTGGGAGACCATCATAATCCCTATGCTGGGCGAGACTGCCGTAATAGCAGTCATCGCCGTCCGGTAAGCAGACTCTACTCATACACTCCTTGGTGGATTATCTACTAACACTCCATATCACATCTTTCCTGGATGGGTGTTTTTTATTTTTATTTTTTGTGGACTCAATATAATTTTAATGGTTTTTTTTGGACTCTTTCTCATATACTTTTTCACATGCATCTGTGATCTAAGTTTCTTGTCCATTATTGATTGATCTTGTTCATTTATATCTACTGATTGATGTTATGTCACTTGGTGGGACCTTATCTCTTTTTATGTCACATATATATTTCCCTTGTTTATTATTGATTGATTTTGTTCATTTATATCTACTGATTGATGTTATGTCACTTGGTGGGACCTTATTTTCTTTTTATGTCATATATATACTTATAGCGCTGCACTTTGCTTGTTTACCTTACCTGTGAGATTGCCTGACCATTGCTGACCTTTTTTTTTTTACGGACTACCCTCCTGCCTTCCTCAACCCATGCCTGGACCTGTCTACTCTCTGGATTGCTGCCTGCCCTGACCCTTGCATGGACCTGACTACTCCATGGATTGCTGCCTGCCCTGACCCCTGCCTGGACCTGACTACTCTCTAGATTGCTTCCTGCCCTGACCCTTGCATGGACCTGACTACTCTGTGGATTGCTGCCTGTCCTGACCCCTGCCTGGACCTGACTACTCTCTGGATTGCTGCCTGCCCTGACTCCTGCCTGGACCTGACTACTCTATGGATTGCTTCCTGCCCTTACCCCTGCCTGGACCTGACTACTCTCTAGATTGCTGCCTGCCCTGACCCTTGCATGGACTTGACTACTCTCTGAATTGCTGCCTGCCCTGACCCCTGCCTGGACCTGAGTACTCTCTGGATTGCTGCCTGCCCTGACCCTTGCCTGGACCTGACTACTTTCTGGATTGCTGCCTGCCCTGACCCCTGCATCACATGGACCTGACTACTTTCTTGATTGCTGTATGCCTTGACCCCTGCCTGGACCTTATTACTTTCTTGATCATTGCTCAAACCTCTGCCTAGACCTGTCTACTCTCTTGATTGCTGCCTGTCTGAAACTCCTGCCTAGATTTGACTACTCTCTTGATTGCTGCCTGTCTGGTCCCCTGCCTGGTTTGACTACTTTCCTGTCTGCCTCCTAGTGTACAGTCTCCACACCATAGCTATCCTTGTTCCTGCTATCCCCTGGTGACAGTTACAGCAAAGTAAACAGGGACCACTAGGATCTCTGACCCATATCCACCTCCAGAAGCCTTTTTGAAGACCAACAGTCAACTACATTCCATGCCTCGGGTAGTCCTGTGTCACCTGCCAGGGGGCCTCTCTAAAACATCTGTAAGACATTGAACATATTTGGTTTTGATGCACCTGGATTTTATTTCGCTGATTTCTACTGAAAGTGCAATTGGACTTTAAAAATAAAAATCTTCCCTAGAAGCGCTGACTGCTTTCTGCAGGGGCCCTATGGACAATATCAGATCTGCAACATTTCTACAAATAAGTTTTAGAAATCCATTGATCAATATTTTATAGAGGGCAGTAAAGATATTTACATGATCAATATCGGAATTCCAATGATTAGCATTGTCTATAAATATTGACCCTGTAGGACTCTGACTACAGTTATGTTGGGGTTCTCCAACCCACAGCCCATAATAATCTGAACATTAATACTCTGAGCTCCCCCGGCACTCACCTCCTCCTTTGCCTTCACTATGGACGTCATCCTGTATCTGTTCTTTAGATCTTTCTCATGAAACTTCTTCATCACCAGCAGGACCAGCTTGTTCTGATTCTCAGACAGTTCCTCTGCCGGGACATCTGCCTGGACTCTGAGGACCAGCAGAGCACTGACCAGTCCCCATCCTGCGGCAAGTTTCATGGTGGTCCTTTTTGGAGTCGAGCTCAAACAGTCACCTGATAACGAGAGTTCAAATGTCACATTGGTCACAGATGGAAGGGACACTAATCTGAGAGCTTGTTATACCATCCAGCAAATTCTGAAACTGTGCTAATATCAGAAAAAAATCATACCATATGCTGAGTCTTCTGTGATCCAATACACCCCGCCGCTGTCCCAGCTTCCTGTATCAGAAATCACATGATAGGTGTGTGTGACAGACCCAGCCAGGACAGGAGCTTTTCGAGGGGGACTGCAGGGTGGCCTCTTACCCACTGACTATGGGCCCTGGCTTTTAAGGGAACACTATTCTTTGAGAGTTGTGTGCCTGGGGGAGCCTTGGAGTGGTCTTGTTCCTGATTCAAGTTCATGTCTCCCCAAAACACACAGACTCTGGGAATCTAGGCCCGGGATCCATGTTTAGGGCCTAGATGCCCCATTACCAACAATGACTGCTTCACACTGTGAGACTCATAGCAGATGTTACTATCATCAGCTCAAGTCACCTGTCTGGGGTCTCCCGCTATAATATGTTTATTGTATGTCTCTCCCATAGTTAATTGTTAATTGGAAAATCTTTTGTTTCTGTCTGTCTGAATAACATCTCTTGGAGATGAGATTAGTCTTGTGAACACTTTAACTTGTTATAGAACTATTGGGAGATATTATGTGTTTATACTTGTAACAATGTGTATTGTACAGTACTTTGTATTCAGGGTTGTAGGGGCCAATAGTCTGGTCACCTAGGCTGGGTTAAGTGACTAGTTAATTAGCTCATGTTGATTATATGACTGTCAGCTATTTGTTTCTAGAGGTGGATTAGTATAGTTTATGTTGGTTGTTTTTGTTGGTTATATTCCTGTATACAGTTGCCTTTGCATACGATAATGTAATCAGGCTCATCTGACCTGGTGAATGTGATAGACTCACCCGGGACAGAGGCTTTTGGAGGGGACTGAATGCTGGCCTCTTGCCTACCAACCTTGGGCCCTGGCATTTGAGGGAGATACAAGCATTTAGAAAGATGTTTTGTTATATAATGCAAAAGGACATTATTAAGGAGGCCATGATGGTGTCTGCCAGTGTGGGACTCATAGTAGATGTATGTGAAAGGAATGCTGGTTAATGAGATCTGGAAAGCCCCGGGTTACATAGTTACATAGTAGGTGAGGTTGAAAAAAGACACAAGTGCATCAAGTCCAACCTATGTGTGTGATTATGTGTCAGTATTACATTATATATCCCTGTATGTTGCGGTCATTCAGGTGATTATCTAATAGTTTCTTGAAGCTATCAATGGTCCCCGCTGAGACCACCGCCTGTGGAAGGGAATTCCACATCCTTGCCGCTCTTACAGTAAAGAACCCTCTACGTAGTTTAAGGTTAAACCTCTTTTCTTCTAAATGTAATGAGTGGCCACGAGTCTTATTAAAATCTCTTCTGCGAAAAAGTTTTATCCCTATTGTGGGGTCACCAGTACAGTATTTGTAAATTGAAATCATATCCCCTCTCAAGCGTCTCTTCTCCAGAGAGAATAAGTTCAGTGCTCGCAACCTTTCCTCATAACTAAGATCCTCCAGACCCTTTATTAGCTTTGTTGCCCTTCTTTGTACTCGCTCCATTTCCAGTACATCCCTCCTGAGGACTGGTGCCCAGAACTGGACAGCATACTCCAGGTGCGGCCGGACCAGAGCCTTGTAGAGCGGGAGAATTATCGTTTTATCTCTTGCGTTGATCCCCCTTTTAATGCATGCCAATATTCCTGTTTCCTGTTGTCTACTAGCGCTGATAACCGGACAGAGGGTCCAAGACCTCTGCCCCACACCTGCGGCTGTTCCGGAGGCCCAGGGTGAGAAGGTGATGGTCACTCCTCAGCAGCAGATCAGGGGGAGAAGGGAAAGGAGGTTGTCGTCCTCCCTCCCCAACAGCAGAGTAGAGAATAAAATCCCTGGGGAATTCCTCTATTGTTTTTCAACAGCAGAGTATGGACTCAGGAGGGAAGGAAGTTGTTCCCGCTCCACAGCCAGAGTCCGGAATTCTGGGAGATAAAGCAACCGGCTCATCTCCCCAATGGCAGATACACAGTTTGAAAGAGAATGCAGTCGCCCTTCCTCCCCAGTGAGAGATCTACAGTCTGGGAGCAGGGGAAGCCGACCTCCTTTCCCCCAGAGCGGATTATGTGGAGACCCCAGCATGAGTGCTGGCATCAGGGCAGAGTGCTACCAACCTTTGCCCAGCACCGGCAACAACTGCGGAGTTCCAGAGAGCTGGGGCAGCCGGCCCCTCTCCCCAGTGACAAGCTGACGAAGTAAAGCTTCTACTCCCAGCTGAATTGCTGGCAACAGGGTTCTGCCTAGCACCGAGAGTGTCTCCACAGCTTCAGGGAGCTGGCGCGATCGGCCCCTCTCCCCAGCAGCAGATCAAGTCCCAGAATGTTAAAAATCACCCAGCTTAAGCTCTGGCAGCCAGACAGAGAGTCAATGACCTCTGCCCCACACCAACTGATGACAACTATTCCTTGCAGCCAAGAATGGAGATCATGCAGACTGACTATGAGAGTTCACTCTGTCCAACTAATGCATGTCCAGACCAGGTGGAGGTCTGGGACCTTGTGAGTTTTGATGGGGGAGAAATGTGATAGACTCACCCAGGACAGAGGCTTTTGGAGGAGACTGAATGCTAGCCTCTTGCCTACCGACTATGGGCCCTGGCATTTGAGGGAGCTACAAACATTTAGGAAGATGTTCTGTTATGTAATACAAAAGGACATTATTATGGAGGCCATGATGGTCTCTGCCAGCTTAAAAGTTAGTAGACAGATGTATGTGAAAGGAACGCTGGTTAATGAGATTTGGAAAGCCCTGGGTCTCCTGTTGTCTACTAGTCTGAAGGGTCTTTCACCCATTGTTAATTGTGCTCCTAGCAAACTATTGGGGGATGTGTTTATATTTGTAATAATATGTATTGTACATTGTGAGCTTTGGGCCGGGAAGTCTGACCTGAAGTGGGGATATCTGATTAATCACAACATTGTCCAGCTGGCTAGTTTTTTACTTAATTTAATGTTTATACTACATGTTGGTTGTTTAAATATGTTAATTATATTCCTATGTACAATTTGTATTGTTAGGATAATATGATCAGGAGGGGGGATATCCTCCTGTGTGGTATATATTCTGTGTGAGTTTGTCAAAAAAAGTTCCAGTTATATACAAGCTATTGTCGACTAGTCTTGTATATTACGGCTATAATATCTGATATCTATGTTCAGACTGGAGGAAGCGGTGTACTGACGGAAGCACTCAAGCTGAGTGTGGGACGTTCCATCACAGTGTACTATAAATTCTGTGTGAGTTTTCAACAAACAGTTCCAGTTCTCATACAAGCTGTTGTCGGCTAGTCTTGTACGGTCAGCTATAATATCTGGTCCCTATGTCCAGGACTGGAGGAAGCTATATCTTGACGTAAGCACCTAAGCAGGGTGCTGGATGGTTTTGTCACAGTGTGAATCTGGGAGAAGCTGACACTTGTTTAGGTTTTTAGTTTGTGAGAGACAAGGGGGAGCCTGCAGGGGGCATGTAAGCCGGTTCTTCCAAAGGGGTTACTGCATTGTGTGTTTTTTATATATGTTTTTGACTACTGTGGTTTTGATTACCTTGTTTGTGTTTTTCTGTAAAACTGTATATTGTAAGTAATTGCACTGTTTAGCTGTGCCTGCTCTGCTGAGGTGGTACTTCCTGGGAGGTAAGGGTTAACACTGCTGGCCAGGTTTTCCCAGGCTTTTTAAGGAAGTACCACCCTCTGCTGGGGCAAACACATAAAAAGGGAGGGAACCACCTCTCGGGGGCGACGCAGTAAGTAACTTCAAGGGCATCCAGATCCTCCTGCATCATCTTCAGACTCCCTAAGCACCCCAAGCATCCTGTGTCATGAACAGGATGAGAATATCAGATTTTTTTTTTTTTTAGCATGCTAATCTCACATAGAAAACAAGTAGGTTACTAAAGTTAAGAAAATTCTCCTACAACAGAATACAACTTCGGAAGAGATGTAATGGATTGTATGGTATTGTAATGTATTCTTTTGTTTCCAAGCATGCGCGGTCTTGGTCACTCCATTTTTCTCTTACAAATACTACTCAGCCCTCAAAGTTTCCTGGCTGATCGCTTCTGGCAGAAGCGGCGCAGCCTTTTTTACAGGGCATCAGAGCGCCCTGGCGGGACGAATGCCTCACCACTGCACACCACTTCTGGCAGAAGCGATCAGTCAGGAAACTGTCAGGAGGAGAGCCGTCCGGGTCACACAGAGCGCGGATCTCCCGCTGTGACACAGCTTGGTGATGAAACGCCGGCCCCTGTCAAACACAGTCCCGCCTCCTGGACCGGCTCCTACGATAGACAGCACACAATGCCAGTCCAAGAGGGGAAACTTTGCTTGACAGCGGCCGGCGTTTCATCTCCAAGCTGTGTTACAGTGGAAGATCCCCGCTCTGTGTGATCCGACCATCAATCCTCCCGATTCCTCCCTGTGATCCCTGCTGCACTGATGGGCACTGATAAGGCTGCACATATGGGCACTGATAGGCTGTACTGATGGGCACTGATAGGCTGCATTGATGAGCACTGATAAGCACTTATGGGCACTAATAGGCTGCACTGATGTCCACTGATGAGGTGGCAATGATGGGAACTGATAGGCTGCATTGATGAGCACCGATAAGCACTGATGGGCACTAATAGGCTGCACTGATGTCCACTGATGAGGCTGCACTGATGCACACTGATGAGGTGGCAATGATGGGAACTGATAGGCTGCATTGATGAGCACTGATAAGCACTGTTGGGCACTAATTGGATGCACTGATGCCCACTGATGAGGCTGCACTGATGCCCACTGATGATGTGACAATGATGGGCACTGATAAGCTACACTGATGGGCACTAATGAATCTGCACTGATAAGGCAGCACTGATATGCTGCACTGATGGGCACTGATGAGGCTGCACTGATGGGCACTGATGAGGCTGCACTGATGGGCACTGATGAGGCTGCACTGATGGGCACTGATATGCTTTATGTTAATATTGTTGTTGTTTTTAATATTTATTTTTGTAACTTAATTCTGCATAAAACAATTAACAGTGTTATTTCATGAGATAATTTATGAGGGCGTGTTTAGAGGTGGAATTAGGGGCGGGGCAGGGTAGAAGTTGGGTGGGGCAACTGGTGGCGAGTAACCTGTAAGGCCTGGCTAGTAGCTCAGGACTTGCTATACTAATTACACAAAAATTGGTTGTTATGTTATCTTATGAGAAACATTTTGTGCCTGCCCATTCGAACGCCAATGTAGTGAAAGCTGGCAGTTGGATAATGTCATGTGGTGAACACTGGAAGTCTTCTACAACATATCACATGGTCATAGAGAGCCAATGAGGTAACAAGTCAGACTGATGATGTCAGGTGAACATTCTGAGCCATTGTAGCAATTATAGGTAATGTGATATTGTCATGTGATCACTAGCAGCCAATCCAGGGAAAGGTAGCCGTATTCTCTACCAGGGTACACCTTGAACTTTCTTCCCCTCTACCTCCTCCCCCATACATACACCTCTGTATATATATGTAAGGGGCGGGATCATGGATTTGTATATATTTCTCCTCTTTTTTTTATGATCAGGACTAATAAAATATAAAAACAATGTTTCCTGTTTTTTGTTATGTAAATATGAGAAATATAAATATTTTGTATTCTTATATTCAGCCAGCAGGTTACAATCTTCGATTTCCTTTAACTCCTTTTGCAAAAATCTTGTTGTTTACAGAGCTCAGTAGCTCAAGCTGAGATTTACACTACAGAGCTTTCCAGAGCAGTGACTCCTCTCCCTACCACATTCTCTTTTAGACACATAGCTCCTTTTGAGGATTCAATTCAACAAAAGCAAGCCTCAAAGCTGGGGGCTGTGGAAGTGCTGTCTTGTTAAAGTTAAATTGTGTGCCCCGTGTCCCCCCTCTTCCCCAGAGGACCCCCTTAAGGCCCTCACTGGCAGTATGATATGCTTTTTTTTCCTTATCTGTTTCTTATGGTGGGTAACACGACACATTGGATCTTCTTCCTATTTGATCTCCTAACTGAGTCCTGGAGGATACAGAGAACAACACGGATGTGTGAACATCAGCATATATATAATACACACAGTGCCTTGAAAAAGTATTCATACCCTTTAAAATTTTCCACATTTTGTCATGTTACAACCAAAAACATGAATGTATTTTATTGGTATTTTATGTGATAGACCAACACAAAGTGTCACATAATTGTGAAGTGGGAAGAAAATGATACAAATAAATCTGTGAAAAGTGTGTGTGTGTGGGGGGGGGGGCATTTGTATTCAGCCCCCTTTACTCTGATACCCCTAACTAAAATCTAGTGGAACCAATTACCTTCAGAAGTCACCTAATTAGTAAATGGACCATTAGTACACACACCTGTGTGTCATTTAATCTCAGTATAAATACAGCTGTTCTGTGAACCCCTCAGAGGTTTGTTAGAGAACCTTAGTGAACAAACAGCATCATGAAGGCCAAGGAACACACCAGACAGGTCAGGGATAAAGTTGTGGAGAAGTATAAAGCAGGGTTAGGTTATAAGAAAATTTAAAGGAGAAGTCCAGCCTGAGCTTTTTAGGCTGGGCTTCTCCTATGGGTCACAGGAGTGCAATTCGTTTTGAGCTCCTGTGACCCATTTTCAAGGGAGAGCGGTCTGAAGTCTGGTCTCTGCTGACGTCACTGCAATCAGTTAGGGCAGCGCGTCATCCCAACTTCCGAAGTCAGGATCCGCCAGCTGCCTGGACTGATGGCAGTCTCAGCCCCTCAGCGAGCCGCTCCCCATCCCTCCACAGCTCAGCGCTTCAATGAGCGTGGAGGAGCAGAGCAGACAGTCAGCAGCTCTCCGCTTGGAGAGGTGAGAGAATCCACCGAGGTAAGTATGATTATGGGGAAAAAACAAAACCCATACTTCTCTTTTAAAGCAGGGTTAGGTTATAAAAAAAACTCTCAAGCTTTGAACATCTCACGGAGCTCTGTTCAATCCATCATCGGAAAATGGAAAGAGTATGGCACAACTGCAAACCTACCAAGACATGGCCGTCCACCTAAACTGACCGGCCGGGCAAGGAGAACATTCATCAGAGAAGAGCCAAGAGGTCCATGGTAACTCTGGAGGAGCTGCAGAGATCCACAGCTCAGGTGGGAGAATCTGTCCACAGGACAACTATTAGTCGTGTTCTCCACAAATCTGCCCTTTATGGAAGAGTGACAAGAAGAAAGACATTGGTGAAAGAAAGTCATAAGAAGTCCTGTTTGTAGTTTGTGAGAAGCCATGTGGAGGACACAGCAAACATGTGGAAGAAGGTGATCTGGTCACATGAGACCAAAATTCAACTTTATGGGCTAAAAGTAAAACGCTATGTGTGGGGAAAACGAACACTGCACATCACCCTGAACACACCATCCCCACCGTGAAACATGGTGGTGGCAGCATCATGTGGTGGGGATGGTTTTCTTCAGCAGGGACAGGGAAGCTGGTCAGAGTTGATGAGAAGATGGATGTAGACAAATACAGGACAAACTTAGAAGATAACCTGTTAGAGTCTGCAAAAGACTTGAGACTGAGGCGGAGGTTCACCTTCCAGCAGGACAACGACCCGAAACATCCAGCCAGAGCTACAATGGAATGGTTTAGATCAAAGCATATTCATGTGTTAGAATGGCCCAGTCACAGTCCAGACCTAAATCACATTGAGAATCTGTGGCAAGACTTGAAAATTGCTGATCACAGACGTTCTCCATCCAATCTGACAGAGCTTGAGATATTCTACAAAGAAGAATGGGCAGAAATGTCCTCTCTAGATGTGCAAAGCTGGTAGAGACATCCCCAAAAAGACTTGTAGAGAAAGGGGGTTCTACAAAGTATTGACTCCGGAGGGCGCCATACAAATGCCCTCCCCCCCACTTTTCACATATTTATTTGTAATATTTATCATTTTCCTTCCACTTCACAATTATGTGACACTTTGTGTTGGTCTATCACATAAAATACATTTACGTTTTTGGTCGTAACATGAGAAAATGTGGAGAATTTCAAGGGGTATGAATACTTTTTCAAGGCACTGTATGTGTGTCTGGTCTGTATATAGAATATATAATACATACGTGTGTCTGGTCTGTATATAGAGTATATAATACATACGTGTGTCTGGTGGGGGGTCTGTATATAGAATATATACTACATACGTGTGTCTGGTGGGGGGTCTGTATATAGAATATATAATACATACGTGTGTCTGGTCTGTATATAGAATATATAATACATACGTGTGTCTGGTCTGTATATAGAATATATACTACATACGTGTGTCTGGTCTGTGCGCTCCGGTTGGGTTGCAGGGGGTCCGTCGGATCTCTGGAGGGTTCTTGGAATGACAGCGGAGGAGAAAAACAGGGAAGAGGAGGAGAGGCAGAGGAAGTGCGGGGCCGGCCCAGAGAGGGAAGGGGGGACAGTTAACCCCCCAGAACCATCTCAGCTATTGGCCTCCAGCAGAGGAGTGGGGGCATCTGGGAGGAAAACATCTGCTTTGTGGATGATGACATCATAAACATTGTTTTTATTTAGATGCATGGACATATGTCTCTTTTTTTAACCAATTTGTATAAATAATAATGTATTAATAATAATAAATAAATAAATAAATAATAATAATAATGAAAACAAATTTAAATGCAAATTAATCCAAAGTTATGAATTATCCAAAATAACGAATGCCGCATCTAAAAGAATGGAACGTAACAAATAATAATAATAATAATAATAATAATAGATAATAATAATAATGGAAACTTGTTATTAATATTATTATTAATAATAATAATAATAATAATAAATAATAATAATAAAAATGTTTTATTATTATTATTTATTATTATTAATTTGTTACGTTCCATTCATTTAGATGCGGCATCCGTTATTTCGGATAATTTGTAACTTTGGATAAATTTGTATTTGTTACGTTCACTAACAGCCAAATTTAAAAGGAAATTCCATTACCTATAATTTATTAGTTATTATTATTTAGTTAGTTATTATTTCAGATTTTCGGATTTTCGTTCCTATTTTCAAATTTTCGTTCTTTCGATTTTTTGGGATTTTTGTTCTTATTTCCGGATTTTAGAATTTTTTGGCTTTTAGAATTTTCAGATTTTTACAAATTATGGAAATAACCAATACTACCGCATCTAAGTGAATGGACCGTAATGAATTAAAATTTTTTCCGAAGCTACGAATTTATTTGAAATAATGAATTTCGAACATAACGAATGACCTGAAAAACTAATTAAAAAAACGAATGAAACGCAAACTAACACATTTTTTCGGCACTGCACATGTCTAATCGCCTTTTTCGACAAAGATGGTATCATCCAAGAATGCGTGATGACGCTCCTGCGATCGATTCTTTTTTTTTTTTTTTCTAAGATAAATTTTTATTCTGTTCACATCCCAGGCCTCTCACGTTTGCGTACTCCGCAGATTGCAGGCCTGGTGTAAAGTTGGGGTGTCCGAGGATCGGGTAAAGCGGTGAATTCCCTGACGTCAGAAGCGTTTGCATGGCTACGTGAGTGCTGTGTCTTAACGTGGTCCTTATCAGCGGGTGGGATTTCAGTCTCGGAGGTAAGGACTTGTAGCACCATAGCTCACTTTTCAGAGGAATAATAGTCTGGGATTGTTCTATTGGTGTCCATAGTTTGTATGTTCCGTTCTGTCTCCAGTCCAGCATCCATGCTCTAGGACATCCCAAATTGGTATCCCGCATTCTTCATGTGGTTGATTGCCTGATACAAGCCTGTCTTTATAAATATGTATATTGGCGGTTGATCCGGGCTAACCTAACCCATTTTTTGTCCAGTCCAGCACCCTTCCCAAGTGAGTGGCCTGATAGTATTGTCGGATGTCTGGTACCGCTAGGCCCCCCGTTTTGTTTTGGAAGGGACATTTGAGTTCGGCTTAACCGGGGCTTTTTTTTTTTTGAGCCCAGATAAAGCAGGTAAAGAGGTCTTGTACTTATTTGAAGAAAGAGGGAGGTATCTGTATGGGAAGGGCTTGAAATAGGTAAAGGAATTTGGGGAGGATACACATTTTTACCAGGTTACATCTGCCAAACCAGGATTGTAGTCCTTTATGCCAATTTTCCAATAGGGAGCGGGTCTTGATTAGCAGTGGTGGGAAGTTGAGAGCCTATGTGCGCGTTATGTCAGATGGGATATATGTTCCTAATATTTAAGAGCCAAATTCGTCCATTTAAAATGAAAGTTTGATGGAATGGTTAGTATGGAGTGGGGGGGGGGGGGGACAGTGACACCCGTAGCTTCCGACTTATGCCTCGTTTCCACTGAGCGGATCGGTTCGGGTTGGTTCGGTACGGTACGCTAGTGTTGAGTGTTTCCATTATGAAAGCGGCCCATACAACCAAACCATACCGCACCATTCGTGGTCCTGCTTCAGATGTGGGGCCATAGAAAATGGTACGGTACGGTTAAGGCGGAGCTACTGGCATCACACGATACATTCCACTGATTGGCGGATAGAAAAAAGGTCAATGCTCACGTCAAAGGCATAAACCACGTATGGCCCCTTTCGGTCCGACTTGCTGTGGAAATGCTCACCTGAATAGGCCGGACCATTCTAACTCTTCCAAACTGTACCGACCCGAAATGAGGCATTCAAGAAGTTTACTTTTAAATTTGAGATGGCCCCATATGTGTCGAATTCCTTCAGGAGGTTAGGTAAAGAGATTGTGGGGTTCGTCAGGGAAAAGAGTAAATCATCTGCATAAGCAGATACTTTACACTGAGAGTCTCCAATTAAAAGTCCCTCTATGTTTGGGCTCAGTCTTAGTTTGCATAAGAACGTAAGAACGGTTCCAGGGAAAGGGCAAAAAGGAGGAGCAACAATGGGCACCCTTGTCTCGTGCCGTTTCCAATAGGGAAAGGTTCTGATAGCAGTCCATTTACTTTCACCTGTGCCGTTGGGTTGGATTAAAATCCTGCTTATCCAGCCAAGCATCCGTTCACCCACACCAATTTGACGGAGAACCAGGGCCGGATTAACATAGGGGCTGGTGGAGCTGCAGGCCCCTCCCTCAATATAGGCCCCTCCCTCAATATAGGCCCATGCCAGTGGCTTATGAATATCTGTGTGCCTTCCTGAAGGAAGAGGAGCCCTCTGTGCCCACATGGAGGAGATAAGTGTCAGTGCAGCCCAGTCCTGTCTCTGTTGATGCCTCCTGACTCCTATCACATGATCTGTTCACTCACACAGATCCTCCTCAGTGTCTGGGGGAGGGGCGCTGATGTCCTATCCAGCAGGAGCCCGGGAGGAAGGACATCTCCCATACTGTTGTTGAAATAAGGTCAGTACAATTGTTAGGGAGGTGTTTTATTGTGCTAGGGGAAAGACTGCTGCTTCCCCCCATGTAATGTGCCCAGTGTCCACCATGTGCTGTGCATTCCAGTGCCCCCATGTAATGTGCTGTGCCCACCATGTGCTGTGCATTGCAGTGCCCCCATGTAATGTGCTGTGCCCACCATGTCATGTCATGTGCATTGCAGTGCCCCCATGTAATGTGCTGTGCCCACCATGTCATGTCATGTGCATTGCAGTGCCCTCATGTAATGTACTGTGCCCACCATGTCATGTCATGTGCATTGCAGTGCCCCCATGTAATGTGCTGTGCCCACCATGTCATGTCATGTGCATTGCAGTGCCCTCATGTAATGTGCTGTGCCCACCATGTCATGTCATGTGCATTGCAGTGCCCCCATGTAATGTGCTGTGCCCACCATGTCATGTCATGTGCATTGCAGTGCCCCCATGTAATGTGCTGTGCCCACCATGTCATGTCATGTGCATTGCAGTGCCCCCATGTAATGTGCTGTGCCCACCATGTCATGTCATGTGCATTGCAGTGCCCCCATGTAATGTGCTGTGCCTACCATGTCATGTGCATTGCAGTGCCCCCATGTAATGTGCTGTGCCTACCATGTCATGTGCATTGCAGTGCCCCCATGTAATGTGCTGTGCCCACCATGTCATGTCATGTCATGTGCATTGCAGTGCCCTCATGTAATGTACTGTGCCTACCTTGTAATGTGCTGTATTGGGCAGTGCCAACAGTGTAATGTGCTGTGCCCACCATGTAATGTACTGTGCTTCGCCCACCATTAAATGTGCTGTATCCATGTATCCACCATGTAATGTGTAGTGCCAACCATTTAATGTACTGTGCTATCCCCCCCCCATGTAATGTACTATGCTGTGCCCCCCACAGACTCACCCCCTCACTCCCACCCCCCCCCGTCTCTCTTACCCCCTTCCACCCTCTCTCTCTTCCACCCTCTCTCTCTATTCCCCTTTTTCTCACCTCCTCTCTCATTCAACGCCTTTCTCTCTCTTTTCCACTCCCTCTCATCCCCTCTTTTTTCAGCCCCCCTATCTCGCTATCACCCCCCCCCCCCCCTCTCTCTCTTTAATTTAATTCAACAAAAAATTGTTTGCGTTTTCATTTTATTTATTTTCAAAAAGGGCCCACCAAAATCCTTAGCACCAGGCCCATGTTGCTCTTAATCTGGCCCTGCGGAGAACTGAGAACATAAGGTTCCAGTTCACCCAATCAAATGGTTTTTCGGCATCTGTACTTACAAATAGGCACGGGCTATTTTTAGTATTTGCGTTGTGGATGAGATTTAACACCTTAATGGTGTTGTCTCTCTCGCCTCTCTAGTAGGAATAAAGCCCACCTGGTCTAGATGTATCAAGGACTGGAGATGTTGTGCCAAACGGGTAGCTAGAATTTTTGTGAACAGCTTCAGGTCAGTATTTAAAAGGGAGATCGGTCTATAGCTCCCACAGGAACCTGGGCCTTTCCCTTCTTTGTGGATCAAAGTGATACGGGCTTTTAGAGTGTCTCTGGGGAATAAAGCCCCCCGTGCCCACTGAATTTTAAGAATGTCACCATCCGTGGGCCAATAATCGGGAGAAGAGGGTTTTGTAGGATTGGACAGTATAGCCATCTGGTCCTGGGGCCTTGCCTGGTTTCATGGCTCCAATAGCAAGCTGGAGCTCCTCTAAAGTGATCGGGGAATCCAGATCATCTTGAGCTTCTATGGGCAGGGATGGCATTTCGGAGGATGTTATATATTTGTCAATGTCCGCTTGGGGGGGTCCCTGTTCGGTAGATAGTATAATGATTGCTAGAAATCCCTGAACCCATTTGATATTTGCTTCGGTAATGTAGCTTTTCGACCATCCGGCCGTATAATTTGGGGGATGTAGGCTGCTGATTTTTGTTCCTTGACTGATCTGGCTAGTAACTTCCCACATTTATTTCCTGACTCAAAATTCATCTTTCGACAGAGTTGCGGAGCTGCCTTAGCTTTATAATGTAGTAGGTCTGTAATTTAGAGATCCCAGTTCTGTCTCAAGTTCCGGTGTGGGGATATGTTGGTGCCGGGATTCCGCTAAGGTAAGTGTTTTTCGAGGAGTTTGGATAGTTGTGCGTTACGTTCTCTCTTGATGCGAGCGCCGTGTTTAGCAAGTATCCCTCTGAGGTCTGTTTTATGGGCCTCCCAAAGGGATCCGGGGTCGCAGTCTTGGGTGTCGTTTTCCTGAAAGTATAGGGTTTAGTCCTTTCATTACATCCGCCAAAACCTCAGGGATCTGTAGGAGACTCTCATTTAGTCGCCAAAATCTGGGCCTAGTCGAGTTTCCCCCCCATCAATTGTATATGTAAGGGAAATGGGGGCATGGTCTGACCAAGTAATGTGGCCGATCGCAGAGTCGGATACAGCGTGTAATTGGCTATGGGGAATCAAAAAAAGCCTATCCTGGTGTATATTTTGTGTGGTGAGGAGTAGAACGTATAATTCCGCTCTCCCGAGTGTTGCAGTCGCCATATATTGATCAATTGGACCTTGTGTAGGGAGTTAGCTATCCGTTTCCTCTGAGATGGAAGGATCACAGAGTATCCGGAAGAAGTATCCGCTGACGGGAGCAGGGGGACATTAAAATCTCTCCCCAAGGATTAACTGGCCCTCCGTGAACTCCGTCAATTTGTCTAATGTGTGCGAGATAAATTTGTCTTGGTGGTTGTTTGGAGCGTATAACGTCACCAAGGTAAGTTGTGTTTCACCTACGAAACCTTTCAGGAACACAAAACGTCCCCCGGGGGCTTTTACTTCTGCTTGGAATTTCCATGGTAGTTTGCTGGACAACAGTATGGAAACCCCTTTGGATTTGGCTGCAGGATTAGCGGAGTGGTACAGGGCCGGATTAACATAGGGGCTATTGGAGCTGCAGCTCCAGGCCCCTTACTTTAAAAAAAAAATCACAAAAAAAAAAGGATCGACTTCAAGGGTCGTGGTTTGGCGACCAGGGGGTCACATATTTGGGGGGGGGAGGGGTATGTATCTAAAGACCTACCCCACCACTGGTCAAAATTTGGGGCTCCTATCATCTATGGTTCCAGAGATACGGGGGTCCTTGAGCAGCCTGTCAGAAGCTGCATACAGAGCGGCCAGTCTAAATACAAGCCGACACATTCTGTTTGCAGCAGACTGAGAGGATGAGCTCACAGAGCCTCTCCTCACTTCTTGTCAGAAGCACTGAGCTCAATGGACAGCTTGGAGCCTGCAGAGTATGACAGGCAGCATCGCCTATCAAACCCGCCTATTGATTTCAATGGGGCCACTCTGCAACTGCAAGCCGTACTCACTCGCAGTAGCAGCATAGTCCGACAATGTAAAAATACCATTCAGCAATGTAAAAAAAAAAGAGGTGGCAGTAGCACCTCATGAATGCCTGTCAGCTGCTGCTACACCACTCGTTAAAAAGCAATACACCACTGATCACCTTTCAGAGGGCAGTAAGCATTACCACAAATGTGAAGGAAACTTAAAACACATCATCCATTTGACACTCCCCACCAACCAGGTCACTCCTTACCAACCAGATCACTCCCCATCAACCAGGTCACTCCCCACCAACCAGGTCACTCTCCACCAACCAGGTCACTCCCCACCAACCAGGTCACTCCTCACCAACCAGATCACTCCCCATCAACCAGGTCACTCCCCACCAACCAGGTCACTCTCCACCAACCAGGTCACTCTCCACCAACCAGGTCACTCCCCACCAACCAGGTCACTCCTCACCAACCAGATCACTCCCCATCAACCAGGTCACTCCCCACAAACCAGGTCACTCTCCACCAACCAGGTCACTCCCACCAACCAGGTCACTCCCCATCAACCAGGTCACTCTCCACCAACCAGGTCACTCCCCACCAACCAGGTCACTCCCCACCAACCAGGTCACTCCTCACCAACCAGGTCACTCCCCACCAACCAGGTCACTCCCCACCAACCAGGTCACTCCCCATCAACCAGGTTACTCCCCACCAACCAGGTTACTCCCCATCAACCAGGTCACTCCCCACCAACCAGGTCACTTCCCACCAACCAGGTCACTTCCCACCAACCAGGTCACTTCCCACCAACCAGGTCACTCCCCACCAACCAGGTCACTCCCCACCAACCAGGTCACTCCCCATCAACCAGGTTACTCCCCACCAACCAGGTTACTCCCCATCAACCAGGTCACTCCCCACCAACCAGGTTACTCCCCATCAACCAGGTCACTCCCCACCAACCAGGTCACTCCCCACCAACCAGGTCACTCCCCATCAACCAGGTCACTCCCCATCAACCAGGTCACTCCCCATCAACCAAGTCACTCCCCACCAACCAGGTCATTCCTCATCAATCAGGTCACTCCCCACCAACCAGGTCACTCCCCATCAACCAGGTCACTCCTCATCAACCAAGTCACTCCCCACCAACCAGGTCATTCCTCATCAATCAGGTCACTCCCCACCAACCAGGTCACTCCCCATCAATCAGGTCAGTCCCCACCAACCAGGTCACTTCCCACCAACCAGGTCACTCCCCATCAACCAGGTCACTCCCCACCAACCAGGTTACTCCCCACCAACCAGGTCACTCCCCACCAACCAGGTCATTCCTCATCAACCAGGTCACTCCCCACCAATCAGGTCATTCTCCATCAACCAGGTCACTCCCCATAAACCAGGTCACTCCCCACCAACCAGGTCACTCCCCACCAACCAGGTCACTCCCCATCAACCAGGTCACTCCCCACCAACCAGGCCACTCCCCATCAACCAGGTCACTCCCCACCAACCAGGTCACTCCCCACTAACCAGGTCACTCCTCACCAACCAAGTCACTCCCAACCAACCAGGTCACTCCCCATCAACCAGGTTACTCCCCATTAAACAGGTCACTCCCTATCAACCAGGTCACTCCCCACCAACCAGGTCACTCCCCATCAACCAGGTCACTCCCCATCAACCAGGTCACTCTCCACCAACTAGGTCACGCCCCACCAACCAGGTCACTCACCATCAACCAGGTCACTCCCCACTAACCAGGTCACTCCTCACCAACCAAGTCACTCCCAACCAACCAGGTCACTCCCCATCAACCAGGTTACTCCCCATTAAACAGGTCACTCCCTATCAACCAGGTCACTCCCCACCAACCAGGTCACTCCCCATCAACCAGGTCACTCCCCATCAACCAGGTCACGCTCCACCAACTAGGTCACGCCCCACCAACCAGGTCACTCACCATCAACCAGGTCACTCCCCACCAACCAGGTTACTCCCCACCAACCAGGTCACTTCCCATCAACCAGGTCACTCCCCACAAACCAGGTCACTCCCCACCAACCAGGTCACTTCCCACTAGGAATGAGCTTGAGTTCGAGTCGAATTCATGTTCGACTCGAACATCGGCTGTTCGCCAGTTCGCGAACAGCGAACAATTTGGGGTGTTCACGGCAAAAACGAAAGCCGCGGAACACCCTTTAAAAGTCTATGGAAGAAATCAAAAGTGCTAATTTTAAAGGCTAATATGCAAGTTATTGTCATAAAAAGTGTTTGGGGACCCGGGTCCTGCCCCAGGGGACATGGATCAATGCAAAAAAAGTTTTAAAAACGGCCGTTTTTTCGGGAGCAGTGATTTTAATAATGCTTAAAGTGAAACAATAAAAGTGTAATATTCCTTTAAATTTCGTACCTGGGGGGTGTCTATAGTATGCCTGTAAAGGGGCGCATGTTTCCCGTGTTTAGAACAGTCTGACAGCAAAATGACATTTCAAAGGAAAAAAAGTAATTCAAAACTACTTGCGGCTATTAATGAATTGTCGGTCCGACAATACACATAAAAGTTAATTGATAAAAACGGCATAGGAATTCCCCCATAGGGGAACCCGAACCAAAATTTAAAAAAAAAATGATGTGGGGGGTCCCCCTAAATTCCATACCAGGCCCTTCAGGTCTGGTATGGATATTAAGGGGAACCCCGGCCAAAATTTAAAAAAAAAATGGCGTGGGGTCTCCCTCAAAATCTATACCACACCCTTCAGGTCTGGTATGGATTTTAAGGGGAACCCCGCGCCAAAATTGAAAAAAAAAAGGCGTGGGGTCCCCCCAAAAATCCATACCAGACCCTTATCTGAGCACACAACCTAGCATGCCGCAGGAAAAGAGGAGGGAACTAGAGAGCGCCCCCCCCTCCTGAACAGTACCAGGCCACATTCCCTCAACATTGGGAGGGTGTTTTGGGGTAGCCCCCCCAAAGCACCTTGTGCCCATGTTTATGGGGACAAGGGCCTCATCCCCACAACCCTTGCCCGGTGGTTGTGGGGGTCTGCGGGCGGGGGGCTTATCGGAATCTGGAAGCCCCCTTTAACAAGGGGACCCCCAGATCCCGCCCCCCCTGTGTGAAATGGTAAGGGGGTACTTTACCCCTACCATTTCACAAAAAAAGTGTCAAAAATGTTAAAAATGACAAGAGACAGTTTTTGACAATTCCTTTATTTAAATGCTTCTTCTTTCTTCTATCTTCGTCCGGTTTCTTCCTCCATCTTCTTCTTCTGGTTCTTCTGGTTCTTCCTTCGGGGTTCTCGTTCGGCATCTTCCTCCGCAGCGTCTTCTTCCCTTCTTCTCGGGCCGCTCCACATCCATGATGGGAGGCTCCCGCTGTGTGACGCTTCTTGTCTTCTGACGGTTCTTAAATAACGGAGGGTGGGGCCACCCGATGACCCCGCCCCCCTCTGGCGTCACGGGGAATGCCACAGGGAAGTCCCTGTCAAGTCTATTCTATTATTCTATTAGTCTATTATTAAAATCACTTTGCATTGATCCATGTCCCCTGGGGCAGGACCCGGGTCCCCAAACACTTTTTATGACAATAACTTGCATATAAGCCTTTAAAATTAGCACTTTTGATTATTCATGTTCGTGTCCCATAGACTTTAACGGTGTTCGCGTGTTCAAACAAATTTTTTGCCTGTTCGCATGTTCTGCTGCAAACCGAACAGGGGGGTGTTTGGCTCATCCCTACTCCCCACCAACCAGGTCACTCCCCAGCCACTTCCCATGTTAGCCACCTCCCTTCAACTTATATCACAAGTGACCATTTCCCAACCTGCAGATGACAGACCCTACTCCAAAAGATATCACTGCCAGTTACTCCCTTCACCCGCTGATTGATATCCCTCCATGACCACCTCACACCCCCCTTCTGACAGACCTCTCTCCCCAGCCTGTCCCCACACACCTTCTCACCTGCTGACCCGTGGATGGGGGAATCACCCCCCGCAGTGTTATTGTGTTCTGCCAGTGGGGAGCCTTCCCAACCCACAGAATACAATCATCAGTGTTACTATAGCTGGTAGTACTGATTGTTTTGAGAAAAACCTGACAGGCTGGTTGTACTCAAGTTGATTAATAGATTGACTTGTGTACAACCAGCTAGCCCATACACAGATCGACTATGGCTGGTCTCTGCTTAATTGGCTTAATTTTAATCCATGTATGGCCCGCTTAACCACTACGCAGTCCTTAAACATCCTTCCACAACCTTTACATTTTCCTTCCCAGATTCCTACATTATCCTCTCCTGTACATAGTGCCCGCTGTCATACCCTCCACACTCCTCTCCTGTACACACTGCCCACTGTCATACCCTCCACACTCCTCTCCTGTGCATACTGCTCACTGTCATATCCTCCACACTCCTCTCCTGTACATACTGCTCACTGTCATACCCTCCACACTCCTCTCCTGAACATACTGCCCACTGTCATACCCTCCACACTCCTCTCCTGTACATACTGCTCACTGTCATACCCTCCACACTCCTCTCCTGTACATACTGCTCACTGTCATACCCTCCACACTCCTCTCCTGTACATATTGCCCACTGTCATACCCTCCACACTCCTCTCCTGTACATACTAGTCACTGTCATACCCTCCACACTCCTCTCCTGTACATACTGCTCACTGTCATACCCTCCACATTCCTCTCCTGTACATACTGCCCATTGTCATACCCTCCACACTCCTCTCCTGAACATATTGCCCACTGTCATACCCTCCACACCCCTCTCCTGTACAGACTGCTCACTGTCATACCCTCCACACTCCTCTCCTGTACATACTGCTCACTGTCATACCCTCCACACTCCTCTCCTGTACATATTACCCACTGTCATACGCTCCACACTCCTCTCCCGTACATACTGCTCACTGTCATACCCTCCACACTCCTCTCCTGTACATACTGCTCACTGTCATACCCTCCACACTCCTCTCCTGTACATATTGCCCACTGTCATACCCTCCACACTCCTCTCCTGTACATACTGCTCACTGTCATACCCCCCACACTCCTCTCCTGTACATGCTGCCCACTGCCATACCCTCCACACTCCTCTCCTATATATATACTGCCCACTGTCATACCCTCCACACTCCTCTCCTATACATACTGCCCACTGTCATACCCTCCACACTCCTCTCCTATACATACTGCCCACTGTCATACCCTCCACATTCCTCTCCTGTACAACTGCCCACTGTCATACCCTCCACATTCCTCTCCTGTACATACTGCCCACTGTCATACCCTCCACACTCCTCTCCTGTACATACTGCCCATTGTCATACCCTCCACACTCCTCTCCTGAACATATTGCCTACTGTCATACCCTCCACACTCCTCTCCTGTACATATTACCCACTGTCATACCCTCCACACTCCTCTTCTGTACATACTGCTCACGGTCATACCCTCCACACTCCTCTCCTGTACATACTGCCCACTGTTATACCCTCCACACTCCTCTCCTGTACAAACCGATCACTGTCATACCCTCCACACTCTTCTCCTGTACATACTGCCTACTGCCATACCCTCCACACTCCTCTCCTATACATACTGCTCACTATCATACCCTCCACACTCCTCTCCTGTACATACTGCCCACTGTTATACCCTCCACACTCCTCTCCTGTACATACTGCCTACTGCCATACCCTCCACACTCCTCTCCTATACATACTGCTCACTGTCATACCCTCCACACTCCTCTCCTGTACATACTGCCCACTGTTATACCCTCCACACTCCTCTCCTGTACATACCGCCCACTGTCTTACCCTCCACACTCCTCTCCTATACATACTGCTCACTGTCATATCCTCCACACTCCTCTCCTGTACATACTGCTCACTGTCATACCCTCCACACTCCTCTCCTGTACATAGTGCCCACTGTCATACCCTCCACACTTGTCTCCTGTACATAGTGCCTGCTGTCACACCCTGCACATTCCTCACCTGTACATACTGCCCACTATCATAACCTCCACACTCCTCTCCTGTACATAGTGCCCACTAGGGGTGCAACGGATCAAAAAACTCACGGATCGGATCTATCCTCGGATCAGAGTCACGGATCGGATCATTTTCGGATCAGCAAAAAAAAAAAAAAAAAAAAAGACAAATCTTGTTACACCCACCGGAGTTTTAGATTTAAAAGCTATTTTCCACACAAAACGGAGCTTATATGCATAAATACAGTATTTGTAGATCGGATGGACTATTTAGATGTTACATTTTAAAAGCAGCAGCAAACCTGCTGACCTTACATGGTTGCTAATGTGACAGAACACCTCTGATTTTCACATTTAATGCATACTTGCCAACTGTCCCGGATTTCCCGGGACATTCCCGGGACTTAGACGCCATTCCCGAATTTGTGGCGTCCCGGTAAATGTCCCGAGAAATCCGGTTCTTCACGATTTCGCCGCCGCCGCCGCTAGAGGTCTGCGGCCGGCGGAGACATTGTCTCCGCCGGCCGCAATTTTAATGAAGTTTAGGAAGACGGCTGGGGGGGCTAGACAGAGCTCCTGGGTCGCCGCCCACCCTCCGCCCGGCTCCGCCTACCCTAGCCATGCAAAGGACACCTCTGAGGTAGGGGGGGCACACCGCTGTGGGACTCCTGATGTGAGGGGGGCTCCACTGGGGACACCTGATGTGAGGGGGGGTCCGCCTGGGACACCTGATGTGAGGGGGGCTCCACTGGGGACACCTGATGTGAGGGGGGCTCCACTGGGGACACCTAATGTGAGGGGGGGCTCCACTGGGGACACCTGATGTGAGGGGGGCTCCACCTGATGTGAGGGGGGGCTCCACTGGGGACACCTGATGTGAGGGGGGGCTCCATTGGGGACACCTGATGTGAGGGGGGGCTCCATCGGGGACACTTGATGTGAGGGGGGGCTCCACCGGGGACACCTGATGTGAGGGGGGGCTCCACTGGGGACACCTGATGTGAGGGGAGGCTCCACTGGGGACACCTAATGTGAGGGGGGGCTCCACCTGATGTGAGGGGGGCTCCACTGGGGACACCTGAGGTGAGGGGGGCTCCACTGGGGACACCTGATGTGAGGGGGGCTCCATCGGGGACACCTGATGTGAGGGGGGGCTCCACCAGGGACACCTGATGTGAGGGGGGCTCCACTGGGGACACCTGATGTGAGGGGGAGCTCCGCTGGGGACAACTGATGTGAGGGGGAGCTCCACTGGGGACACCTGATGTGAGGGGGGGCTCCACCGGGGACACCTGATGTGAGGGGGGGCTCCACCGGGGACACCTGATGTGAGGGGGGGCTCCACCAGGGACACCTGATGTGAGGGGGGCTCCACTGGGGACACCTGATGTGAGGGGGAGCTCCGCTGGGGACAACTGATGTGAGGGGGAGCTCCACTGGGGACACCTGATGTGAGGGGGAGCTCCGCTGGGGACACCTGATGTGAGGGGGAGCTCCACTGGGGACACCTGATGTGAGGGGGAGCTCCGCCGGGGACACCTGATGTGAGGGGGAGCTCCACTGGGGACACCTGATGTGAGGGGGAGCTCCGCCGGGGACACCTGATGTGAGAGGGAGCTCCACTGGGGACACCTGATGTGAGGGGGGCTCCACCGGGGACACCTGATGTGAGGGGGAGCTCCTCTGGGGACACCTGATGTGAGGGCGAGCTCCACTGGGGACACCTGATGTGATGGGGAGCTCCGCTGGGCGCTGGGGACACCTGATGTGAGGGAGGCTCCATCGGGGACACCTGATGTGAGGGGGGGCTTCACCAGGGACACCTGATGTGAGGGGGGCTCCACTGGGGACACCTGATGTGAGGGGGAGCTCCGCTGGGGACAACTGATGTGAGGGGGAGCTCCACTGGGGACACCTGATGTGAGGGGGAGCTCCACTGGGGACACCTGATGTGAGGGGGAGCTCCGCTGGGGACACCTGATGTGAGGGGGAGCTCCACTGGGGACACCTGATGTGAGGGGGAGCTCCGCCGGGGACACCTGATGTGAGGGGGAGCTCCACTGGGGACACCTGATGTGAGGGGGAGCTCCGCCGGGGACACCTGATGTGAGGGGGAGCTCCACTGGGGACACCTGATGTGAGGGGGAGCTCCACTGGGGACACCTGATGTGAGGGGGGCTCCACTGGGGACACCTGATGTGAGGAGGGCTCCGCCGGGGACACCTGATGTGAGGGGGGGCTCCGCCTGGGACTCCTGGTGTGAGGGGGGCTCCACCGGGGACTCCTGGTGTGAGGGGGGGCTCCGCTGGGGACTCCTGGTGTGAGGGGGGGCTCCTCTGGGGACATCTGATGTAAGGGGGGCTCCGCTGGGGGCACCTGATGCAAGGACGGACTCTGCTGGGACATCTGACGCAAGGACGGACGGCTGGTGGCAGGCGGCATGGCTAGTGACACGCTCAGGGATCCCACTGATTCGGCATTATGGTGAGTTGAATGATTTAATTTTATATTAATAATAGAAATAATGCACTTCAATCATCCTGACACCATAACAACCATGGTGCCGGGATGATTTAAGTGCTAACACCAGGTGTTTGGAGTATCTTTATCTGCTGATTGTTAAACTTTCTAGAATACACATATTTTTATTGTGTAGGATCTGGGGCTGATGTCCCGTCATTTCCCTCTCCCCCTTTCCCCCTCTCCCCCTTTCCCCCTCTCCATCCCTCATTCATCTCAGACTCTAACCACACCCTCTTGAGCCACGCCCATTTAAGCCACGCCCACTATGTCGCGTAAACCACGCCCGTTTTTCACCCTTGTATATTTTAAAGACACGCCTACAAATGAATGCCCCGCCCCCCTAATTATTGTACGGCTCCGCCTACAGCCACAAAAGTGTCCCACATTTTTTTTTTACAATGTTGGCAACTATGTTAATGTTAAATGTGAAAATCAGAGGTGTTCTGTCACATTAGCAACCATGTAAGGTCAGCAGGTTTGCTGCTGCTTTTAAAATGTAACATCTAAATAGTCCATCCAATCTACAAATACTGTATTTATGCATATAAGCTCCGTTTTGTGTGGAAAATAGCTTTTAAATCTAAAACTCCGGTGGGTGTAACAAGATGTCAGCTTGCCCCCTTCTCACTCTATAATTACAGTACTGTGCAGGAGTGTGGGGTATAGCAAGATGGCGGCGACGAAACGTCACTTCCTGACGATACAGCGGCCGCCGCCGGGTGTACCAAGATAGCCGCCGCTCCGGAGCTAGGCCGAAGCCGCGGCCTTTCCTATGGCGGAGGCCGCTGAGCGCTCCGCAGATCGCGGGTGTGCCGATCCGCGGAGGTTGACCCATACGGATCACGGATCAGTGACGATCCGTTGCACCCCTAGTGCCCACTGTCTTGCCCTCCACATTCCTCTCCTGTACATACTGCCCACTATCATACTGTCCACACTCCTCTCTGGTACATACTGCCCACTTTCATGCCCTCCACACTCCTCTCCTGTACATACTGCCAGCTGTCTTTCTCTCCACATGCCTCTCCTGTACATACTGTCCCCATAATACCTTCCACACTCCTCTCCTGTACATACTGTCCCCATAATACCTTCCACACTCCTCTCCTGTACATACTGCCCCCATCATACCCTCCACACTCCTCTCCTGTACATACTGTGCCCATCATACCCTCCACACTCCTCTCCTGTACATAATGCCCAATGGCGTACGCTCAACACTCCTCTCCTGTACATAGTGCCCACTGTTATACCCTCCACATTCCTCTCCCTCACCTGCACATACTTTCCACTATTACACCATAAATTCTCCTCCCCTGTGCCTCTTACCCACAAAAACAGTTCTGTAAAATTTATACTGAATATCCTCAATGTTCCCAGCTCTAGAATGGGCACTTTTTTTGTTAGTTCAACTAAAGGAAATCTTCTCAGTCCTCATATTTGTTCTGCCCATTATTAGTACTCATTTCATTTTGTGATGTATAGAGGAACATGAGGGATGTCAGCTACTCTAAATATACCACTGGCAAAAAAAAAAGTGTCCCTGAAAATATTTTTGAAATGTTGGCAACTATGCATTTGGGCACTGCCCAAGGTCCACCAGGTCAGTAGGGGGCCCCATGAGAGGCTCCTGGGATCCTGTGATATTAAAGCGCTAGTAAACTTTGCTAACATTACTACTTTTAAGAGGCCCTGAGGTAGGTTATGCCATAATGTACAAGTATGTACAGCATATTACCCCATTAGGGTACACTTACCTGTCAGACTGAGACCTCCAGCGCTGCACTGTGATTAATCCGACAGGTCCCGGGCACTTCCATCTTCACCCGGTCTTCCTTCCAGGTTCTGTGCCTTCGGTCACTTGCCTTGGTTGGGCTGCGTTGCTGTCACTCCCATGCATGCTCATGCGCATCCTCTCTCTCTCTCTCTCTCTCTCATCCTCCCTCTCTAATCCCTTTTCTCTCTCTCTCTCTCTCTCATCCTCCCTCCCTTACCCCTCACCCTTCTCTCATCCCCTTTCTCTCTCTCTCTCTCTCTCTCTCTCATTCTCTCTCCCTTACCCCTCACCCCTTTCTTATCCCCTTTCTCTCTCTCTCTCATCCTCCCTCTCTTTATTTAATTTAATTTGTTATTGTTAATTTGCTCAGTTTGAAGCTGTGGAGCTTGGTGTAAGTGGAGCTTTTTTAAGTGGGAGTTATAAACAAGAGTTAGAGTATACAAGTCTTGCTGTCTGTTGGTGTTTGCTGTCTGCTGGTGTGTGTATTGCTGCTGTCTGTTGGTGTGTGTATTGCTGCTGTCTGTTGGTGTGTGTATTGCTGCTGTCTGTTGGTGTGTGTATTGCTGCTGTCTGTTGGTGTTTGCTGGGTTGCATTTTGGGGACTTTTCCTTTTAGTTTTTATCTTGCCTTTTGCTGTCACTTTTTAAATAGCTTTTCTTTTTTTTCTTTTTTTGTTTCATCAGTCTATCAATTAAGGGTGTGGTTAATTGCTCCCAGGTGACTATTTAACTTGTTGTAGGACTCAGTTGAGCGTGCTCAGTTTGAAGCTGTGGAGCTTGGTGTAAGTGGAGCTTTTTTAAGTGGGAGTTATAAACAAGAGTTAGAGTATACAAGTCTTGCTGTCTGTTGGTGTTTGCTGTCTGCTGGTGTGTGTATTGCTGCTGTCTGTTGGTGTGTGTATTGCTGCTGTCTGTTGGTGTGTGTATTGCTGCTGTCTGTTGGTGTGTGTATTGCTGCTGTCTGTTGGTGTGTGTATTGCTGCTGTCTGTTGGTTTTTGCTGGGTTGCATTTTGGGGACTTTTCCTTTTAGTTTTTATATTGCCTTTTGATGTCACTTTTTAAATAGCTTTTCTTTTTTTTTTTTTTTTTTGTTTCATCAGTCTATCAATTAAGGGTGTGGTTAATTGCTCCCAGGTGACTATTTAACTTGTTGTAGGACTCAGTTGAGCGTGCTCAGTTTGAAGCTGTGGAGCTTGGTGTAAGTGGAGCTTTTTTAAGTGGGAGTTATAAACAAGAGTTAGAGTATACAAGTCTTGCTGTCTGTTGGTGTTTGCTGTCTGCTGGTGTGTGTATTGCTGCTGTCTGTTGGTGTGTGTATTGCTGCTGTCTGTTGGTGTGTGTATTGCTGCTGTCTGTTGGTGTGTGTATTGCTGCTGTCTGTTGGTGTTTGCTGGGTTGCATTTTGGGGACTTTTCCTTTTAGTTTTTATCTTGCCTTTTGCTGTCACTTTTTAAATAGCTTTTCTTTTTTTTTTTTTTTGTTTCATCAGTCTATCAATTAAGGGTGTGGTTAATTGCTCCCAGGTGACTATTTAACTTGTTGTAGGACTCAGTTGAGCGTGCTCAGTTTGAAGCTGTGGAGCTTGGTGTAAGTGGAGCTTTTTTAAGTGGGAGTTATAAACAAGAGTTAGAGTATACAAGTCTTGCTGTCTGTTGGTGTTTGCTGTCTGCTGGTGTGTGTATTGCTGCTGTCTGTTGGTGTGTGTATTGCTGCTGTCTGCTGGTGTGTGTATTGCTGCTGTCTGTTGGTGTGTGTATTGCTGCTGTCTGTTGGTGTGTGTATTGCTGCTGTCTGTTGGTGTGTGTATTGCTGCTGTCTGTTGGTGTGTGTATTGCTGCTGTCTGTTGGTGTTTGCTGGGTTGCATTTTGGGGACTTTTCCTTTTAGTTTTTATCTTGCCTTTTGCTGTCACTTTTTAAATAGCTTTTCTTTTTTTTTTTTTTTGTTTCATCAGTCTATCAATTAAGGGTGTGGTTAATTGCTCCCAGGTGACTATTTAACTTGTTGTAGGACTCAGTTGAGTGTGCTCAGTTTGAAGCTGTGGAGCTTGGTGTAAGTGGAGCTTTTTTAAGTGGGAGTTATAAACAAGAGTTAGAGTATACAAGTCTTGCTGTCTGTTGGTGTTTGCTGTCTGCTGGTGTGTGTATTGCTGCTGTCTGTTGGTGTGTGTATTGCTGCTGTCTGTTGGTGTGTGTATTGCTGCTGTCTGTTGGTGTGTGTATTGCTGCTGTCTGTTGGTGTGTGTATTGCTGCTGTCTGTTGGTGTGTGTATTGCTGCTGTCTGTTGGTGTTTGCTGGGTTGCATTTTGGGGACTTTTCCTTTTAGTTTTTATCTTGCCTTTTGCTGTCACTTTTTAAATAGCTTTTCTTTTTTTTTTTTGTTTCATCAGTCTATCAATTAAGGGTGTGGTTAATTGCTCCCAGGTGACTATTTAACTTGTTGTAGGACTCAGTTGAGCGTGCTCAGTTTGAAGCTGTGGAGCTTGGTGTAAGTGGAGCTTTTTTAAGTGGGAGTTATAAACAAGAGTTAGAGTATACAAGTCTTGCTGTCTGTTGGTGTTTGCTGTCTGCTGGTGTGTGTATTGCTGCTGTCTGTTGGTGTGTGTATTGCTGCTGTCTGTTGGTGTGTGTATTGCTGCTGTCTGTTGGTGTGTGTATTGCTGCTGTCTGTTGGTGTGTGTATTGCTGCTGTCTGTTGGTGTTTGCTGGGTTGCATTTTGGGGACTTTTCCTTTTAGTTTTTATCTTGCCTTTTGCTGTCACTTTTTAAATAGCTTTTCTTTTTTTTTTTTTGTTTCATCAGTCTATCAATTAAGGGTGTGGTTAATTGCTCCCAGGTGACTATTTAACTTGTTGTAGGACTCAGTTGAGCGTGCTCAGTTTGAAGCTGTGGAGCTTGGTGTAAGTGGAGCTTTTTTAAGTGGGAGATATAAACAAGAGTTAGAGTATACAAGTCTTGCTGTCTGTTGGTGTTTGCTGTCTGCTGGTGTGTGTATTGCTGCTGTCTGTTGGTGTGTGTATTGCTGCTGTCTGTTGGTGTGTGTATTGCTGCTGTCTGTTGGTGTGTGTATTGCTGCTGTCTGTTGGTGTGTGTATTGCTGCTGTCTGTTGGTGTTTGCTGGGTTGCATTTTGGGGACTTTTCCTTTTAGTTTTTATCTTGCCTTTTGCTGTCACTTTTTAAATAGCTTTTCTTTTTTTTTTTTTTGTTTCATCAGTCTATCAATTAAGGGTGTGGTTAATTGCTCCCAGGTGACTATTTAACTTGTTGTAGGACTCAGTTGAGCGTGCTCAGTTTGAAGCTGTGGAGCTTGGTGTAAGTGGAGCTTTTTTAAGTGGGAGTTATAAACAAGAGTTAGAGTATACAAGTCTTGCTGTCTGTTGGTGTTTGCTGTCTGCTGGTGTGTGTATTGCTGCTGTCTGTTGGTGTGTGTATTGCTGCTGTCTGTTGGTGTGTGTATTGCTGCTGTCTGTTGGTGTTTGCTGGGTTGCATTTTGGGGACTTTTCCTTTTAGTTTTTATCTTGCCTTTTGCTGTCACTTTTTAAATAGCTTTTCTTTTTTTTTTTTTTTGTTTCATCAGTCTATCAATTAAGGGTGTGGTTAATTGCTCCCAGGTGACTCTTTAACTTGTTGTAGGACTCAGTTGAGCGTGCTCAGTTTGAAGCTGTGGAGCTTGGTGTAAGTGGAGCTTTTTTAAGTGGGAGTTATAAACAAGAGTTAGAGTATACAAGTCTTGCTGTCTGTTGGTGTTTGCTGGGTTGCATTTTGGGGACTTTTCCTTTTAGTTTTTATCTTGCCTTTTGCTGTCACTTTTTAAATAGCTTTTCTTATTTTTTTTTTTTGTTTCATCAGTCTATCAATTAAGGGTGTGGTTAATTGCTCCCAGGTGACTATTTAACTTGTTGTAGGACTCAGTTGAGCGTGCTCAGTTTGAAGCTGTGGAGCTTGGTGTAAGTGGAGCTTTTTTAAGTGGGAGTTATAAACAAGAGTTAGAGTATACAAGTCTTGCTGTCTGTTGGTGTTTGCTGTCTGCTGGTGTGTGTATTGCTGCTGTCTGTTGGTGTGTGTATTGCTGCTGTCTGTTGGTGTGTGTATTGCTGCTGTCTGTTGGTGTGTGTATTGCTGCTGTCTGTTGGTGTGTGTATTGCTGCTGTCTGTTGGTGTTTGCTGGGTTGCATTTTGGGGACTTTTCCTTTTAGTTTTTATCTTGCCTTTTGCTGTCACTTTTTAAATAGCTTTTCTTTTTTTTTTTTTTTTTGTTTCATCAGTCTATCAATTAAGGGTGTGGTTAATTGCTCCCAGGTGACTATTTAACTTGTTGTAGGACTCAGTTGAGCGTGCTCAGTTTGAAGCTGTGGAGCTTGGTGTAAGTGGAGCTTTTTTAAGTGGGAGTTATAAACAAGAGTTAGAGTATACAAGTCTTGCTGTCTGTTGGTGTTTGCTGTCTGCTGGTGTGTGTATTGCTGCTGTCTGTTGGTGTGTGTATTGCTGCTGTCTGTTGGTGTGTGTATTGCTGCTGTCTGTTGGTGTTTGCTGGGTTGCATTTTGGGGACTTTTCCTTTTAGTTTTTATCTTGCCTTTTGCTGTCACTTTTTAAATAGCTTTTCTTTTTTTTTTTTTTTTTTGTTTCATCAGTCTATCAATTAAGGGTGTGGTTAATTGCTCCCAGGTGACTATTTAACTTGTTGTAGGACTCAGTTGAGCGTGCTCAGTTTGAAGCTGTGGAGCTTGGTGTAAGTGGAGCTTTTTTAAGTGGGAGTTATAAACAAGAGTTAGAGTATACAAGTCTTGCTGTCTGTTGGTGTTTGCTGGGTTGCATTTTGGGGACTTTTCCTTTTAGTTTTTATCTTGCCTTTTGCTGTCACTTTTTAAATAGCTTTTCTTTTTTTTTTTTTTTGTTTCATCAGTCTATCAATTAAGGGTGTGGTTAATTGCTCCCAGGTGACTATTTAACTTGTTGTAGGACTCAGTTGAGCGTGCTCAGTTTGAAGCTGTGGAGCTTGGTGTAAGTGGAGCTTTTTTAAGTGGGAGTTATAAACAAGAGTTAGAGTATACAAGTCTTGCTGTCTGTTGGTGTTTGCTGGGTTGCATTTTGGGGACTTTTCCTTTTAGTTTTTATCTTGCCTTTTGCTGTCACTTTTTAAATAGCTTTTCTTTTTTTTTTTTTTGTTTCATCAGTCTATCAATTAAGGGTGTGGTTAATTGCTCCCAGGTGACTATTTAACTTGTTGTAGGACTCAGTTGAGCGTGCTCAGTTTGAAGCTGTGGAGCTTGGTGTAAGTGGAGCTTTTTTAAGTGGGAGTTATAAACAAGAGTTAGAGTATACAAGTCTTGCTGTCTGTTGGTGTTTGCTGTCTGCTGGTGTGTGTATTGCTGCTGTCTGTTGGTGTGTGTATTGCTGCTGTCTGTTGGTGTGTGTATTGCTGCTGTCTGTTGGTGTGTGTATTGCTGCTGTCTGTTGGTGTGTGTATTGCTGCTGTCTGTTGGTGTTTGCTGGGTTGCATTTTGGGGACTTTTCCTTTTAGTTTTTATCTTGCCTTTTGCTGTCACTTTTTAAATAGCTTTTTTTTTTTTTTTTTTTTTTGTTTCATCAGTCTATCAATTAAGGGTGTGGTTAATTGCTCCCAGGTGACTATTTAACTTGTTGTAGGACTCAGTTGAGCGTGCTCAGTTTGAAGCTGTGGAGCTTGGTGTAAGTGGAGCTTTTTTAAGTGGGAGTTATAAACAAGAGTTAGAGTATACAAGTCTTGCTGTCTGTTGGTGTTTGCTGGGTTGCATTTTGGGGACTTTTCCTTTTAGTTTTTATCTTGCCTTTTGCTGTCACTTTTTAAATAGCTTTTCTTTTTTTTTTTTTTTTGTTTCATCAGTCTATCAATTAAGGGTGTGGTTAATTGCTCCCAGGTGACTATTTAACTTGTTGTAGGACTCAGTTGAGCGTGCTCAGTTTGAAGCTGTGGAGCTTGGTGTAAGTGGAGCTTTTTTAAGTGGGAGTTATAAACAAGAGTTAGAGTATACAAGTCTTGCTGTCTGTTGGTGTTTGCTGTCTGCTGGTGTGTGTATTGCTGCTGTCTGTTGGTGTGTGTATTGCTGCTGTCTGTTGGTGTGTGTATTGCTGCTGTCTGTTGGTGTGTGTATTGCTGCTGTCTGTTGGTGTTTGCTGGGTTGCATTTTGGGGACTTTTCCTTTTAGTTTTTATCTTGCCTTTTGCTGTCACTTTTTAAATAGCTTTTTTTTTTTTTTTTTTTTTTGTTTCATCAGTCTATCAATTAAGGGTGTGGTTAATTGCTCCCAGGTGACTATTTAACTTGTTGTAGGACTCAGTTGAGCGTGCTCAGTTTGAAGCTGTGGAGCTTGGTGTAAGTGGAGCTTTTTTAAGTGGGAGTTATAAACAAGAGTTAGAGTATACAAGTCTTGCTGTCTGTTGGTGTTTGCTGGGTTGCATTTTGGGGACTTTTCCTTTTAGTTTTTATCTTGCCTTTTGCTGTCACTTTTTAAATAGCTTTTCTTTTTTTTTTTTTTGTTTCATCAGTCTATCAATTAAGGGTGTGGTTAATTGCTCCCAGGTGACTATTTAACTTGTTGTAGGACTCAGTTGAGCGTGCTCAGTTTGAAGCTGTGGAGCTTGGTGTAAGTGGAGCTTTTTTAAGTGGGAGTTATAAACAAGAGTTAGAGTATACAAGTCTTGCTGTCTGTTGGTGTTTGCTGGGTTGCATTTTGGGGACTTTTCCTTTTAGTTTTTATCTTGCCTTTTGCTGTCACTTTTTAAATAGCTTTTCTTTTTTTTTTTTTTGTTTCATCAGTCTATCAATTAAGGGTGTGGTTAATTGCTCCCAGGTGACTATTTAACTTGTTGTAGGACTCAGTTGAGCGTGCTCAGTTTGAAGCTGTGGAGCTTGGTGTAAGTGGAGCTTTTTTAAGTGGGAGTTATAAACAAGAGTTTAAAACAGGAGGTTATAACAGGGGTCATAGTACCTGTGTAGTGTGAGTATCTGAGTGTTGTCTGAGTAGTGTGTGTGGATCGTTAGTACTTGTGTATTGTGTACCTGTGTATTGTCTTGAGTATTAGTGCCAGGAAGCTAGTTGTTAGGTAATTTGGACAGGGTAAAATCCCCAAATCCTCACTAAATTTAATAGGTACGATGCCCGGCGGGTGTGGAGAGGCGACTCTTTGTACATCTTGCCGCATGTATGCGTTCCTTGATCATCCGATCGAGGGCTAATACTGCTGTGCAAAATGTAAGCACATTGTTTCCCTGGAAGCCCAGGTTCTGAATCTGGGGAAGCAACTGTCAGCACTGAGAAGTCCCTCCATACTAAAGGAGAGCCAGGAACGTACACGGCAGGTGCCGGCAGGGGCCAGCACAGAGGCGGGTGGAGACAAAGAGGTGCCGGCACTAGCAAAGAGTAGATGGGTGACAGTCAGGAGGGGCAGAGGGGGAAGTGCCAGGGAGGCCGATCCAGGACTGGAGCATCCCAATAAGTACGCTCCATTGAGTGACATTGGTGTAACCAGTCAGGGACCAGCACTGCTGGAGTTGAGGGACTCTCCTAGCTGCCAGGGGAAGAACTCCTCCAGTGTGAGTGGGGGGGCAGCAAAGGGAAAGGAAAGACAGATTCTGGTGGTAGGGGACTCAATTCTTAGAAGGACAGAGAGGGCAATCTGTAACCAAGACCTGAAGCGCCGAACAGTATGTTGTCTACCGGGCGCTCGGGTTCGGCACATCACGGATCTTGTGGACAGATTACTGGGAGGGGCTGGGGAAGACCCGGCTGTCATGGTGCACGTTGGCACCAATGACAAAGTCAGAGGCAGATGGAGTGTCCTAAAGAACGATTTTAGGGACTTAGGAGCTAAATTGAGGAAAAGGACCTCCAAGGTAGTGTTCTCAGGAATACTACCGGTACATTGAGCCACACCAGAAAGGCAGAGGGAGATTAGGGAAGTAAACAAGTGGCTGAAGAGCTGGTGTAGTAAGGAGGGGTTTGGGTTCCTGGAGGACTGGGCCGACTTCTCAGTCGGTAACCGGTACTATAGAAGGGACGGACTGCACCTAAATGAGGAGGGTGCAGATCTGCTGGGAATGAAGATGGCCAAAAAGTTAGAGGGGTTTTTAAACTTGGCGATGGGGGGGGAGGGTCCAGAGACAGTGATAGCCAGCGCGGAAGATATTCCAGAGGGTAGTATTGGGGGCATTAGTGGTAGGTTAACCAAAGCACAAAAACACAAGGTGAGTATAGTAGCAAGTCCAAGTTGCAATCTTGAAACACCCAATACGAGGACAATATGCGACCGGTCTAAACTATGTGGCATGTTCACCAATGCCAGGAGCCTGGCGGACAAGATGGGTGAACTAGAGATACTGTTGTACAAGGAGGATTTGGATTTTGTGGGAATTTCAGAGACCTGGTTCAACAGCTCTCATGATTGGCTGGCAAACATGCAAGGGTATACCCTATACCGCAAGGATAGAGAGGGTAAAAAAGGGGGAGGGGTATGCCTATATATCAAGAATAATGTACAAGTGAATGTGAGAGATGACATCACTGAGGGGGCTAGGGAGGAGGTGGAATCTTTATGGGTAGAGCTCCAAAGGGATGAAGCTAAGGGGAAAATAATACTGGGAGTATGCTATAGGCCCCCTAACCTGAGGGAGGAAGTGGAGACGGATCTCCTATCACAAATTGGATTAGCAGCAAGGATGGGAAGTGTTATCATAATGGGGGATTTTAATTATCCAGACATAGACTGGGCGGAGGGAACCGCGCATTCATTTAAGGCTCGCCAGTTCCTTAATGTCTTGTGTTATATTCTTAATATCTAAATTTTAATTGGCTTTATTGAAAAGAATATGCATTTTCCATAATTGTTTGAATGACAGGACTTTGAGCTAGTGATACCCAAATGGCCATTCATTGACTGAAAATGCAGGTCAAGACCCTGTCAGAATTTGATGGATTTTGTAAATAATATATGTTTTGGTTGAATTTTCCTATGTAACCGATACTCTGTTTGATTTATGCGTTTATGTTTTAAGAGATCTGCTGAAAGCCTTTCACATATATCCTGTTTCATGTTTAAAAGGTTTGGTAAAGTGAAACAGATGTTAAAGAGGCTTGTATATCTACTCTAGCCCCCGCTTTTCGAAAGGTAGAGAAAAGGGGACTGTATGGGAGGGATTTGTGTTTGGGCGCGAATTTGAAAGAATGGGTTCATATAGACACAAGGAATCCAGTCTTCTAGCTCATTCTACACACACAGCTCACTCTTCACACATCTTCCTCCCAAGACATACACCTATTCAAGCCAGGACACAAGAGGTTAATCGGCCATTTTTAATAGGCTATGACAAAGGAAGCACATGCCTTTGACTCAGATCTTTGAAACAAATGAACTATATTTGAACATTTTTTGCATATATGAAACAACACTAATTCTGAATATGAATGTACTATTTTTGTAAGTATTTTCCAAGTTTATGTGTGTACAATAAAACACACGGTTTTGATTTAAGCTGACTCAAGCAGAAATAATTCCAAAATTCGTCTCACGAGAATCATCATTATTGAAGGCTTTTTATACAATAATAAGCCATTTATTTCATTGGCGGACGCCAGCCAGTTTCAATCATCAGAAGTTTTTACCACTTATTCCGTTGAAAAGAGGGGAAAGTGACGAACTGAGAAAACTTTGCAATTATTGAAAGAACCTAGAAGAAACGCCAGATTGATGTTTTTGATGTTTGATTGCGTGAAGACCAGAGTATTTTGGATCTGAAGTCTTGACAGACGGTTTAATTCGAGTCCAGCGGAAAACGGAAAAGTTTTATATTCGGTGAGTACCAAAATATGGAATTTATAAATGTAATTGCTGAAGAAAGTACTTTAGAATTTGAAGGTTTAGCCAGTCATTTTTCTGATGCTAAGTTATGGAAATCTATGTTTCAGCAATGCCTACAGGCAAATAATGAAATTGATAAAACTAGATTTTCATTAGCTAAAACAAAGAGAAAATTAAGAAATATAATGAAATTAGTTACAGTTTTCAATACAATGGTTTTTGATGAGCCAGATAAACAAAAGATTTGTGTAGTGAATCAGTCAGCAAGTCAAAATGTAACGGAAATTATGCAAACACAAGAGAATGTACCTTTGGAACCTAGTTGTTCAAGTTGTGATACTTTTTGTACGTATATTGAGCATTTAGAGAATGAAATAGAAATGCAGAAGGATACAATTTCAAAAAACAAACAGATCTCGGTACTTACAAAGGAGGCTGCAAAGAAAAAACAGTCAGCAGCGGCAACATCGTCGCTTATACCGGAGAACCCTGTTGAGTTAGACGAACCGTCAGAATGTGACGTTCGAAAGCAAAAGTTATTAGACAGAGCGTCTAAACTTAAATTGCAAATACACGATCAGTTGATGAAAATTTTGAAAGATATCCCGCATTATGATTTGAGAGCAGATGTGTTTCGCAATGGGGATGTTTTTGAAAGTTTTTGTGATCGTTTCAATTTGACTGATGAGCAAAGAAATACAATTTTCTGTTTATGGGTTCCTAATCATATAGCAAGACGTTTAGTTAAAACACCTTACATTGATGAGTATGGAACTGAGGTTCATACTGATGCATCTGAAAGATTGCGTCAGTTACTGATGTGTATCACAGGGGAGGAAACTCCGACTGCTGAGATATTGGATTCGTTAAAGGTTACAATACATGACGACCCATATCATTTTCGTGAAACATTTGCAAAGGCATTTAAAATGGTATATGCAGTGGGAGATGAGAATTCTGCATTAATAAGGGCATTTGTTCGGAAATTTACATATCTAGATCCTGCATCGATGGCGTTAGCCAGTCAAAAGGAAACTCTGGACGATGCAACTTCAGTTGTAGATCTTGTAAGAAGACAGCTGAAACGTAGTAGTTTGAAAACTAAAATTGCTGTCATTCAGAATAGTAATTCTGACATAGACATTCAGAATAATGTTAAAGCAGACGGTGCTGCCACCTTCAGGAATGACAGGGAAAAACAGGTGGATAAGAAAAGACCAATGACTTGTTTCTTTTGTCAGAAGCCTGGTCATTATAAATCACAATGTAGGAAGTATTTAAAATATATTGAGTCGAAAAACATTGGGAAAGAAAATGGATTAGTATTCACTAAACCTTCTGCCCCACCTTCTACAGAAGAAGTTCAAACTTTTTCTCCCTATGCCCCTTTGAGGAAAGAGCTAAAAGAGATTGGTAAAAATATGAATGCACATTCAACCAGTGATAGCAGTGGGAGACAGCCATTGTTATCTTCTCCATGACAGATAGAGGAAAAAGAGATTGAATACCACTCTTTAGTCCCTGTAGCGCCTATATTTTTAGACAAGAGTGGTCGACCTTATTTAAAGGTTAAAATTAATGGACAAAAAGTGAAAACTCTTTTAGACACTGGTGCTCAGATTAGTGTCACTGGTTTGAAATGACCTGTTTTATCGGATGCAGCAATTTGTACAATTGTTGGGTTTAATGGAACAGGTGATTCTCAAGCTAAAATGTGTAAAAATGTTTCTTTTGAAATCCCAGGTCATTTGAAAACTGAAATAGACATGTGGTTTTGTAAAGGATCCGAAAATATCATTGGAGCTGATATTTTGTATCAAAAAGGGTGGATTATTGATTTAGGCAATGGAGTGCTTTGGAAAGGTTCAGCTAATCGTAAGCCTGTGGTAATTGATCCAGCTGATTATTCAGAAGTGGGAAGCATATGTTTGAGAGAAACAGTTGACAATGATTACAAATGGCCTGATACGGGAGAGAATTTGAAGTTAAAACAAGTGGTACAGTCACACAAAAAGCTTTGGAGTCAAAAAAAGAATGATGTTGGATTATTTAAAGGCATTGAAGTTAATGTTGAAGGCAAGGATCATCCTTTCGTGAAGCCATATAAATTACCACCTGATTCTGATGAACCTGTCTCATTGATCATTCAAGAGTTTTTGGAACAGGGTATCATCAGGAAAGCAAATTCTGTAACAAATAATCCTTTATGGGTTGTGGCTAAACGAGATGACCCCAGTGCATACAGACTTTTGATTGACCTAAGAATGCTAAACAAATACATACCATGTTGTTCGCCTATTGTAGCGGAAACACCAGATATCATGTCGCAATTAAATGCTAATGCAAAAGTGTTTTCTGTATTAGACATTGCAAATGGATTTTTTAGCATTTCTTTGGCCAAGAGCTGTCAATACAAATTTTCATTTGTGTATAAAAATGTTTCTTACGTTTTTACAAGACTTCCTCAAGGATTTCATAGTTCCCCGTCTATATTTCATCAGGCGTTGGCAAATGTTTTATCAAGATTCTCTAGACCTGATTGTTTAATTCAGTATGTAGATGACATACTTCTTTCAAGTGAAAATGAGGAGGAGCATTTGACTCTTCTGGCAGAATTGTTCACACTTCTGCAAGAAGAAGGTCTCAAGCTGAATACACGCAAAGTTCAGCTTATGAAAAGTGAGGTAAAATTTCTAGGAACTTTGATTGGCCCAGGGAAGAAGCAGCCTTTACAGGAACGTATAGAGGCTATTGCATCTTTACCTGTACCAACAACATTCAAAGCATTGAGACAATTTTTGGGATTGGTAAATTTTTCCAGAGATTTTATCGAGTCATTTGCAGAGAAGGCGAAACCGCTATATGACTTGTTAAAACATACAGAGGATAGTGGATTTGGTCCTTGGAGTGAAGTCCAGCAAAAAGCTTTTGAAATGTTGAAAAATGATTTGCAGTCAGCTCCTGCATTAGCGACAGTGGATAAACAGGCACCATTTGCTTTGCAAGTGCATGCTTCAGAGATTGCCATCTCAGCTGTTTTGCTGCAGAAACAGGGAGAAGATTGGAGAATTCTTGGGTATTTTTCACGTTTAATTACCCCAGTAGAGAGAGGACTTGATGAATGTGTTCGACAATTAGTGGGTGTGCATTATGCGATAAAAGCAACAGAGCATATTGTAGGATTTAACAAAATCCTTCTGCAAACCCCACATAGTACCTTGAAGTTCCTTTTTGAGAAAAATGTTCCTGGAGTCTCTAACCAAAGATTTTCTCAATGGTTAGTGGCTCTGTCACCTAAACAAATACAGATTGAACATAATGCCAAGTATATCCTTCCTCAGTTGATGGAGTACAATGGGCTAGAACATGAATGTTTGTGTGAAGTCCATGAAACACATTCTCCTCTTTTTCGTAGAGAGGCAGAGGAAAATGATGAACCTGTATTTGTTGATGGTTCCAGATATTGTATGTCAGGTAATTATTACAGTGGGTATGCAATTTGGTATCCAAAGCGTAATCTTGCCATACAACACAAGTTGCCAGGACATTTTTCAGCTCAACGAGCAGAACTTGAAGCAGTAAAAACTGTATTGACAACTGACAAGGAAGAGAATAGAGGCTCACTAGTGATTTATAGTAATAGCTCATATGTTGTTCGTTCTCTTACTGATTATTTACCTATTTGGAAACGAAGAGGTTTTGTAGATTCATCCAACAAGACTCTTGTGCAGAAAGAGACATTAGAATCAGTTTTTGACCTTGCAGAGAGTAATCCTCTTGCATATGCTATTGTAAAAATTCCAGCACATAAAAAAGATAATAGTGAGTTATCTGTAGGCAATAGAAAGGCTGACACATTAGCAAAGGAAGCAGCTTTGCATGGAGAGTTAGTAATTCTACCTGAAACGGTCTCAATTAATGTTGTGAAAAAGACAGATACACATTTACCTTCATTTTTTGAGGAACAAGAGAGAGACAAGTCCATCTCTTGCCCTTCATCGGATGGTTTAGGATCTTCCTTGGTTTTTGAAAACGGGATCCTATGTCACGACGTAGACGGTTTATTGTGTCCTGTAGTACCACAACACCTACAGGTGGAATTTACTAAATTTAACCATGACAGTTTAGGTCACATTGGTAAGCAAAAATTGCTTGAAATTCTCAAAGAGAAATTCTATTGGGACAAAATGGAAGAGACAGTGGACAGTGTAATCAAATCTTGTTTGATTTGTGCACAAGTGAATCCTAGACCAAAGGGTCAGAAACCTCCTTTACAAAGAATTCCTCCAGGAGATGGACCTTGGTCTTCTATACAAATAGATTATATAGGGCCATTACCATCAGGAAAAAATGGGTTCAGATTTGCATTGGTTTTAGTGGACATTTTCTCGAAGTGGATTGAAATTCTTCCAGTACGCAAAGATGATGCTTTAACAACTGCTAGGATGTTGGTTAATCATGTTTTTCCAGTCTGGGGTATACCAGCAAACCTCAGTAGTGACAGAGGATCCCATTTTACAGGTAAAATCATGCAGGCAATGTGTAAAATTTTGGGAATTGAACAGAGATTTCATGTACCATATCATCCACAGTCTGCAGGAATTGTTGAACGGATGAATAGGACTATCAAATCTAGAATTGCAAAAATGTTGTTAGACAGAGGAAATACTTGGGTTGATGTTATTCCTTTTATTTTAATGAGTGTAAGAAGCACAACTTCTGCTGCTACAAAGTATTCTCCTTTTGAATTAATGACAGGGAGGAAAATGCCGCTTGTGTTTCCACATGAACCTTTTTTGTCTACACCTCAAAGGGAGGCAATAGAGAAATCAAAATGGTTGCAGATGTTGCAGGACAATTTGAATAGTATTTTGCCACATGCAGCTACCTGTATGCAAAAAATGGTCCCTCCACATACTTCTAAGTTTGAGAAAGGAGGTCAGCTCATGGTAAAAAGTTTCAGGAAAAGTGGACCGTGGCAAAGTAATTGGGAAGGTCCATTTGACATCTTGGATGTTCAAGGGGTGATGGTACAGGTACAAAGGCCCCTCAATTCAGTGAAAAATGCACGTAGACAACAAAAAACGTGGGTGCACACTGATCAATGTAAACTTTATAATCCGAAATAATGATGCTGCATTTCTTTTTCCAGGAATGAATTGCAAAAATCTAACCTGGAGAAATTGTGGATTCCAAAAAAGAAGAAAGATGACAGTTCAACAAAGAAAGTGTTAAAGAGAGAAGATTTATCATCATCACAGGATGCATCTTTTCCCTAGTGACAATTTTATCTGTGGTAAAATATATCACAAACTGTTCCAGCTATGCAGAGGTTAACAGGATTGAAGAATTACACTACAAAGACATTACATTATTCAGAGACAAAAGAGATCTAGATACTGATATCAATATAGATGACAAAAGTGATAAAGACATTGATATTAATACAGAGGACAAGAGTGATAAAGATATTGATCTTAATACAAATGACAGAATATAATTCTAGATATGTTGATATTAATACAGCTGAAGAATTGTGTGGATATGTATTTGTAGAACAGGGATATGATTGCTGTATGGAATTATATTTAATTCATAGCAATAATATCGAAGTCAACGTTAAAATAGAATCCAAAACAAATTTTGTTAAAATGCTGGGATCTTATAGGTTAAACAACAGAACCCGGAACCTTTGAATGTAATATTTTGGGAAGGAGTTTTTGGTCAATATTTGTAAAAGGTAACAATCTTTGAACATTTTTGAAGATAATGATGGTTTGCATTTGATATGTAAAACAAAAATATATGTACCTCAGGATTCATTGGTAACTTGGAAAAGGAACGATGAATTTTTGGGAAGTTTTCTTCACAGTTCTACTATGATAATTCATAAAGGAATTTATGGTAGTGTGAATTGGATCAATAGTACATTTGTTTATCAACAAATGAGAGTATCTTTGAATGATACTGGTATATATGAATGTAGCATATCAATAGTAAATTATCTAATGAAAGGTGCGAAGGGAAGTGTTGTTGTAAGGTCTCCTAGGAAAACTCCATGTGTTGGTAAGAAAAGTGTCTCAGCAAATCCATTTCAGATTAACCATTTCCAATCCAGAACTCTTTTGAGAGAAGGAAATTTTGTCATTATATTGTGGAACTTTAATGTTTCAGAATGGAAAATTTCTACAAGGTTTCCACAATGTCAAGGACATTTGGTTAATATGGAATTGGGTATCGAAAGATGGTTTGGAATTAATAATATTAATCATAACAGAAATAAGCGTGGTATTGTTGAAGGTATTTTAGGAGGGATTGGCACAATTGGGAGTATTACTAATAGTATGGACATTAATACTTTAAAGTCTGATCTTGAGACAGCTGGTTTAGTGGGTAGTAACGGGATTAAAATACAGAGAAATTTAAATGAAATTTTAGAAAATATGGTTATTAAAACAGCTAATATAATGGGTCCATCTATTTTACATCTTCAAAATATTACTCTTGATTTAATGTTAAGTGAACAACATTCTCATATTGCCAGAGCATGTTTAGAGATCCAGACTGAATATTCCACTAATTTTAAAATAATTGCTCAAGCATTTCAGAGTGGAATAACCCCTCTTGGCATTTTACAGAATTTACCCAGAGAATATGTATATGCTATAAATCATACAGATTTATGGGTAAATAAATGGATAGGATGTAAACAGGATGTTTGTTATAGTTCTTCTATGATTCCGATAGCAGGATAAGAACAAATTTTGGTTCCAATCTCTGTCCTGGGATTACCCGTCAGCAATACACAATTATTGTATTATAAATTACAGTATACAGATTTTGCATTTAACAATGAAAATTCTGAATTAGAACAATTAGATTTGTCATCATGTTTACAATTTCAGTCTAAAGTTATCTGTTTACCTAATCAAGATAAAAGTATTTTTCATTCTTGTTATCATAATCATACATTGTGTTCAGCAAGAATAGAAAAAGTTGAAACAATTTCTGAATTAGTTACTCGTGTAGATAAAAAGAAGGTTTGTTTTCAGATCATGTCAGATACAGAAAGGGTTAAAACTTTTTTCTCTTCTTGTACAAATACAGAAAACCTAAATCAAGGCTTGTATTGTATAGAAGGAGACATTGTAGCAATAAGTATTAATGGGTTTAGAACAAATTTAACAAATATGCTTATGAAAAATATAAGTGCTCTTCCCACACAATATAATATATCTCAGGTAGATGAATTTCCTTGGGAAGAATGGGCAAATGTAATTAATAAGGATAAAGGTTTATTGATAGCTTTGGCTAAGGAACTTCAGAATGCAGAAATATTGTTTAAACATGAACAAGGTAATTTGCAAGAGATATCTCATCAATGGTCAGAATTTTCAGGAAGTAATTGGTGGAAAAAAATTCAGTAATAGTGTATCAATTTGGGGAAAAACTTCAATAACCTCAGCAGCAGGAAATATTTTATCACATCCTATAGTTATTCTTTTTATTATTATTATGTTATTCATTATATTCCAGTTATGTTTGATGTTTAGAATGAAAAAATTATATTATCGAATTAGAAATGAAATCAAGAAAGGAGATGATTTATTGCAAAATAAGCTTAAGAGAAAGATGGGTTTTGGTATTGCAAACTCGGTTGGTGATGGAAATACATTTGGAGTTATTGGATCAAAGTCAGTATGAATGGGCCATGTATGCTATGAATGTATGATTAAAATATGATTGTTATTCATATTTCAGAGGGGAATGTTATATTCTTAATATCTAAATTTTAATTGGCTTTATTGAAAAGAATATGCATTTTCCATAATTGTTTGAATGACAGGACTTTGAGCTAGTGATACCCAAATGGCCATTCATTGACTGAAAATGCAGGTCAAGACCCTGTCAGAATTTGATGGATTTTGTAAATAATATATGGTTTGGTTGAATTTTCCTATGTAACCGATACTCTGTTTGATTTATGCGTTTATGTTTTAAGAGATCTGCTGAAAGCCTTTCACATATATCCTGTTTCATGTTTAAAAGGTTTGGTAAAGTGAAACAGATGTTAAAGAGGCTTGTATATCTACTCTAGCCCCCGCTTTTCGAAAGGTAGAGAAAAGGGGAGTGTATGGGAGGGATTTGTGTTTGGGCGCGAATTTGAAAGAATGGGTTCATATAGACACAAGGAATCCAGTCTTCTAGCTCATTCTACACACACAGCTCACTCTTCACACATCTTCCTCCCAAGACATACACCTATTCAAGCCAGGACACAAGAGGTTAATCGGCCATTTTTAATAGGCTATGACAAAGGAAGCACATGCCTTTGACTCAGATCTTTGAAACAAATGAACTATATTTGAACATTTTTTGCATATATGAAACAACACTAATTCTGAATATGAATGTACTATTTTTGTAAGTATTTTCCAAGTTTATGTGTGTACAATAAAACACACGGTTTTGATTTAAGATGACTCAAGCAGAAATAATTCCAAAATTCGTCTCACGAGAATCATCATTATTGAAGGCTTTTTATACAATAATAAGCCATTTATTTCATCTTGCAGGACAATTTTATGGGTCAGATGGTAGACGCACCAACTAGAAATAAAACATTACTAGATCTACTGATTACCAACAATACAGACCTGATAACAGATGTGGAAATACGGGGCAATTTAGGTAACAGCGATCACAGGTCAATTAGTTTCAGTATAAATCACACAAATAGGAGACATGAAGGGAACACAAAGACACTGAATTTCAAAAGAGCCAACTTCCCTAAACTACAAACCTTGCTAAAAGGCATAAATTGGGATAAAATATTAGGAACAAAGAATACAGAGGAGAGATGGGTTTGCTTTAAGAGCATATTAAATAAGGGCATTAGCCAATGTATCCCATTGGGTAATAAATTTAAAAGAGCGAACAAACATCCTGGATGGCTTAACTCCAATGTAAAAATGCATATAAAAGCAAAGGAGAAGGCCTTCAAAAAATACAAGGTTGAGGGATCATCCACAGCATTCAGAATTTATAAAGAATGCAATAAGAAATGTAAGGGTGCAATTAGGATGGCTAAGATAGAACATGAAAGACACATAGCGGAGGAGAGCAAAAAAAATCCCAAGAAATTCTTTAAGTATGTAAACAGTAAAAAAGGGAGGACAGACCATATTGGCCCCATAAAGAATGAGGAAGGACATCTGGTTACAAAGGATGGGGAGATGGCAGAGGTATTGAATTTATTCTTCTCCTCAGTATTCACGAGTGAATCGGGGGGCTTCAGTAACCAAAACTGCAGTGTTTATCCTCAGGACACAACACAGGAAGCACCTCCATGGTTAACAGAGGACGGAATTAAAATTAGACTTGAGAAACTTAACATTAATAAATCACCGGGACCAGATGGCTTGCATCCGAGGGTACTTAGGGAACTCAGTCAGGTGATTGCCAGACCGTTGTTCCTAATTTTTACAGACAGTCTATTGACTGGAATGGTACCAGCTGATTGGAGAAAAGCCAATGTAGCACCAATATTTAAAAAGGGCCCAAAAAACATCCCTGGGAATTACAGACCAGTTAGCCTAACATCAATAGTATGTAAACTCTTGGAGGGGATGATAAGGGACTATATACAAGATTTTAGTAATAAGAATGATATCATTAGCAGTAATCAGCATGGATTCATGAAGAATCGTTCTTGCCAAACCAATCTATTAACCTTCTATGAGGAAGTGAGTTGCCATCTAGATAAAGGAAGGCCCGTAGACGTGGTGTATCTGGATTTTGCAAAAGCATTTGACACAGTTCCCCATAAACGTTTACTGTACAAAATAAGGTGCGTTGGCATGGACCATAGGGTGAGTACATGGATTGAAAACTGGCTACAAGGGCGTGTTCAGAGGGTGGTGATAAATGGGGAGTACTCAGAATGGTCAGGGGTGGGTAGTGGGGTCCCCCAGGGTTCTGTGCTGGGACCAATCCTATTTAATTTGTTCATAAATGACCTGGAGGATGGGATAAACAGTTCCATCTCTGTATTTGCAGACGATACTAAGCTAAGCAGGGCAATAACTTCTCCGAAGGATGTGGAAATCTTGCAAAAAGACCTGAACAAATTAATGGGGTGGGCGACTACATGGCAAATGAGGTTCAATGTAGAAAAATGTAAAATAATGCATTTGGGTGTCAAAAATATGAATGCAATCTATAGACTGGGGGGAGAACCTCTGGGGGAATCTAGGATGGAAAAGGACTTGGGGGTCCTAGTGGATGATAGGCTCAGCAACGGCATGCAATGCCAAGCTGCTGCTAATAAAGCAAACAGAATATTGGCATGCATTAAAAGGGGGATCAACTGCAGAGATAAAACGATAATTCTCCCGCTCTACAAGACTCTGGTCCGCCCGCACCTGGAGTATGCTGTCCAGTTCTGGGCACCAGTCCTCAGGAGGGACGTACTGGAAATGGAGCGAGTACAAAGAAGGGCAACAAAGCTAATAAAGGGTCTGGAGGATCTTAGTTATGAGGAAAGGTTGCGAGCACTGAACTTATTCTCTCTGGAGAAGAGACGCTTGAGAGGGGATATGATTTCAATTTACAAATACTGTACTGGTGACCCCACAATAGGGATAAAACTTTTTCGCAGAAGAGAGTTTAATAAGACTCGTGGCCACTCATTACAATTAGAAGTAAAGAGGTTTAACCTTAAACTACGTAGAGGGTTCTTTACTGTAAGAGCGGCAAGGATGTGGAATTCCCTTCCACAGGCGGTGGTCTCAGCGGGGAGCATTGATAGCTTCAAGAAACTATTAGATAATCACCTGAATGACCGCAATATACAGGGATATGTAATGTAATACTGACACATAATCACACACATAGGTTGGACTTGATGGACTTGTGTCTTTTTTCAACCTCACCTACTATGTAACTATGTAACTATATATAACAAACAATTGTTTGCATTTTATTTATTTATTTATAAAAAGCCTCACCAAAACCCTCAGCACCAGGCCCATGATGTTCTTAATCCGGCCCTGGAGTGGTGTGTCAAGGGGAAGAATCTGCTTTTAAGAATAGGTAGTTAGTCATTTTTAAAGTGAGTTTCTTGAATAAAGGCCACATCAGCATGAGAGCTCTTTAAATCATTCAAGAGCATGCGTCTCTTTTCAGGAACATTCAGGCCTCTTGCACTCAGTGACACTATTTTTATAGATTCCATCGCCCTGTCTTAAAAGAAGGTAGAGAAGCTAAAGATTGGGAGGAAGAGGGGGGGAGGGGGTGGGTTAAGAAAAGGGGGGAGAGTCTCGAGAGGGAGAGAGGTAGGACGCTGCAGTTTAAGAAAAAGCAAAAGAGAGAGGGTAACTCTTAACTGTGGTGTACCTCCCAGAAATAAAGCAGTAAAGTAGGCAACCCTATAGAGGGTGCAGCAGAATAAACTAAAGAATAAGGCAAAACTGGTAATGGAGCGCCGGCCTATGTGGGAGAGGGGGAAGGCACAGCCAGTGAAGGGCCGCCCCTGACCACCCCGACTTTGGCGTACAAAATTAAACAACATATATACTGACGACTTGTAACATCAACATGCATGCATAAGCTAAAGTTTAAAACAGACATGAAATTCAGGAAACAGCTGGATGTTTGCCGTATATAGAACATACTGGTTTAAACAGGTATGGACCGGGATAAATGGGCAAACCCCTCGCCTCAACTTCTGGCAATGCATGAGTATAGGTGTCAGTTTTCCCCCGTGTCTGGAGCCTGTGTATGTAATGTTACCCTTCCCCCGGGGTGCGATAGGTACCAAGGGCATCAGAGCCCCCGTCCATAGGGGGGGGGGTTCCGTCTGTCCTTGGGGGCACTGCCCCGCCTCTGTTTTAATGTGAGTATACATTATATACCTCATTCTCTTCGGGGACACCAATGCTAGATTATGCCTCACGATCTGTAAGGAAGGGAGAGGCAGCCCCTAAATGTCACCTGTAGCAGCTGGTGTTCTGGCATTAGAATGTTCTCCCCTAGTTAAATCCGTATCTATGTGGGGGTTCCATCAAAGCCCCCGTCCTGGTGTCAACAAGTCCAGGGCTCCCTGAGGGAACCAAAATAGACCATCCCAGTGCACCCGGGAATTGGTAGACTACTCATCGCCCCCCATGCATGTTTCAAAGGTGTCCCCGATGTGTCCTGCGCTAGACCCGAAGTCATGTGAGTCTCAGAGGCATTCAATGTAAGCGCGGCCTAAAAGTCCCCACCACCCCCACAAGTGTCAACAGTGCCACACCAAAGCCTTGAATGTACATATCATTTATAATGTCCATTACTAGTATAGAGATCAACCCCTGTACACAGCAAGTGGTAGGGAGATACTGGCATGCAGCTTCCCTGCTGGTATATGATGGGGGGGGCGCGTACGGCCTCTATTACCGTGCCCAAGGACCATCCATTAACGTTATGTCCGGCTCCGGGGGTTATCTTGGGAGTCAAGTCTCTGGTGGTTTAATTGCAGCATCCTTTCAAGCAGGGGAGAACATCATCCATGGTGTCCATGAACAAAGTGGGCAGTCTTAGTAATCCTCTCGGTTATCAGGGAGTGTTCCAGGGGGAGCAACTAGAACTAAAAACTGGGGGGGGGGGGGATACCGGTAAAAACTGTGTGATCCAGTGAGGTGGGTCGGTTAAGACTCACGTGTCCCGTCTGTGGATGGCGCCCGCGATCTCCTGCTGGGTCTCTGCGGGGGCGGGGGAAGCTGATTGCTCCGGTGGACCTCGGCACCTGATCGACCCCGTGTGGCGAGGCATGATGGTAAGCCAGTCCGGGACCCCCACTGGGTCCGTCTCCAAAAAGACGAAGAGGGCTGGCTGCGATCGATTCTTAAAGGGGCCGTTGCTGACAGTTTCCAGAATCTTCATGAGCGTTGCCCTAAAGTGGTCTTTTGAAGGTCATTCGTTTGTATTTTCTATTTTGTTTGTTTTCTGATACCATTTACCCAACTTTTTAGACACGCCTCGAATTTACCTATGTTTGAAATGTATTAATTTGGATTCATTACAAATCAGCTTGTTACCATTTTATCCTCCTTTTGTATACAATTTGTATTCATTTATTAAATAACATTGTTGGAAGCGAGTTTTTCATCGGTCGTATGTGTTGTGCCTCATTTAACGTCCCAGGACAAATACATTGGGTGTATCAAATCATTCTTTGCAGCTATTACCTTTTGTACCACCACCCCCTCCCTTTAGAATGTAAGCTCTACGAGCCGGGCCCTCCTGTACCTTTTGTATTGAACTACTGTACTGTAATTGTGTTGTCCCCCCTTATACATTGTAAAGCGCTGAGTAAACTGTTGGCGCTATATAAATCTCGTATAATAATAATAATAATATAGAAGGGATGGGTGCACCGGCCACATTCTATTTTGTTATTATGTATCATTATTATTATCCTCCCATCTCTCTCGGGTCCCCCGTCCGCCGTCCTCTCTGCTCAGATTTCACCTGTCAATCACCAGTCAGTCCTCAGTGACGGATTCGTCGTGTCGGCACTTGTCGGCATTCCTGAATCAATAATTCGGACAGACGTCCCTCCCGGGATCCTCCCCAGCTCTCAGCACTTGGAAAGTTCTGGATTTGGTGCGTTTTGTGGTTCTGAGTGAGACTCTCCAATCCTCCGTCCTCCACACACAGATCTGTCCCCTCAGAGGACCGCCATGGTGCCGTCCGCCGTCTCCTGGGGTCTTCTCTCCGCTCTGCTGGTCCTGAGTGTCCGGGGAGACGTCCCGGAGGAAATGTCCAACATCCAGAGCAAGGCGGTGCAGCTGGTGATGGAGAACCTTCATAAGAAGAATAATATCAGGAACGGGTTCAGGATGACCTCCGTACTGCAGGAGAGCGAGCAGGTAAGAAATCATCATTATCACTTCTATTTCTGTTTACACCCCAAAATATTTGTAAGATTTCATGGCTGTCCCATCATCGCCTGTCCTCTGACCCCCAGTCCCATCATCGCATGTCCTCTGACCCCCAGTCCCATCATCGCATGTCCTGTGACCCCCAGTCCCATCATCGCATGTCCTGTGACCCCCAGTCCCATCATCTCCTGCCCTGTGACCCCCAGTCCCCTCATCGCATGTCCTGTGACCCCCAGTCCCATCATCGCCTGTCCTGTGACCCCCAGTCCCATCATCGCCTGTCCTGTGACCCCCAGTCCCATCATCGCCTGTCCTGTGACCCCCAGTCCCATCATCGCCTGTCCTGTGACCCTCAGTCACATCATCTCCTGCCCTGTGACCCCCAGTCCCCTCATCGCATGTCCTGTGACCCCCAGTCCCATCATCGCCTGTCCTGTGACCCCCAGTCCCATCATCGCCTGTCCTGTGACCCCCAGTCCCATCATCGCCTGTCCTGTGACCCTCAGTCACATCATCACCTGTCCTGTGACCCTCAGTCCCATCATCACCGGTCCTGTGACCCCCAGTCTCATCATCGCCTATCCTGTGACCCCCAGTCTCATCATCGCCTATCCTGTGACCCCCAGTCTCATCATCGCCTATCCTGGTGACGTGACCCCCTTCCCCTCACTCCTTGTCCTGTGAACCCCAGTCCTATTATTGCCTGTCATGTGACCCCCAGTCCCCTCATTTCCTGTCCTGTGACCCCCAGTCCCCTCATTGCCTGTCCATTGACCCCCAGTCTCATAATTTCCAGTCCTGTGACCCCCAGTCCCCTCATTTCCTGTCCTGTGACCCCCAGTCCCCTCATTGCCTGTCCATTGACCCCCAGTCTCATAATTTCCAGTCCTGTGACCCACAGTCCCCTCATCGCCTGTCCTGTGACCCCCCAGTGAATGAAGGAAGAAACTGGCTGCACACCGACGTGATTGAAGTCCATTTATTGAATATTCCATGCAAACAATGACACCAGGGTTGCAGCGGCCAGAACAGAGGTGGACTAGTTTTGCACAGCTACACAGGACTTCAATCACGTCAGTGTGCAGCCAATCTCTTCCACCATTCAGTCTTCTATGGCAGGGGATGCAGGGCTTGCACCCGTGTGAGGAGTCTTACATTATTCATTCTGTCTGGAGTCTCTCACCTGGAGCGACGATTTTCCTTTGCTGTCTACTTCTGTGACCACCATTCATCTCATTTCCTGTCCTGGTGACCCCCAGTCCCCTCATTTCCTACCCTGTGACCCCCAGTCCCCTCATTTCCTGCCCTGTGACCCCCAGTCCTCCTATTTCCTGTCCTGCTGACCCTACGGTTGCCACCTCATCCCTTTAAAACCCCTTGGCATTTTTTGTGTTTTGTTGCCTCACAACCTGGAATTAATATGGATTGTTTTAGGATTTGCATCATTTAATTTACCACAACTTTGAAGATGTTTTTTTTATTGTGAAGCAAACAACAAATAGGACAAAATAACATAAAAAGTAAATGTGCATAACTATTCACCCCCCTAAAGTCAATACTTTGTAGATCCACCTTTTGTGTCTATCACAGCTCCAAGTCTCTTTGGATAAGTCTCTATGACTTCCCACATCTTACCACTGGGATTTTTGCCCATTCCTCCTTCCAAAACGGCTCCAGCTCCTTCAAGTTGGAAGGTTTGCGCTTGTGAACAGCAATCTTTAGATCTGACAACAGATTTTCTATTGGATTGAGGTCTGGGCTTTGACTAGGCCATTCTAACACATTTACATGTTTCCCCTTAAACCACTCAAGTGTTGCTTTAGCAGTGTGTTTGGGGTCATTGTCCTGCTGGAAGGGGAACCTCCGTCCTAGCCTCAAATCACACATAGAGTGCTACAGGTTTTGCTCAAGAATATTCCTGTATTTAACACCATCCATCTTTCCCTCAACTCTGACTAGTTTCCCAGTCCTGACTGCTGAAAAACATCCCCACAGCATGATGCTGCCACCACCATGTTTCACAGTGGGGATGGTGTTCTTTGGGTGATGTGATGTGTTGGGTTTGCACCAGACATAGCGTTTTCTTTGATGGCCAAAAAGTTCAATTTTAGTCTCTTCAGACCAGAGCACCTTCCTCCATACATTTTGGGACTCTTCCACATGACTTTTCACAAACTCAAAACGCGCCATTTTGTTTTTTGCTGAAAGTAATGTCTTTCTTCTGGCAACTCTGCCATAAAGCCCAACTCTATGGAGCGTACAGCTTATTGTCATCCTATGTACAGATACTCCAGTCTCTGCTGTGGAACTCTGCAGCTCCTCCAGGGTTACCTTAGGTCTCTGTGCTCCTCTCTGATTAATGCCCTCCTTGCCCGCTCCGTGAGTTTTGGTGTGCGGCCATCTCTTGGCAGGTTTGCTGTTGTGCCATGTTCTTTCCATTTGGTTATGATAGATTTGATGGGGCTCCTAGGGATCATCAAAGATTTGGATATTTTTTTATAACCTAACCCTGACTTGTACTTCTCCACAACATTGTCCCTTACTTGTCTGGAGAGTTCCTTGGTCTTCATGGCAGTGTTTGGTTAGTGGTGCCTCTTGCTTAGGTGTTGCCGCCTCTGGGGCCTTTCACAAAGGTGTGTCTATGTAATGACAGATCATGTGACACTTAGATTGCACACAGGTGGACATCATCTCACTAATTATGTGACTTCTGAAGGTAATTGGTGGCACCAGAGCTTTTTATGGGCTTCATAACAAAGGGGGTGAATACATACGCACATGACAATTATCAGCTTTTTATTCCTGAAAAATAGTTTTATGTATATATTTTTCTAATTTTACATCACCAACTTAGACTATTGTGTTCTGATCCATCACATATAATTCAGATTAAAAAAACATTGAACTAAAGGCTGTAATGTAACAAAATAGGTAAAAAGCCAAGGGGGGTGAATACTTTTGCACGGCACTGTAATAATTACACGGGTTCTGAGGCTGAATAAGGTGGTCATTAAACTCACTAGGTGCCTTATCTGCATTAAATTAGCCTCAGACCCTGTGTAATTCATATGTGTTCAGTTTTAAAGGGGTGAGGTGGCAACCCTAGGTGACTCCCAGTCCCCTCATTTCCTTTGCTGTGACCCCCAGTCCCTTCATTTCCTGTCCTGGTGATCCTCAGTCCCCTCATTTCCTGTCCCGGTGACCCCTTGCTACCTCAATTCCTGCCCTGGTGACCCTGTTTCCCTATTTAATGGTCCTGGTGGCCCATTTTCCCTAATTTCCTGCCCTATTGACCCCCTGTTTCCCTATATCATTGTCCTGGTGGCCCCCGTTTCCACATACCCTGTCCTGGTGATCCCTGCTACCTCATTTCCTGCCCTGGTGACCTCCTGTTTCCCTGTTTTGTTGTCCTGGAGACCCCGTGTTTCCTCATTTCCTGTCCTGGTGAACGATATTCCCTTTATTTCCTGTCCTGGTGACTTTTTGTCTTCTCACGTCCTGTCCTGGTGACTCTAAGTCACCATTTTCCCATCTTAACGACACCCACTACTTTAATTTTCTTTTCCTGGTGACCCCTAGTACCCTCATTTCCTGTCCTCATTTACTTATTTCCTACATAAGCGACCGCCCTCCCCTCATTTCCTCTCCTGGAGATCCTCAATCACTACATTGTCTTTCATGGTGACCCTCAGTCCTATGTCTCAGTCCTAATTTACTATGCTGGGAACCCCCACTCACTTTTTTCCTGCCCAGGTGTCTCCTGGTCTCCTCATTTCATGTTCTGGAACCTTTCCCCTTTCATGGAGACCCCTACTCCTTTAATCTCTTGTCCTGGAGATCACTAGTCCCTTTTTTCTTGCCCTGGTGACCCGCATTCACTCATTTTTTGTTCAGGTGACCCCGAGTTCCCTCATTTCCTATCTTGGAGATCTTCTCATTTCCTGTTAAAGTTCCCCCAGTCTCTTTACTTTCTAAAAAACAAAACTCTGGTTGGTGTTTCTTCTTTACCATGATCAACAGGAGCGTGTCACCGGTGAAGGCAGCTCACAGGTCAGGAAGGGTCACAGGTCATCGGTGAAGGCAGCTCACAGGTCAGGAAGGGTCACAGGTCACCGGTGAAGGCAGCTCACAGGTCAGGAAGGGTCACAGGTCATCGGTGAAGGCAGCTCACAGGTCAGGAAGGGTCACAGGTCAGGAAGGGTCACAGGTCACTGGTGAAGGCAGCTCACAGGTCAGGAAAGGTCACAGGTCACTGGTGAAGGCAGCTCACAGGTCAGGAAGGGTCACAGGTCACCATTGAAGGCACCTCACAGGTCACTGGTGAAGGCAGCTCACAGGTCAGGATGGGTCACAGATCACCGGTGAAGGCAGCTCACAGGTCAAGGTGGGTCACAGATCACCGGTGAAGGCAGCTCACAGGTCAGGAAGGGTCACAGGTCATCGGTGAAGGCAGCTCACAGGTCAGGAAGGGTCACAGGTCACCAGTGAAGGCAGCTCACAGGTCAGGAAGGGTCACAGGTCACTGGTGAAGGCAGCTCACAGGTCAGGAAAGGTCACAGGTCACTGGTGAAGGCAGCTCACAGGTCAGGAAGGGTCACAGGTCACCATTGAAGGCACCTCACAGGTCACTGGTGAAGGCAGCTCACAGGTCAGGATGGGTCACAGATCACCGGTGAAGGCAGCTCACAGGTCAAGGTGGGTCACAGATCACCGGTGAAGGCAGCTCACAGGTCAGGAAGGGTCACAGGTCACCAGTGAAGGCAGCTCACAGGTCAGGAAGGGTCACAGGTCACTGGTGAAGGCACCTCACAGGTCACTGGTGAAGGCAGCTCACAGGTCAGGAAGGGTCACAGGTCACCATTGAAGGCACCTCACAGGTCACTGGTGAAGGCAGCTCACAGGTCAGGAAGGGTCACAGGTCACCATTGAAGGCACCTCACAGGTCACTGGTGAAGGCAGCTCACAGGTCAGGATGGGTCACAGATCACCGTTGAAGGCAGCTCACAGGTCAAGGTGGGTCACAGATCACCGGTGAAGGCAGCTCACAGGTCAGGAAGGGTCACAGGTCACCAGTGAAGGCAGCTCACAGGTCAGGAAGGGTTACAGATCACCGGTGAAGGCACCTCACAGGTCACTGGTGAAGGCAGCTCACAGGTCAGGAAGGGTCACAGGTCACTGGTGAAGGCAGCTCACAGGTCAGGAAGGGTCACAGGTCCCCGGTGAAGGCAGCTTACAGGTCAGGGCAGGTCACCGGTAAAAGCAGCTTACGGGTCAGGGTGGGTCACAGGTCATTGGTGAAGGCAGCTCACAGGCCAGGGCAGGCCACAGGTCACCAGTGAAGGCAGCTCACAGGCCAGGGCCGTTCACAGGTCACCAGTGAAGGCAGCTCAAAGGTTAGGGAGGATCACAGGTCACCGATGAAGGCAGCTCACAGGTGAGGTCATAGGTCACTGGTGAAGGCATCTCACAGGTCAGGAAGGGCCACAGGTCACTGGTGAAGGCATCTCACAGGTCAGGGTGGGTCACAGGTCACTGGTGAAGGCAGCTCACAGGTCAAGGTGGGTCACAGGTCACCAGTGAAGGCATCTCACAGGTCAGGGTGGGTCACAGGTCACTGGTGAAGGCAGCTCACAGGTCAAGGTGGGTCACAGGTCACTGGTGAAGGCAGCTCACAGGTCAAGGTGGGTCACAGGTCACCAGTGAAGGCATCTCAGAGGTAAGGTCAGGTCACAGGTCACCAGTGAAGGCACCTCAAGGGTCAGGAAGGATCACAGATCACCGGTGAAGGCATCTCATAGGTCCAGGGACAACGGGGGCAATTGCTCCTCACACATTATACATTTACTTTTTTACTGTAACCTCAATACTTGGGGAAGGATGTCATTTTAATTCTACATTACTACACAGAGGGATGGTGACAGGTTCTCTTTATGGCACTTGTCATCTAAGCCCACCTCATGGGCATAGCTGGAATTTACAAATGGTTAAAGCCATGTGATTGGTTGTCTGAACGATGGATCTGTATGATGAGTTCTAATAGTTAGCCAATTATAAATGAGGGGTTTAGAGGCCATATTTTTATCTGTATATCCCCGAGTGAGGAAGAGGGAGGCTGGAGGACAGGGTGGGGTCTAATACAGGGGGCCAATGCACCCCAACACTGCTGATATCCCAAGGAAGGAGAGACAAAAACCAAAGGACTGGGTGGGATCCAATACAGGGTACCAACCAACCAACCCCTACACTGCTGCAATCTGAAGAGGAAAGAAATGGGGGACTAAAGAACAAGCTTGGCGTCTAATACAGGGGGCCAACTCACCCCTACACTGCCACCATCCGAGAGAGCAAGATAGAGAGGGAAACCAAAGGACAGGGTGGGGGTCCAATAGAGTGACCAGCCAACATCTACACTGCTGAGATCTGAAAAGAGGAAGGAGAAAGGGGCACCAAGGAACAAGGTGGGGATCTAATATTGGGGACCAACCAACCTCTATACTGCCACTATCCTAAGAGAGTAGACAGAGAAGGGAACAAAATGACAGGGTGGGGTTCAATACAGGGGGCCAACCCAATCGTACACTGACACCATCCTAAGGGAGATGAGGCATAGGGGGGCAAATTAAAGGGTGGGGGTAAAATGCAGAGGGCCAACCTACTGCTAACATCCGAAGGGGGAAGAGACAAAGGGGGACCAAAAGACAGGGTGATGTCCAGTACAGGGGGCTAACTCACCCCTATACTGCAACCATCCTAGAGGAGATGATAGAGAGGGGATCCAAAAGACAATGTGGGGGTCCAATATCGCAGCCAACCAATATCTACACTGCTGCAAACTGAAGAGAGAGAAAACAAAGGGGGGACCAAAGGACAAGGTCAAGGTGGGAGTCTAATAAACCCCTACACTGCCACCATCCCAAGGGAGAAGACAGACAGGAATACAAAATGACAGGGTGGGGTTCAAAACAGGGGGCCAACCCAACCCTACACAGATGCCATCCAACAGAAGATGAGGCAGAGGGAGGTAAAATACAGGGTAGGTGTCTAATACAGGGGAACAACCAACCAAAGAACACGGTGGGGTTCAATACAGGGGACCAACCCTTATACTGCCACCATCCGAATGGAGAAGAGAGAAAGGGGGACCGTACGACACGGTGGGGTTTATTACGAGAAGGACAAGCTGGGAATCAGTACAGTGGGGCCAACCCAACCTTACACTGATGCCATCCAAAGAGAGATGAGGCAGAGGGGTGCAAAGTACAGAGTGGGGGTCTAATACAGGGGAGGGACCAACCCAACCTTACACTGACAACATTTGAAGGGAGAAGAGGGAGAAGGGGACCAAAGGACATTGTGAGGTCCACTATAGGGGGTCAACCTGCCCCTACACTGCCACCATCTGAGGGAGAAGACAGAGAGGGACCAAATGACAGGGAGGGGTCCAATACAGGGGACCAACTTATCCCTTCACTGACCTCCATCCAAATGGAGAAGAGATGGGGGGGGGACCAGGGGACATGGCAGGGGCCCCCACACTGCCTCCATCTGAAGAAAGGAGAGGCTGGGTTTAGACTGTATAGACATCCTTGAAAAATCAGATTTTGTTCCAAGAAATGTGAAAATATCTCCCCTCTTCTGGAGGCTCAGGGGTTAATCAGAGCTGACAGAACAGTTTGTGTTTTCCTGTGCATGGTCCTCTTCTTGTGTGGTGATCCTAGTAAAAGGTCCCTCAGGCACAATCCAGGAGGCCTACAACAAATGACACCATTAAACCGTCCGCCGGGAGCCTTCTCCGAATATCTCCAGGTGTGAGTACATATCTGAAGGATTACAGCGAATACTAAGAGGAACAAAGAACTTCTTATTCTGTCTGCTCAGTACACCGATATATAGGACCAATCACAGCACTGCTCAGTACACCGATATATAGGACCAATCACAGCACTGCTCAGTACACGATATATAGGACCAATCACAGCACTGCTCAGGACACCGATATATAGGACCAATCACAGCACGGCTCAGGACACCGATATATAGGACCAATCACAGCACTGCTCAGTACACGATATATAGGACCAATCACAGCACTGCTCAGGACACCGATATATAGGACCAATCACAGCACGGCTCAGGACACCGATATATAGGACCAATCACAGCACTGCTCAGTACACGATATATAGGACCAATCACAGCACTGCTCAGTACACGATATATAGGACCAATCACAGCACTGCTCAGGACACCGATATATAGGACCAATCACAGCACTGCTCAGGACACCGATATATAGGACCAATCACAGCACTGCTCAGGACACCGATATATAGGACCAATCACAGCACTGCTCAGGACATCGATATATAGGACCAATCACAGCACTGCTCAGGACACCGATATATAGGACCAATCACAGCACTGCTCAGGACACCGATATATAGGACCAATCACAGCACTGCTCAGGACACCGATATATAGGACCAATCACAGCACTGCTCAGGACATCGATATATAGGACCAATCACAGCACTGCTCAGGACACCGATATATAGGACCAATCACAGCACTGCTCAGTACACCGATATATAGGACCAATCACAGCACTGCTCAGGACATCGATATATAGGACCAATCACAGCACTGCTCAGGACACCGATATATAGGACCAATCACAGCACTGCTCAGGACACCGATATATAGGACCAATCACAGCACTGCTCAGGACACCGATATATAGGACCAATCACAGCACTGCTCAGGACATCGATATATAGGACCAATCACAGCACTGCTCAGGACATCGATATATAGGACCAATCACAGCACTGCTCAGGACACCGATATATAGGACCAATCACAGCACTGCTCAGGACACCGATATATAGGACCAATCACAGCACTGCTCAGTACACCGATATATAGGACCAATCACAGCACTGCTCAGGACACCCATAGGTGTGCGCACAGGGTGTGCCAGGTGTGCCTGGGCACACCCTAATCGCCTTGTGTGGTGCATATTCCCCCCTGTTTAGACCACTGATATTTCATCCAAAAAAAAAAATGTTACAAAATAAAATAATTTTTAAAGAATAAAAATAAAACTCCTGACACTGTCCACTGCCCTACTGACACCATCAGTACATATACACATGCACATGTATTTGAGCTTTGGGGTGCACACCTATGATAGGACCAATCACAGCACTGCTCAGTACACCGATATATACTTATGTACATGGGAGGAGCCTGTGATACTTATGTACATGGGAGGAGTCTGTGATACTTATGCACATGGGAGGAGCCTGTGATACTTATGCAAATGGGAGGAGCCTGTGATACTTATGCACATGGGAGGAGTCTGTGATACTTATGCACATGGGAGGAGTCTGTGATGCTTATGTACATGGGAGGAGCCTGTGATACTTATATACATGGGAGGAGCCTATGATACTTATGTACATGGGAGGAGCCTGTGATACTTATGTACATGGGAGGAGCCTGTGATACTTATATACATGGGAGGAGCCTGTGATACTTATGCACATGGGAGGAGTCTGTGATACTTATGCACATGGGAGGAGCCTGTGATACTTATATATATGGGAGGAGCCTGTGATACTTATGCACATGGGAGGAGCCTATGATACTTATGTACATGGGAGGAGCCTGTGATACTTATGTACATGGGAGGAGCCTGTGATACTTATGCACATGGGAGGAGTCTGTGATACTTATGTACATGGGAGGAGTCTGTGATACTTATGCACATGGGAGGAGTCTGTGATACTTATGTACATGGGAGGAGTTTGGGATACTTATGTACATGGGAGGAGTCTGGGATACTTATATACATGGGAGGAGTCTGTGATACTTATGTACATGGGAGGAGCCTGTGATACTTATGTACATGGGAGGAGTCTGTGATACTTATGTACATGGGAGGAGCCTGTGATACTTATGTACATGGGAGGAGCCTGTGATACTTATGTACATGGGAGGAGTCTGGGATACTTATATACATGGGAGGAGCCTGTGATACTTATGTACATGGGAGGAGCCTGTGATACTTATGTACATGGGAGGAGCCTGTGATACTTATGTACATGGGAGGAGTCTGTGATACTTATGTACATGGGAGGAGCCTGTGATACTTATGTACATGGGAGGAGTCTGTGATACTTATGTACATGGGAGGAGCCTGGGAGGAGTCTGTGATACTTATGTACATGGGAGGAGTTTGGGATACTTATGTACATGGGAGGAGTCTGGGATACTTATATACATGGGAGGAGTCTGTGATACTTATGTACATGGGAGGAGTCTGTGATACTTATATACATGGGAGGAGCCTGTGATACTTATGTACATGGGAGGAGCCTGTGATACTTATGTACATGGGAGGAGCCTGTGATACTTATGTACATGGGAGGAGTCTGTGATACTTATGTACATGGGAGGAGCCTGTGATACTTATGTACATGGGAGGAGCCTGTGATACTTAGGTACATGGGAGGATTTTTTATAAATTTGCAAAGATTTCAAAAAAACTTCTCTCACATTGTCATTATGGGGAATTGTTTGTAGAATTTTGAGGAAAAATAATGAATTTAATCCATTTTGGAATAAGGCTGTAACATAACAAATTGTGGACAAAGTGAAGCGCTGTGAATACTTTCCTGAATGCACTGTATGAGCCCAATCACAGCACTGCATTTTATTGAATTATAACTAAAGGCAACACTTTTTTCTTTTAGTTTTGGATGGAGTGGAGAGGTATGAGGGCCCCTGTCAGGTGTTTATTGCTGTCTGTGTCCCCCATTAGGTAGTTTCAGCCTCTCTATTTGTCCTGATTACTGTTATCACTGGGAGGGAAAGAAAATGACACATTTTGGGTTGTCACCAGAACAGGAATAGAGGGGAAATCTTCCGATGGGGACACTAGTTCTGGTGACAACTCAGGATTCCCTCACTCTAGAGTGATTTCCTCTCACTTCCTGTGCTGCCCGTCTTCCCAACGATCTCTTCGGACTACAGAACACCTCCCTCCTTCGTGACTGAGATGACTAGAGGAGGAGGTGTTGTTCTGTCACCCTGACCAAAGGTGACAACACTGCCCCTCAAGAGATACAATACAGTGAGCGTTGTCACCGCAGGACAGGAAGTGTGTTACTGGCGGGATCACCAGGAGAGGAAAAAAAAAAAAAAGAAAAAAGAATGCAGCCGTCACATCCAGGACTGGGTGTGCTGGAACACAGATTTCTATTTTTGGGTTTAGATATCATTTAAATACATTTTTGTGATTGGAACTTTAATGTAAAGGTAACTTTTATGATATAGATTCTTCTACCATCGCCCTTATTTCAGCTCTGCCTCCCATTTAAATTGTAAGCTCCCGTGGCCAAGGAACCTGACCCTCTTGTCTTGTCTTGGACTGTATTTTGTAAAAGCATTGCAGAAAGTGAAATCCTGAATAACAACAATAATAACAATAATAATAACAATAATGATGATATTACAATAGTAATATATATATATTTTTATTGATTTTACGAGAAGACATTTCAACACAGTAACTGCATGTCAAAAACAAGGAAATACAGTCAGAAAAATACAAGCAAAATATAACCAACAACACATGCGGCCTATACAGCATATACTAAGGATAATAATATTATAAAAATTAATAAAACGGAAAAATAATAATGATAATAATCATAATAATAATAATACAAATAATTATATTAGAAATATTTTTTTTTTTAAATAATTTTTATTTATTTTACGAGAAGACATTACAACACAATAACTGCATGTCAAAAACAACTAAATACAGCGAAATACAAGCAAAATATAACCAACGACACATGCAGCCTATACAGCATATAATATTAATAATAATAATGATGAAGATGATGATAATCATGAAATTAATAGTAATAATAATGATAATAATAACAATAATAATAATAATAACAATAGTAATATTACAAATAATTATAATAGTAATATTTTATAATAACAATAATATAAATAATAATAATAACAACAATAATAACAATAACAATGATACAAATAACTATAACAATAATAATGATACAAATTATAATAGTAATTTTTTGGGGGAAATTTATTATTTATTATTTTTTTAGAAGACATTACAACACAGTAAGTGCGTCAAAAACAACTAAATACAGTCAGTGAAATAAAAGCAAAATATAACCAGAGACACGTGTGGACTATACAGCATATACTATTAATGATAATAATAATGATATTAATAGTAATAATGATGATAATAATAATAAATATGATGATAATAATAATGATTAATAATAACAATAATAATAAACATTGAAAAGAAATTGCAGAAAAAAAACAATTGGTCCATCGAGTCTGCCCATTTTTTAAAAAAAAAGTATAGATTTATGTTTATTCCAGGCATGTTTGAAGCCATTTACTGTTGAATAATAATAATAATAATGATGATGATGATGATAATAAATATAACAATAAATAATAATAGTAATAATAATAATAATAATAAATATAACAATACATAATAATAATAATAATGATGATAATAAATATAACAATAAATAATAATAATGATGATAATAAATATAACAATAAATAATAATAATAATAATAAGAATAATGATGATGATAATAAATATAAAAATAAATAATAATAATGATAATGATTATAATAATAAATATAACAATACTACTAATAATATTGTGTTCATCCTCTGGAATCCTGCTGACTGCTCATCCTTATCGGAGGTCTCCACCTGGTGTCCAGAATTGGTATTGCCCCCGCAGGTTACCCTTTTCTTTTTTTGCAGCGCAGGATGTCTTCTGGGGGGACGTTTTTCTGGGGTACACCCACACAGGGGATTTGGAGGCACATTAATGTCGATTCTGGATCCCTTTTATTTATGGATTTTCTTCAATATTTTCATCTTTGTATCCATTACACATATTCTTTATATGTTTACTGATGAACTTTGAGTGTCTTCCCTATATGGCGGCGGCGGTGACGATCTTTCAGCTCCTGGGAATACGCTCGATGTAATTGTACCAATAGCAGAGATTGATGTGATTTCTCCCTGAGGAAGCCGAGTTTTGTCCTGCGAAACATTGTGGAGATGAAGAATCTTATGTGAGATCCCTCCAGATGACCACCAACAATTTACTGCCATAATGTGTGATTGTGAACAGAGTTTTGAAACATGCCGATGATGTCTGACAGTCAGATTTTAATTCTTCACTTTTAATGTTGTGTAGAGTAACATTGATGTTTTATCTCTATAATCTGGTGTGGTACCTAAAAAGTCCTTGTAGTTTTCCTTGTTGGGGAATCGATTATTTTTCATCGTCATTAATAGAGGATGTGGTACCAGTAATGCCCTGTACACACGGGCGGACTTTTCGACCAGAATGGTCTTTCAACGGACTTCTGACGGACTTTTGAAAGAACGGACTTGCCTACACACGATCACACCAAAGTCCGACGGATTGGTACGTGATGACGTACACCGGACTAAAATAAGGAAGTTGATAGCCAGTAGCCAATAGCTGCCCTAGCGTGAGTTTTCGTCCGTCGGACTAGCATACAGACGAGCGGATTCTCCTACCGGACTCGAGTCCGTCGGACAAATTTGAAACATGTTCCAAATCTAAAGTCCGTCAGATTTTTGACCGAAAAAGTCCGCTGTAGGTCCGATGAAGCCCACACTAGGGTGGCCACGTGTCCCGGATTGCCCGGGATTGTCCCTTATTTGAGTTTTTTGTCCCGTGTCCCGGGTACCTTCATTCCGGGACAATACAGTGTCCCGGAATGAAAAAAAACACACACCGCCGGCTTGCACCAGTCCGACTGCCACCCTTATCATTTTACAGTGCAGTTTTCTTCCTTAAACACACACAGATATGGCAGCTGATTGGTTGCTAGGCTAGGGCCGCCCGCCCCGCGTCTAGCAACCAGTGACGTCACGTCAGCACTCACAGTCACGTGGGAGAGTCAGTGCAGTGGGATCCCGCACGGCGCACTCTAGACTCTACGGCTGAGCAGCGCGCCTGAGAGAGAGAGCAGCCGCCAGCCTGCCAGCAGAGCCAGACAGTCCTGTCCACACTTACTAGCCTGCCCACAGTGCCCTGTGCCCAGCCCCAGTCAGTGGTGGTGCCTGCCACTGCCGGACCCGGAGCCGCCGCCGAGCCGACTACAGCAGCCACACATTGCCAGCAGCGCAACCCGGGCCGACTCCGAGCTGCCCGCCTGCCCGCTGTGACTGAGTCCTGACTGAGCCGCCTCCTCGTCCTCCCTCCCTCCGGGCTCCGGCTCCCTCCCGCCCACGAGGTCCGCCCGCCAGAGTACTTCCTGAAAGGTTAGTGTAACTTCCACAGTCATGAGCAATGCATGCACACAGCACACTCCCTCTCTCAAATCTGCTGCTGTCCCCAGACCGGCACCCCCCTCAGTTCTGCTGCTGTGTCCCCCACACAGCCACACTCCCTCTCAGTTCTGCTGCTGTCCCCCACCCCCCTCAGATCTGCTGCTGTCCCCCACTCCCTCTCAGTTCTGCTGCTGTCCCCCCCACTCCCCCTCAGTTCTGCTGCTCTCCCCCTCCATCTTTCCTCCATGTCCCCCTCCGTTCTGCTGCTGTCCCCCTCCATTCTTCCTCCGTGTCCCCCTCCGTTCTTCCTCTGTGTCCCCCTCCGTTCTTCCTCTGTGTCCCCCTCCATTCTTCTTCTGTGTCCCCGTCCGTTCTTCTTCTGTGTCCCCCTCTGTTCTTCCTCCGTGTCCCCCTCCGTTCTTCCTCCATGTCCCCCTCCGTTCTTCCTCCGTGTCCCCCTCCGTTCTTCCTCTGTGTCCCCCTCCGTTATGCTGCTGTCCCCCTCCGTTCTTCCTCCGTGTCGCCCTCCATTCTGCTGATGTCCCCCTCCGTCCTGCTGTCCCCCTCCGTTCTTCCTCTGTGTCCCCCTCCATTCTTCCTCTGTGTCCCCCTCCGTTCTTCCTCCGTGTCCCCCTCCATTCTTCCTCCGTGTCCCCCTCGGTTCTTCCTCCGTGTCCCCCTCCGTTCTTCCTCCGTGTCCCCCTCCGTTCTTCCTCCGTGTCCCCCTCCGTTCTTCCTCTGTGTCCCCCTCCGTTCTTCCTCTGTGTCCCCCTCCGTTCTTCCTCTGTGTCCCCCTCCGTTCTTCTTCTGTGTCCCCGTCCGTTCTTCTTCTGTGTCCCCCTCTGTTCTTCCTCCGTGTCCCCCTCCGTTCTTCCTCCATGTCCCCCTCCGTTCTTCCTCCGTGTCCCCCTCCGTTCTTCCTCTGTGTCCCCCTCCGTTATGCTGCTGTCCCCCTCCGTTCTTCCTCCGTGTCGCCCTCCATTCTGCTGATGTCCCCCTCCGTCCTGCTGTCCCCCTCCGTTCTTCCTCTGTGTCCCCCTCCATTCTTCCTCTGTGTCCCCCTCCGTTCTTCCTCCGTGTCCCCCTCGGTTCTTCCTCCGTGTCCCCCTCCGTTCTTCCTCCGTGTCCCCCTCCGTTCTTCCTCCGCAAAAAAAAGTATCAAAAACCATCCTTTTTGGGCGGCGCGGGGGGGGGGGGGGGTCCCTGAATGGCAGTTTGGAAATGTGGTCACCCTAGCCCACACACGGTCAGATTGTCTGCCGGATTCGGTCCGTCGGACCAGTCCGGTCGAAATGTCCACCCGTGTGCACACGGCATAATACATCGAACAAGTTGAGACTCACCGAGATCTCCTTCCCATTCTTTTCTTTGTTTTTATTTTCTGGACAATGATGGAAATGGACGATGTGATCTCATTGTCTGTTAGAACACAACTCTGTCATAAACTATTACACACTATATTACCAAAAGTATTGAGACGCCTGCCTTTACACACACAGGAACTTTAATGACATCCCAGTCTTAGTCCGGAGGGTTCAATATTGAGTTGGCTCCGCCCTTTGCAGCTATAACAGCTTCAACTCTTCTGGGAAGGCCGTTCACAAGGTTTAGGAGGGTGTCTATGGGAATGTTTGACCATTCTTCCAGAAGGGAGAAGGCCTGGCTCACAGTCTCCACTCTAATTCATCCCAAAGGTGTTCTATTGGGTTGAGGTCAGGACTCTGTTCAGGCCAGTCAAGTTCCTCCACCCCAAACTCGCTCATCCACGTCTTTATGGACCTTGCTTTGTGCACTGGTGCACAGTCATGTTGGAACAGGAAGGGGCCGTCCCCAAACTCCTCCCACAAAGTTGGGAGCATGAAATTGTCCAAAATGTCTTGGTATGCTGACGCCTTAAGAGTTCCTTTCACAGGAACTAAGGGGCCAACCCCAACCCCTTAAAAAAACAACCCCACACCATAATCCCTCCCTCCCCCACACCATAATCCCCCCTCCACCAAATGATTTGGACCAGTGCACAAAGGTCCATAAAGACATGGATGAGCAAGTTTGGGGTGGAGGAACTTGACTGGCCTGCACAGAGTCCTGACCTCAACCCAATAGAACACCTTTGGGATGAATTAGAGCGGAGACTGCAAGCCAGACCTTCTCGTCCAACATCAGTGCCTGACCTCACAAATGCTCTTCTGGAAGAATGGTCAAACATTCCCATAGACACCCTCCTAAACCTTGTGGACGGCCTTCCCAGAAGAGTTGAAGCTGTTATAGCTGTAAAGGGCGGAGCCAACTCAATATTGAACCCTACGGACTAAGACTGGGATGTCATTAAAGGTCGTGTGTGTGTAAAGGCAGGCGTCCCAATACTTTTGATAATCTAGTGTCTGTACAGTTGTGGTGAAAAGTTTATCCCCCCCCCCAGAGAATTGGTAATATACAGAATGGACCATTTTGAAAGAAAACATGAGTGAGCAGCAAAACCCATTTCTAGTATTTCTTATGGGATTCGTATTCTGTACCTGTAGGTAATAACAGAATGGCGCAATCATAAAACAAACCAATAAAATGCCGCCCCCCCATTCAAAATTCTGCACCTCTTTAGTTCCTATTTCTGTGTATTGCCCCCTTTAGAACCAATGATCACCTTCTGTAATAGTTGTCTATGAGGCCCTGAATTGTTGCAGGTGGTAGAGCTTCCCATTTATCTTGGCAAAATGCCTCCGGGTCAGGCAAAGTCTTTGGTGGTCTTGCATGAACCATATGCTTGAGATCCCCCCTGGAGTGGCTTGATGATATGAAGGTCAGGAGACTGTGATGGCCACTCCAGAACCTTCACCCTTTTCTGCTGTAACCACTGGAGGGTGAACTTAGCCTTGTGCTTAAGGTCATTGTCATCCAAGAGCGTCCCGATGTGTAGCTTTCCTACAGAAGAATGACAATTGTCTGCCAGTATTTTCAGATAACATGCTGCATTCATCCTGCCCCCGGTTTTCACAAGATTTCCCCGGTGCCTTTACAGCTCCCACATCCCCAAAACATCAGCGAGCCACCACCATGCTTCACAGTTGGGATGGTATTCTTGTCGCTATAGGCCTTGTTGACCCCTCTCTAAAACACAGCGCTTATTGTTGTGACCACAAACCTCTATTTTGGTTTCGTCACTCCAGATTAGAAGCTGTGAGGCGTGTCAAGGTGTTGTTGGTAGAGATCACCACTACCATTTTTTTTTTTTTACAAGTACACAAGTACAAATACATTTTTTTTTGTATTCGCCGATACCAATTACCGATACCTACCGGCAACTGTTTTGTTTACACTTCAGTTCCCAGCAATGGCACAAAGCATTGAAATGTTAATTACAAATGAAATAAATAAAACATTTTTTTTTAATTGTGTACTTTTTTTTCCAATGTGAAATGTGTAAATATATATTAAAGGTATAAAATATTAATGAACAAAGCAAACTAAAAAAAAAAAAAGTTGTAATTATTAATAGTTTATAAGATAGAAGTGAACAAAAAAAAAATCAACAGGAAAATAATTAAATGGAGAAGGAGAATAGGGAGTTAAGTAAAGCTGATTTAAGTAAATTAAGGGTTAATAAACAGAGGAACATTTAATTTAAAAAATAAATAAATAAAACTTTTTTACTTGACAGGTTTCTTTTATACTGACTTCATCTGCAGATTTTTTGTTCATCCCTTTGATCTGTAGATGAAGAATCAGAAAGATACAAAAAGAAACAATGGTTTCTTTTTATCTTTCTGTTTCAGTGGCTGAGCGATGTTGTTGATAAACATTGTTCGGCTGCTTTTTTTTTTTTTATTGACAGCTCCAATTGCCAGCACTTGGTTTACACTTCAGCTGCCAACAGAGGAACCCCACTGACAGCTGATTGAGTCAACGCTTGTTAAGGCCGCGGGGGCCAGTTTTTTTTTTTAATTTCAATTGTCAGTGGGGGAATCCCGCAGAGAGCTGAAAGAACTGAGCCTGAAAGTATCGGTTTCAGGTTTTGGAGCATTTGTACTGAGTACCGATACTCATCCACATGCTTAGTATCGGCACTGAGACTGGTATCCGCATTAGTGCCACCCTGGATGTCGGCCATATTGTAACCGGGCTTTTCTTGTGGCATTGGCGCAGTAAAGGTTCCTTTCTGGCAACTCCACCATGCAGCTCATTTTTGTTCAGGTATCGTCATATTGTGCTCCTTGAAATCACCACGCCGTCCTCTTCCAGAGCAGCCGGTATTTCTCCTCAGGTTACCAGTGGGGGGTTTTTTCTTTGTATCCAGAACAATTCTTCTGACAGTTGTGGCTGCAATCTTTCTTGGTCTACCTGATCTTGGCTTGTTATCAAGAGATCCCGAAATTTACAGACAGTACTGACTGACATATTCAAGGCTTTGGATATATTTTTATATCCTTTTACAGCTTTATAAAGTTCCATTACCTTGTTATGCAGGTCTTTTGACAGTTCTTTTCTGCTACTCCATGGCTCAGTATCCAGTCTGCTCAGTGCATCCATGTGAGAGATAACAAACTCATTGACTATTTATACACAGACACTAATTGTGACATAAAAAGCCATGTATTTATGTATCGTCACCCTCCTCTTCATGTATCTGCACTCTCCTCTTCATGTATCTACACTCTCCTCTTCACGTATCTACACTCTCCTCTTCACGTATCTACACTCTCCTCTTCACGTATCTACACTCTCCTCTTCACGTATCTACACTCTCCTCTTTATGTATCTACACTCTCCTCTTCATATATCTACACTCTCCTCTTCATGTATCTACACTCTCCTCTTCACGTATCTACACTCTCCTCTTTATGTATCTACACTCTCCTCTTCATGTATCTACACTCTCCTCTTTGCGTATCTACACTCTCCTCTTCATGTATCTGCACTCTCCTCTTCATGTATCTGCACTCCCCTCTTCATGTATCTGCACTCTCCTCTTCACGTATCTACACTCTCCTCTTCACGTATCTACACTCTCCTCTTCACGTATCTACACTCTCCTCTTCACGTATCTGCACTCTCCTCTTCATGTATCTACACTCTCCTCTTCATGTATCTACACTCTCCTCTTCATGTATCTACACTCTCCTCTTCATATATCTACACTCTCCTCTTCATGTATCTACACTCTCCTCTTCATGTACCTACACTCTCCTCTTCATGTATCTACACTCTCCTCTTCATGTATCTACACTCTCCTCTTCATGTATCTACACTCTCCTCTTCACGTATCTACACTCTCCTCTTCACGTATCTACACTCTCCTCTTCACGTATCTACACTTTCCTCTTTATGTACCTACACTCTCCTCTTCATGTATCTACACTCTCCTCTTTATGTATCTGCACTCTCCTCTTCATGTATCTGCACTCTCCTCTTCATGTATCTGCACTCTCCTCTTCATGTATCTGCACTCTCCTCTTCATATATCTACACTCTCCTCTTCATATATCTACACTCTCCTCTTCATGTATCTACACTCTCCTCTTCATATATCTACACTCTCCTCTTCATGTATCTACACTCTCCTCTTCATGTATCTACACTCTCCTCTTCACATATCTACACTCTCCTCTTCATATATCTACACTCTCCTCTTCATGTATCTACACTCTCCTCTTCATGTATCTACACTCTCCTCTTCATGTATCTGCACTCTCCTCTTCATGTATCTACACTCTCCTCTTCATGTATCTACACTCTCCTCTTCACGTATCTGCACTCTCCTCTTCACGTATCTGCACTCTCCTCTTCACGTATCTACACTCTCCTCTTCACGTATCTGCACTCTCCTCTTCATATATCTACACTCTCCTCTTCATGTATCTACACTCTCCTCTTCATGTATCTACACTCTCCTCTTCATGTATCTACACTCTCCTCTTCATATATCTACACTCTCCTCTTCATGTATCTACACTCTCCTCTTCATGTATATCTGCACTCTCCTCTTCATGTATCTACACTCTCCTCTTCATGTATCTACACTCTCCTTTTCACGTATCCACACTCTCTTCTTCATGTATCTACACTCTCCTCTTCATGTATCTGCACTCTCCTCTTCATGTATCTACACTCTCCTCTTCATGTATCTACACTCTCCTCTTCATGTATCTGCACTCTCCTCTTCATGTATCTACACTCAGGTAGATCATGTATCTACACTCTCCTCTTCATGTATCTACACTTTCCTCTTCATGTATCTACACTCTCCTCTTCATGTATCTACACTCTCCTCTTCCTGTATCTACACTCTCCTCTTCATGTATCTACACTCTCCTCTTCATGTATCTACACTCTCCTCTTCATGTATCTACACTCTCCTCTTCATGTATCCGCACTCATGTAGAACATGTATTTTCAGGAATTGGATGACGGGCTGTTTGTGAATTTGGAGATCGTCCTGAAACAAACGAAATGCCTTAAGGAGCAATGGATGGACCCGGAATGCAAACTCACCAGTGACGGGGTGAGGGGCGGAGAAGTCTTTTAGTGAATTTACTTATTTTAAAATATGAAAATTTAAACACAACCGGCCCAGCGGGAGGAGAGATGGGGTCACAGTGCGGTCGGTGATGGGGTGTGGGCCCAGCGGGAGGAGAGATGGGGTCACAGTGCGGTCGGTGATGGGGTGTGGGCCCAGCGGGAGGAGAGATGAGGTCACAGTGCAGTTGGTGATGGGGTGTGGGCCCAGCCGGAGGAGAGATGAGGTCACAGTGCGGTCGGTGATGGGTTGTGGGCCCAGCAGGAGGAGAGATGAGGTCACAGTGCGGTCTGTAATGTGGTGCGGGCCCAGCGGGAGGAGAGATGGGGTCACAGTGCGGTCGGTGATGGGGTGTGGGCCCAGCGGGAGGAGAGATGGGGTCACAGTGCGGTCGGTGATGGGGTGTGGGCCCAGCGGGAGGAGAGATGAGGTCACAGTGCAGTTGGTGATGGGGTGTGGGCCCAGCCGGAGGAGAGATGAGGTCACAGTGCGGTCGGTGATGGGTTGTGGGCCCAGCAGGAGGAGAGATGAGGTCACAGTGCGGTTGGTGATGGGGTGTGGGCCCAGCGGGAGGAGAGATGAGGTCACAGTGCAGTTGGTGATGGGGTGTGGGCCCAGCCGGAGGAGAGATGAGGTCACAGTGCGGTCGGTGATGGGTTGTGGGCCCAGCAGGAGGAGAGATGAGGTCACAGTGCGGTTGGTGATGGGGTGTGGGCCCAGCCGGAGGAGAGATGAGGTCACAGTGCGGTCGGTGATGGGTTGTGGGCCCAGCAGGAGGAGAGATGAGGTCACAGTGCGGTCTGTAATGTGGTGCGGGCCCAGCCGGAGGAGAGATGAGGTCACAGTGCGGTCGGTGATGGGTTGTGGGCCCAGCAGGAGGAGAGAGGTCACAGTGCTGTCTGTGATGGGGTGTGGGCCCAGCGGGAGGAGAGATGAGGTCACAGTGCGGTCGGTGATGGGGTGTGGGCCCAGCGGGAGGAGAGATGAGGTCACAGTGCAGTTGGTGATGGGTTGTGGGCCCAGCAGGAGGAGAGATGAGGTCACAGTGCTGTCTGTGATGGGTTGTGGGCCCAGCAGGAGGAGAGATGAGGTCACAGTGCGGTCTGTGATGGGGTGTGGGCCCAGCGGGAGGAGAGATGGGGTCACAGTGCGGTCGGTGATGGGTTGTGGGCCCAGAGGGAGGAGAGATGAGGTCACAGTGCGGTCGGTGATGGGTTGTGGGCCCAGCGGGAGGGGAGATGAGGTCACAGTGGGGTTGGTGATGGGGTGTGGGCCCAGAAGGAGGAGAGATGAGGTCACAGTGCGGTCGGTGATGGGTTGTGGGCCCAGCGGGAGGAGAGATGAGGTCACAGTGCGGTGGGTCATGGGTTGTGGGCCCAGCGGGAGGAGAGAAGAGGTCACAGTGCGGTCGGTGATGGGTTGTGGGCCCAGTGGGAGGAGAGAAGAGGTCACAGTGCAGTCAGTGATGTGGTGTGGGCCCAGCAGAAGGAGAGATGAGGTCACAGTGCAGTTGGTGATGGGGTGTGGGCCCAGCAGGAGGAGAGATGGGGTCACAGTGCGGTCGGTGATGGGTTATGGGCCCAGCGGGAGGAGAGATGAGGTCACAGTGCAGTTGGTGATGGGTTGTGGGCCCAGCAGGAGGAGAGATGAGGTCACAGTGCTGTCTGTGATGGGTTGTGGGCCCAGCGGGAGGAGAGATGAGGTCACAGTGCAGTTGGTGATGGGTTGTGGGCCCAGCGGGAGGAGAGATGAGGTCACAGTGCGGTCGGTGATGGGTTGTGGGCCCAGCGGGAGGGGAGATGAGGTCACAGTGCGGTTGGTGATGGGGTGTGGGCCCAGCGGGAGGAGAGATGAGGTCACAGTGCGGTGGGTCATGGGTTGTGGGCCCAGCGGGAGGAGAGAAGAGGTCACAGTGCGGTCGGTGATGGGTTGTGGGCCCAGCGTAAGGAGAGATGAGGTCACAGTGCGGTCGATGATGGGGCGTGGGCCCAGCAGGAAGGGAGATGAGGTCACAGTGCGGTTGGTGATGGGGTGTGGGCCCAGCAGGAGGAGAGATGAGGTCACAGTGCGGTCGGTGATGGGTTGTGGGCCCAGCGGGAGGAGAGATGAGGTCACAGTGCGGTTGGTGATGGAGTGTGGGCCCAGCGGGAGGGGAGATGAGGTCACAGTGCGGTTGGTGATGGGGTGTGGGCCCAGCAGGAGGAGAGATGAGGTCACAGTGCGGTTGGTGATGGGTTGTGGGCCCAGCGGGAGGAGAGAAGAGGTCACAGTGCAGTGGGTTGTGGGCCCAGCGGGAGGAGAGAAGAGGTCACAGTGCGGTTGGTGATGGGTTGTGGGCCCAGCGGGAGGAGAGAAGAGGTCACAGTGCGGTTGGTGATGGGGTGCGGGCCCAGCGGGAGGATAGATGAGGTCACAGTGCGGTCGGTGATGGTGTGTGAGCCCAGCGGGAGGAGAGATGAGGTCACGGTGCGGTTGGTGATGGGGTGTAGGCCCAGCAGGAGGAGAGATGAGGTCACAGTGCGTTCGGTGATGGGGTGTGGGCCCAGCGGGAGGAGAGATGGGGTTACAGTGCGGTCAGTGATGGGTTATGGGCCAAGCGGGAGGAGAGATGAGGTCACAGTGCGGTCGGTCATGGGGTGTGGGCCCAGCTGGAGGAGAGATGAGGTCACAGTGCGGTCGGTGATGGGTTGTGGGCCCAGCAGGAGGAGAGATGAGGTCACAGTGCGGTCAGTGATGGGGTGTGGGCCCAGCAGGAGGAGAGATGAGGTCACAGTGCGGTCGGTGATGGGTTGTGGGCCCAGCGGGAGGAGAGAAGAGGTCACAGTGCGGTTGGTGATGTGGTGTGGGCCCAGTGGGAGGAGAGAAGAGGTCACAGTGCAGTCAGTGATGGGGTGTGGGCCCAGCAGAAGGAGAGATGAGGTCACAGTGCAGTCGGTGATGGGGTGTGGGCCCAGCAGGAGGAGAGATGGGGTCACAGTGCGGTCGGTGATGGGTTGTGGGCCCAGTGGTAGGAGAGATGAGGTCACAGTGCAGTTGGTGATGGGGTGTGGGCCCAGCAAGAGGAGAGATGGGGTCACAGTGCGGTCGGTGATGGGTTGTGGGCCCAGCGGGAGGAGAGATGAGGTCACAGTGCGGTCGGTGATGGGTTGTGGGCCCAGCGGGAGGGGAGATGAGGTCACAGTGCGGTTGGTGATGGGGTGTGGGCCCAGCAGGAGGAGAGATGAGGTCACAGTGCGGTCGGTGATGGGATGTGGGCCCAGCGGGAGGAGAGATGAGGTCACAGTGCGGTGGGTCATGGGTTGTGGGCCCAGCGGGAGGAGAGAAGAGGTCACAGTGCGGTCGGTGATGGGTTGTGGGCCCAGCGGGAGGAGAGATGAGGTCACAGTGCGGTCGGTGATGGGGCGTGGGCCCAGCAGGAAGAGAGATGAGGTCACAGTGCGGTTGGTGATGGGGTGTGGGCCCAGCAGGAGGAGAGATGAGGTCACAGTGCGGTCGGTGATGGGTTGTGGGCCCAGCGGGAGGAGAGATGAGGTCACAGTGCGGTTGGTGATGGAGTGTGGGCCCAGCGGGAGGGGAGATGAGGTCACAGTGCGGTTGGTGATGGGGTGTGGGCCCAGCAGGAGGAGAGATGAGGTCACAGTGCGGTTGGTGATGGGTTGTGGGCCCATCGGGAGGAGAATAGAGGTCACAGTGCAGTGGGTTGTGGGCCCAGCGGGAGGAGAGAAGAGGTCACAGTGCGGTTGGTGATGGGTTGTGGGCCCAGCGGGAGGAAAGAAGAGGTCACAGTGCGGTCGGTGATGGGTTGTGGGCCCAGCGGGAGGAGAGAAGAGGTCACAGTGCGGTTGGTGATGGGGTGCGGGCCCAGCGGGAGGATAGATGAGGTCACAGTGCGGTCGTTGATGGGGTGTGGGCCCAGCGGGAGGAGAGATGAGGTCACAGTGCGGTTGGTGATGGGGTGTAGGCCCAGCAGGAGGAGAGATGAGGTCACAGTGCGTTCGGTGATGGGGTGTGGGCCCAGCGGGAGGAGAGATGGGGTTACAGTACGGTCAGTGATGGGTTATGGGCCAAGCGGGAGGAGAGATGAGGTCACAGTGCGGTCGGTCATGGGGTGTGGGCCCAGCTGGAGGAGAGATGAGGTCACAGTGGATGGGGTGTGGGCCCAGCGGGAGGAGAGATGAGATCACAGTGCGGTCGGTGATGGGGTGTGGGCCCAGCAGGAGGAGAGATGAGGTCACAGTGCAGTTGGTGATGGGGTGTGGGCCCAGCAGGAGGAGAGATGAGGTCACAGTGCGGTCGGTGATGGGTTGTGGGCCCAGCGGGAGGAGAGATGAGGTCACAGTGCGGTCAGTGATGGGTTGTGGGCCCAGCAGGTGGAGAGAAGAGGTCACAGTGCAGTCAGTGATGGGGTGTGGGCCCAGCAGAAGGAGAGATGAGGTCACAGTGCAGTCGGTGATGGGGTGTGGGCCCAGCGGGAGGAGAGGTGAGGTCACAGTGTGGTCAGTGATGGGTTGTGGGCCCAGTGGGAGGAGAGATGAGGTCACAGTGCGGTCAGTGATGGGTTGTGGGCTCAGCGGGAGGAGAGATGAGATCACAGTGCGGTCAGTGATGGGGTGTGGGCCCAGCGGGAGGAGAGATGGGGTCACAGTGCGGTCGGTGATGGGATGTGGGCCCAGCGGGAGGGGAGATGAGGTCACAGTGCGGTTGGTGATGGGGTGTGGGCCCAGCAGGAGGAGAGATGAGGTCACAGTGCGGTCGGTGGTGGGTTGTGGGCCCAGCAGGAGGAGAGATGAGGTCACAGTGCGGTGGGTCATGGGTTGTGGGCCCAGCGGGAGGAGAGAAGAGGTCACAGTGCGGTCGGTGGTGGGTTGTGGGCCCAGCGGGAGGAGAGATGAGGTCACAGTGCGGTCGGTGATGGGGCGTGGGCCCAGCAGGAAGGGAGATGAGGTCACAGTGCGGTTGGTGATGGGGTGTGGGCCCAGCAGGAGGAGAGATGAGGTCACAGTGCGGTCGGTGATGGATTGTGGGCCCAGCGGGAGGAGAGATGAGGTCACAGTGCGGTTGGTGATGGAGTGTGGGCTCAGCGGGAGGGGAGATGAGGTCACAGTGCGGTTGGTGATGGGGTGTGGGCCCAGCAGGAGGAGAGATGAGGTCACAGTGCGGTCGGTGATGGGTTGTGGGCCCAGCGGGAGGAGAGAAGAGGTCACAGTGCGGTTGGTGACGGGGTGTGGGCCCAGCGGGAGGAGAGGAGAGGTCACAGTGCAGTCAGTGATGGGGTGTGGGCCCAGCAGAAGAAGAGATGAGGTCACAGTGCAGTCGGCGATGGGGTGTGGGTCCAGCGGGAGGAGAGATGGGGTCACAGTGCAGTCGGTGATGGATTGTGGGCCCAGCGGGAGGAGAGATGGGGTCACAGTGCAGTTGGTGATGGGGTGTGGGCCCAGCGGGAGGAGAGATGGGGTCACAGTGCGGTCGGTGATGGGTTGTGGGCTCAGCGGGAGGAGAGATGAGGTCACAGTGCGGTCGGTGATGGGTTGTGGGCCCAGCGGGAGGGGAGATGAGGTCACAGTGCAGTTGGTGATGGGGTGTGGGCCCAGCAGGAGGAGAGATGAGGTCACAGTGCGGTCGGTGATGGGTTGTGGGCCCAGCGGGAGGAGAGATGAGATCACAGTGCGGTGGGTCATGGGTTGTGGGCCCAGCGGGAGGAGAGAAGAGGTCACAGTGCGGTCGGTGATGGGTTGTGGGCCAAGTGGGAGGAGAGAAGAGGTCACAGTGCAGTCAGTGATGGGGTGTGGGCCCAGCAGAAGGAGAGATGAGGTCACAGTGCAGTCGGCGATGGGGTGTGGGCCCAGCAGGAGGAAAGATGGGGTCACAGTGCGGTCAGTGATGGGTTGTGGGCCCAGCGGGAAGAGAGATGAGGTCACAGTGCAGTTGGTGATGGGGTGTGGGCCCAGCGGGAGGAGAGATGGGGTCACAGTGCGGTCGGTGACGGGTTGTGGGCCCAGCGGGAGGAGAGATGATGTCACAGTGCGGTCAGTGATGGGTTGTGGGTCCAGCGGGAGGGGAGATGAGGTCACAGTGCGGTTGGTGATGGGGTGTGGGCCCAGCAGGAGGAGAGATGAGGTCACAGTGCGGTGGGTCATGGGTTGTGGGCCCAGCGGGAGGAGAGAAGAGGTCACAGTGCGGTCGGTGATGGGGTGTGGGCCCAGCAGGAGGAGAGATGAGGTCACAGTGCGGTCGGTGATGGGTTGTGGGCCCAGTGGGAGGAGAGATGAGGTCACAGTGCGGTTGGTGATGGAGTGTGGGCCCAGCGGGAGGGGAGATGAGGTCACAGTGCGGTTGGTGATGGGGTGTGGGCCCAGCAGGAGGAGAGATGAGGTCACAGTGCGGTTGGTGATGGGTTGTGGGCCCAGCGGGAGGAGAATAGAGGTCACAGTGCAGTGGGTTGTGGGCCCAGCGGGAGAAGAGAAGAGGTCACAGTGCGGTTGGTGATGGGTTGTGGGCCCAGCGGGAGGAGAGAAGAGGTCACAGTGCGGTCGGTGATGGGTTGTGGGCCCAGCCGGAGGAGAGAAGAGGTCACAGTGCGGTTGGTGATGGGGTGCGGGCCCAGCGGGAGGAAAGATGAGGTCACAGTGCGGTCGGTGATGGGGTGTGGGCCCAGCGGGAGGAGAGATGAGGTCACAGTGCGCTTGGTGATGGGGTGTAGGCCCAGCAGGAGGAGAGATGAGATCACAGTGCGTTCGGTGATGGGGTGTGGGCCCAGCGGGAGGAGAGATGGGGTTACAGTGCGGTCAGTGATGGGTTATGGGCCAAGCGGGAGGAGAGATGAGGTCACAGTGCGGTCGGTCATGGGGTGTGGGCCCAGCTGGAGGAGAGATGAGGTCACAGTGCGGTCGGTGATGGGTTGTGGGCCCAGCAGGAGGAGAGATGAGGTCACAGTGCGGTCAGTGATGGGGTGTGGGCCCAGCGGGAGGAGAGGTGGGGTCACAGTGCGGTCGGTGATGGGGCGTGGGCCCAGCTGGAGGAGAGATGAGGTCACAGTGTGGTCGGTGATGGGGTGTGGGCCCAGCGGGAGGAGAGATGAGGTCACAGTGCGGTCGGTGATGGGTTGTGGGCCCAGCCGGAGGAGAGATGAGGTCACAGTGCGGTCGGTGATGTGGTGTGGGCCCAGCTGGAGGAGAGATGAGGTCACAGTGCGGTCAGTAATGTGGTGTGGGCCCAGCCGGAGGAGAGATGAGGTCACAGTGCGGTCAGTAATGTGCTGCGGGCCCAGCAGGAGGAGAGATGCGGTCACAGTGCGGTCGGTGATGTGCTGTGGGCCCAGCTGGAGGAGAGATGAGGTCACAGTGCGGTCAGTAATGTGGTGTGGGCCCAGCGGGGGAAGAGATGAGGTCACAGTGCGGTCGTGATGTGGTGCACTGTGGTGTGGTTTCCAGGCATATAGTAATGCTCTGTATGGTGCAGTCCTCTGTGGTTTGGCTGACATTTTTAATCATTTGCAAACCTCTGAAATTCTGAGTTTCCAAACTGAACATCCTATTGAAATCATTGGTAATCTAAACCAATAAAGTGTTTTGTTACTGAGCTACAGACCTCAGATCAGCCCAATGCATGAACTTCAGACCTCCGATCAGCCCAATGCATGAACTTCAGACCTCCGATCAGCCCAATGCATGAACTTCACACCTCAGATCAGCCCAATGCATGAACTTCAGACCTCCGATCAGCCCAATGCATGAACTTCACACCTCAGATCAGCCCAATGCATGAACTTCAGACCTCAGACTAGTTGCAATGCATGCACTTCACACCTCAGATCAGTCCCAGACCCTTTGCCTTTAGGATCATAGGTTACCACTGTATGTGTATGGTTGGGCTTCTTCCAAACACTGATGTCCTCAGCCACCTATGGTCTTTCAGTGACACCAGGGAGGTGGGTGGGCCAGAGTAGCTGAGCCTAGTGAGCTTTCAGTTACATCCAATGGCAATGGCTACCAGTGCAAACGGCATTGTGTACCTACCTGGGCATGTTGGGGCTTGCTGATGCTTGAAATAAATACAATTTAGATTTCATGATGAAATGAACACTTTGGATCCTTTGAAGTCTTTGGTGCTCACCTACATTTCCTGAGCAGACAGATGCAGAAGATCTCACTCCACCCTAAACAAAAGTATTAAAGTCGGTCTGAAAATAAGATATGGACGCTTCATCGTAACTGCTTGTATTTTATCCTCAGAAGTCGTACAATTGTGTCGGATGCTTCAAGTTTGATTTTGGGGAGCAGAAAGCCCGCTCCAGGTACATCCAGTGCGTTCCCCCGAGCCGTGCTGCCCAGGTATGACCGCCTTTCATTGTTGTGTTACTTCCTGTAAAGACGCCTATTATATGGCCATTCAATGTAATAAATATGAAGCCGTCTTCCAGCTCTGAAGTTGGTATAGCTGGGAATGGCACAAGATCGCCCACATGCTGCTCTACACCAGTCCTCCCCTCGTAGTATTTCCCACCAATCCTCCCAAATGTTACATTGTATTCTATTATCTCTCTGTCTCATTGACCATTCAAGGAAACGATTATTAATACGAGGAGAGAAAACTGCAACAATGTAAAGAAGCCAAAACAGAAACCACCAGTCTACAGAGTTGGCAGCGTCACCTTCCTGAGATATCGGTGAGTTGTCCCCATCCTGAGATATAATTTATATATTATATTGTATTCTATATTGTAGATAGGAAACTGACATTGGAACAGAGCAGAAGGGGGTTGGGGCATAAAGTGTTAGACAATTTTGCTTTGTACACCTGTGTTTCTGCAGAGATAACAGCTCTCTCTTTCCCCCCCCCCCCCCATCTTGCTCTACCCTCGGGCCTCTACACCCTTCTCTTCCCTCCCTACCCCACCCCACTCCTATCCCCATCCCCCTCACACTCCTATCCCCATCCCCCTCACACTCCTATCCCCATCCCCCTCCCACTCCTATCCCCTTCTCCCTCCCACTCCTATTCTACTCTCCCCCCACCTCTAAACCCCCCCTGCCGCTCTACCTTCTTCTCCCTTCCACTCTACCCCCTTTTCTCTCCCACCTCTACCCCCTTCTCACTTTTAATCCTACCCCCCCCCACCACTCTTCCCCCTTCTCCCTCCCACTCTACCCCCTTCTTCTGCCCTCTCTACCCATTTCTCCCTCCCACTCTACCCCATTCTCTCCCCTCACACTACCCCATTCTCCCCCCACTCTACCCCCTTCTCCTTCCCGCTCTACCCCATCCCCCTTCCCCCATCACTCTTCCCCCTTTTCCCTCCCACCTTTATCCTTTCTCCCTCCTATTTCTACCCCGTCCTTCCTCCCACTTCTACCCCATTCTCCCCCCCCACTCTACTCCCTTCTCCTTCCCACTCTACCCCATCCCCCTCCCACTCTACCCCTCCCCCATCACTCGACCCCCTTCTCCCTCCCACGTCTACCTCTTCTCCCTTCTATTTCTACCCCCCTCTCCCCCCACTCTACCCCCTTCTCCCCCCCCCACTCTACCCCCTTCTCTTTCCCACTCTACCTTCTTCTCCTTTCCACTCTCCCCTCTTCTCCTTCCCACTCTACCCCATCCCCCTTCCACTTCACACCTTCCCCCATCACTCTACCCCCTTCTCCCTCCCACTTCTACCCCGTTCTCCCCCCACTCTACCCCCTTCTCCTTCCCACTCTGTCCCATCCCTCTTCCACTCTACCCCTTTCCTCATCACTCTACCATCTTTTCCCTCCCACTCTACTCCCTTCTCCCTTCTTACTCTACCCCCCTGCTGTCTTCCCCTTCCGTCTTCCCTCTCTGTTCTACCTCCCTCACTCTACCCCTCCTCTTTCCACCTCTACCCCCTCTCTGCTCTCCCCCTCACTCTACCCTGTCATCCTCTTGCCTCTCTACATGTTCCCCTCTCTCCCTGCTCTACCACCTTATCCCACTCCCCCCCCGCCCCACTCTTTACCCTCTCTACCCCCTTGCCCCACTCTACCTTATCCTCTCTGAAACCCAACCCACCCTCTTAACACACTACACCTACCTTTCCATTCCTCTCCATTTTCTCTACCCCCTGCACCCTTTCTAACCCCTACTCCACCCCCCCCCCCCCCCACTCTACCCTGTCTTCCTCCCCCTTCTCTAACCATTCTTCATCTCTCCATGCACTATCCCTTCTTCCCATCCCCTGCTCTACTTCCTTCCTTCCTTTTACTCTCCCCCATCCTCCCTCCCCCTCCCTCTGCCCGTTCACCCCCATACAATCTCCAGGTCCCCTCTTGAAAATGAGAAGCCATGATTGGATTATGAGAGAATATGAATAAAGGACCATTTCATACATACGGACCCCCTTTGTAAATGACCAGAGAAGCGGCCACTGTCCATGGAGTTGCTATGGTATAGAAGACATCATGTGTTTTATATGAGGGCCCTTAAAAAGGAACTCCACTATGAACTATTTTATATAAACAGACCAACATCACAAAACCCCAGAGAAAATTCAAAAAGAGAAGAAAATTTCAACATCAATCCTCTATGATAAGTCTCTATGGATAAAACAGTCAGGCACATGTGAGGATGTAATATAAACAGGAGCTGTGTTCAGTCATTCTTCACCCTCAGGATGTCATTGTTGGTAATAAAGATGGCAATTTACAGTTGGTCCACATGGCTTCCAGTAGGACAATATCAAGGAAGAACCCAGGACTGGACTTCCAGAAGATTCTCCTGTTCCCCCCGCAGTACCCCCCCCCCCCCAAGTAGTGAAACAAGCATGAGAGTGACCACCTTTATCTGTACCTTTAAAATGAGAGTAGGCAATAGCAGCGCCCATATTTTAATCCTGATAGCAAATCATGGCATTACCCTGAGATCATGACGTCACCCTGAGAACATCACAACACTATATGATCATGGATTTTCTCTGAGACATGATATCCTTCTGAGAACATGACACCACCATGAGAACATGACATCATCCTGAGAACATGACACCATCCTGAGAACATGTCATCCTCCTGAGAACATGATACCATCCTGAGAACATGACATCCTCCTGAGAACATGACACCATCCTGAGAACATGACTTCCCTCCTGAGAACATGACACCATCCTGAGAACATGACATCCTCCCGAGAACATGACACCATCCTGAGAACATGACACCATCCTGAGAACATGACATCCTCCTGAGAACATGACACCATCCTGAGAACATGACATCCTCCTGAGAACATGACATCCTCCTGAGAACATGACACCATCCTGAGAACATGACATCCTCCTGAGAACATGACATCCTCCTGAGAACATGACATCCTCCTGAGAACATGACATCCTCCTGAGAACATGATACCATCCTGAGAACATGACATCCTCCTGAGAATATGACACCATCCTGAGAACATGACATCCTCCTGAGAACATGACACCATCCTGAGAACATGACACCATCCTGAGAACATGACATCCTCCTGAGAACATGACACCCTCCTGAGAACATGACACCATCCTGAGAACATGACATCATCCTGAGAACATGACACCCTCCTGAGAACATGACACCCTCCTGAGAACATGACATCCTCCTGAGAACATGACACCATCCTGAGAACATGACATCCTCCTGAGAACATGACACCCTCCTGAGAACATGACACCCTCCTGAGAACATGACATCCTCCTGAGAACATGACACCATCCTGAGAACATGACATCCTTCTGAGAACATGACATCCTCCTGAGAACATGACACCATCCTGAGAATATGACACCATCCTGAGAACATGAAACCATCCTGAGAACATGACATCCTCCTGAGAACATGACACCATCCTGAGAACATGACATCCTCCTGAGAACATGACACCATCCTGAGAACATGACATCCTCCTGAGAACATGACATCCTCCTGAGAACATGACACCATCCTGAGAACATGACATCCTCCTGAGAACATGACATCCTCCTGAGAACATGACATCCTCCTGAGAACATGACATCCTCCTGAGAACATGATACCATCCTGAGAACATGACATCCTCCTGAGAATATGACACCATCCTGAGAACATGACATCCTCCTGAGAACATGACACCATCCTGAGAACATGACACCATCCTGAGAACATGACATCCTCCTGAGAACATGACACCCTCCTGAGAACATGACACCATCCTGAGAACATGACATCATCCTGAGAACATGACACCCTCCTGAGAACATGACATCCTCCTGAGAACATGACACCATCCTGAGAACATGACATCCTCCTGAGAACATGACACCCTCCTGAGAACATGACACCCTCCTGAGAACATGACATCCTCCTGAGAACATGACACCATCCTGAGAACATGACATCCTTCTGAGAACATGACATCCTCCTGAGAACATGACACCATCCTGAGAATATGACACCATCCTGAGAACATGAAACCATCCTGAGAACATGACATCCTCCTGAGAACATGACACCATCCTGAGAACATGACATCCTCCTGAGAACATGACATCCTCCTGAGAACATGACACCATCCTGAGAATATGACACCATCCTGAGAACATGAAACCATCCTGAGAACATGACATCCTCCTGAGAACATGACACCATCCTGAAAACATGACATCCTCCTGAGAACATGACATCATCCTGAGAACATGACATCCTCCTGAGAACATGACATCCTCCTGAGCACATGACATCCTCCTGAGAACATGACACCATCCTGAGAATATGACACCATCCTGAGAACATGACACCATCCTGAGAACATGACATCCTCCTGAGAACATGACACCACCCTGAGAACATGACACCATCCTGAGAACATGACACCACCCTGAGAACATGACACCACCCTGAGAACATGACACCACCCTGAGAACATGATATCCTCCTGAGAACATGACACCATCCTGAGAACATGACATCCTCCTGAGAACATGACACCATCCTGAGAACATGACATCCTCCTGAGAACATGACACCATCCTGAGAACATGACACCATCCTGAGAACATGACATCATCCTGAGATCATGACATCCTCCTGAGAACATGACATCCTCCTGAGAACATGACATCATCCTGAGATCATGACATCCTCCTGAGAACATGACATCCTCCTGAGAACATGACACCATCCTGAGAACATGACACCGTCCTGAGAACATGACATCCTCCTGAGAACATGACATCCTCCTGAGAACATGACATCCTCCTGAGAACATGACATCCTCCTGAGAACAGGACACCATCCTGAGAACATGACACCATCCTGAGAACATGACATCATCCTGAGATCATGACATCCTCCTGAGAACATGACACCATCCTGAGAACATGACACCATCCTGAGAACATGACATCCTCCTGAGAACATGACACTATCCTGAGAACATGACACCATCCTGAGAACATGACACCATCCTGAGAACATGACATCATCCTTAGAACATGACATCCTCCTGAGAACATGACACCATCCTGAGAACATGACACCATCCTGAGAACATGACATCCTCCTGAGAACATGACACCATCCTGAGAACATGACACCATCCTGAGAACATGACACCATCCTGAGAACATGACATCCTCCTGAGAACATGACACCATCCTGAGAACATGACACCATCCTGAGAACATGACACCATCCTGAGAACATGACATCATCCTGAGAACATGACACCATCCTGAGAACATGACACCACCCTGAGAACATGACATCCTCCTGAGAACATGACATCATCCTGAGAACATGACATCCTCATGAGAACATGACACCATCCTGAGAACATGACACCACCCTGAGAACATTACACCATCCTGAGAACATGACATCCTCCCGAGAACTCCTGAGAAAGTGACATCACCCTGAGGCATGACATCATCCTGAGAACATGACACCATCCTGAGAACATGACATCATCCTGAGAACATGACATCCTCCTGAGAACATGACACCAACCTGAGAACATGACATCCTCCTGAGAACATGACACCACCCTGAGAACATGACATCCTCCCGAGAACATGACATCCTCCTGAGAACATGACACCACCCTGAGAACATGACATCCTCCTGAGAACATGACACCATCCTGAGAACATGACACCACCCTAAGAACATGACACCACCCTGAGAACATGACATCCTCCTGAGAACATGACACCATCCTGAGAACATGACACCACCCTGAGAACATGACATCCTCCTGAGAACATGACATCCTCCTGAGAACATGACATCCTCCTGAGAACATGACACCATCCTGAGAACATGACACCATCCTGAGAACATGACACCATCCTGAGAACATGACATCCTCCTGAGAACATGACACCATCCTGAGAACATGACATCCTCCTGAGAACATGACACCATCCTGAGAACATGACACCATCCTGAGAACATGACACCATCCTGAGAACATGACATCCTCCTGAGAACATGACATCCTCCTGAGAACATGACATCCTCCTGAGAACATGACATCCTCCTGAGAACATGACACCATCCTGAGAACATGACACCATCCTGAGAACATGACATCCTCCTGAGAACATGACACTATCCTGAGAACATGACACCACCCTGAGAACATGACATCCTCCTGAGAACATGACACCATCCTGAGAACATGACACCACCCTGAGAACATGACATCCTCCTGAGAACATGACATCCTCATGAGAATGTGACATCACCCTGAGAAGATAGCATCACTGGGGTGGAGCACAAACACATCTCCCATTTATTAATGCCCCGCCATTAGAGAATAGAGAGTGGAACGTGTGTAGAGCGGAGTGCTCCTTTATGCCCGTATATATCATAGAGGTCGTATATATCATTCTCAATTTTATTTGGTGGAGTCTTTGGTATCAATATACAGCAAGATATCAAGTACACTTTATTATCTGTAACTTATTATATATTCTATAAAAATGTTCTATGAATGTATCAAAGTCTAAAAGATAATTGTCTGTGTTGTCTGTAAGAACCAAATAGAACCCAGCATCCTTCTCCTGTACAAAGTTTTCCTTCCTCCAATCTATGGGGGTACCATTGTCCCTGTACAGTGCGCCCCTCCTCCAATCTATGGGGGTACCATTGTCCCTGTACAGTGCGCCCCTCCTCCAATCTATGGGGGTACCATTGTCCCTGTACAGTGCGCCCCTCCTCCAATCTATGGGAGTACCATTGTCCCTGTACAGTGTGCTCCTCCTCCAATCTAAGGGGGTACCATTGTCCCTGTACAGTGCGCCCTTCCTCCAATCTATGGGGGTACCATTGTCCCTGTACAGTGTGCCCATCCTCCAATCTATGGGGGTACCATTGTCCCTGTACAGTGTGCCCCTCCTCCAATCTATGGGGGTACCATTGTCCCTGTACAGTGCTCCCCTCCTCCAATCTATGGGAGTACCATTGTCCCTGTACAGTGTGCCCCTCCTCCAATCTATGGGGGTACCATTGTCCCTGTACAGTGCGCCCCTCCTCCAATCTATGGGAGTACCATTGTCCCTGTACAGTGTGCCCCTCTTCCAATCTATGGGGGTACCATTGTCCCTGTACAGTGCGCCCCTCCTCCAATCTATGGGGGTACCATTGTCCCTGTACAGTGTGCCCCTCCTCCAATCTATGGGGGTACCATTGTCCCTGTACAGTGCGCCCCTCCTCCAATCTATGGGAGTACCATTGTCCCTGTACAGTGTGCCCCTCTTCCAATCTATGGGGGTACCATTGTCCCTGTACAGTGCGCCCCTCCTCCAATCTATGGGGGTACCATTGTCCCTGTACAGTGCGCCCTTCCTCCAATCTATGGGGGTACCATTGTCCCTGTACAGTGTGCCCATCCTCCAATCTATGGGGGTACCATTGTCCCTGTACAGTGTGCCCCTCCTCCAATCTATGGGGGTACCATTGTCCCTGTACAGTGCTCCCCTCCTCCAATCTATGGGAGTACCATTGTCCCTGTACAGTGTGCCCCTCCTCCAATCTATGGGGGTACCATTGTCCCTGTACAGTGCGCCCCTCCTCCAATCTATGGGAGTACCATTGTCCCTGTACAGTGTGCCCCTCTTCCAATCTATGGGGGTACCATTGTCCCTGTACAGTGCGCCCCTCCTCCAATCTATGGGGGTACCATTGTCCCTGTACAGTGTGCCCCTCCTCCAATCTATGGGGGTACCATTGTCCCTGTACAGTGTGCCCCTCCTCCAATCTATGGGAGTACCATTGTCCCTGTGCAGTGTGCTCCTCCTCCAATCTATGGGGGTATCATTGTCCCTGTACAGTGCGCCCCTCCTCCAATCTATGGGGGTACCATTGTCCCTGTACAGTGCGCCCCTCCTCCAATCTATGGGGGTACCATTGTCCCTGTACAGTGCGCTCCTCCTCCAATCTATGGGGGTATCATTGTCCCTGTACAGTGCGCCCCTCCTCCAATCTATGGGGGTATCATTGTCCCTGTACAGTGCGCCCCTCCTCCAATCTATGGGGGTACCATTGTCCCTGTACAGTGCGCTCCTCCTCCAATCTATGGGAGTACCATTCTCCCTGTACAGTGTGCCCCTCCTCCAATCTATGAGGGTACCATTGTCCCTGTGCAGTGCGCTCCTCCTCCAATCTATGGGGGTACCATTGTCCCTGTACAGTGCGCTCCTCCTCCAATCTATGGGGGTACCATTGACCCTGTACAGTGTGCTCCTCCTCCAATCTGTGGGGGTACCATTGTTCCTGTACAGTGCGCCCCTCCTCCAATCTATGGGGGTACCATTGTCCCTGTACAGTGTGCTCCTCCTCCAATCTATGGGGGTACCATTGTTCCTGTACAGTGCACCCCTCCTCCAATCTATGGGAGTACCATTGTCCCTGTACATTGTGCCCCTCCTCCAATCTATGGGGGTACCATTGTCCCTGTACAGTGCGCTCCTCCTCCAATCTATGGGAGTACCATTGTCCCTGTACAGTGTGCCCCACCTCCAATCTATGGGGGTACCATTGTCCCTGTACAGTGTGCCCCTCCTCCAATCTATGGGAGTACCATTGTCCCTGTACAGTGTGCCCCTCCTCCAATCTATGGGGGTACCATTGTCCCTGTGCAGTGTGCTCATCCTCCAATCTATGGGGGTACCATTGTCCCTGTACAGTGCGCCCCTCCTCCAATCTATAGAGGGGGTACCATTGTCCCTGTACAGTGTGCCCCTCCTCCAATCTATGGGAGTACCATTGTCCCTGTACAGTGCGCTCCTCCTCCAATCTATGGGGGGTATCATTGTCCCTGTACAGTGTGCCCATCCTCCAATCTATGGGGGTACCATTGCCCCTGTACAGTGTGCCCCTCCTCCAATCTATGGGGGTATCATTGTCCCTGTACAGTGCGCCCCTCCTCCAATCTATGGGGGTACCATTGTCCCTGTACAGTGCGCCCCTCCTTCAATCTATGGGGTACCATTGTCCCTGTACAGTGTGCTCATCCTCCAATCTATGGGAGTACCATTGTCCCTGTACAGTGCGCCCCTCCTCCAATCTATAGAGGGGGTACCATTGTCCCTGTACAGTGCGCCCCTCCTCCAATCTATGGGGGTACCATTGTCCCTGTACAGTGTGCCCCACCTCCAATCTATGGGGGTACCATTGTCCCTGTACAGTGTGCCCCTCCTCCAATCTGTGGGGGTACCATTGTCCCTGTACAGTGTGCCCCTCCTCCAATCTGTGGGGGTACCATTGTCCCTGTACAGTGCTCCCCTCCTCCAATCTATGGGGGTACCATTGTCCCTGTACAGTGTGCCCCTCCTCCAATCTATGGGGGTACCATTGTCCCTGTACAGTGCGCCCCTCCTCCAATCTATGGGAGTACCATTGTTCCTGTACAGTGTGCCCCTCCTCCAATCCATGGGAGTACCATTGTCCCTGTACAGTGCGCCCCTCCTCCAATCTATGGGAGTACCATTGTCCCTGTACAGTGTGCTCATCCTCCAATCTATGGGGGTACCATTGTCCCTGTACAGTGTGCCCCTCCTCCAATCTATGGGGGTACCATTGTCCCTGTACAGTGCGCCCCTCCTCCAATCTATGGGGGTATCATTGTCCCTGTACAGTGCGCCCCTCCTCCAATCTATGGGGGTACTATTGTCCCTGTACAGTGCGCCCCTCCTCCAATCTATGGGGTACCATTGTCCCTGTACAGTGTGCCCATCCTCCAGTCTATGGGGTACCATTGTCCCTGTACAGTGTGCCCATCCTCCAATCTATGGGGTACCATTGTCCCTGTACAGTGTGCTCATCCTCCAATCTATGGGAGTACCATTGTCTCTGTACAGTGTGCCCCTCCTCCAATCTATGGGGGTGTCATTGTCCTTGTACAGTGCGCCCCTCCTCCAATCTATGGGGGTACCATTGTCCCTGTACAGTGCGCCCCTCCTCCAATCTATGGGGTACCATTGTCCCTGTACAGTGTGCTCATCCTCCAATCTATGGGAGTACCATTGTCTCTGTACAGTGTGCCCCTCCTCCAATCTATGGTGGTACCATTGTCCCTGTACAGTGTGCTCCTCCTCCAATCTATGGGGGTACCATTGTCTCTGTACAGTGCACCCCTCCTACAATCTATGGTGGTACCATTGTCCCTGTACAGTGTGCCCATCCTCCAATCTATGGAGTACCATTGTCCCTGTACAGTGCGCCCCTCCTCCAATCTATGGGGTACCATTGTCCCTGTACAGTGTGCCCCTCCTCCAATCTATGGGAGTACCATTGTCCCTGTACAGTGTGCCCCACCTCCAATCTATGGGGTACCATTGTCCCTGTACAGTGTGCCCCTCCTCCAATCTATGGGGTACCATTGTCCCTGTACAGTGTGCTCATCCTCCAATCTATGGGAGTACCATTGTCTCTGTACAGTGTGCCCCTCCTCCAATCTATGGGGGTACCATTGTCCCTGTACAGTGCGCTCCTCCTCCAATCTATGGGGTACCATTGTCCCTGTACAGTGCGCCCCTCCTCCAAGCTATGGGGTACCATTGTCCCTGTACAGTGTGCTCATCCTCCAATCTATGGGAGTACCATTGTCTCTGTACAGTGCGCCCCTCCTCCAATCTATGGGAGTACCATTGTCTCTGTACAGTGCGCCCCTCCTCCAATCTATGGGGTACCATTGTCCCTGTACAGTGTGCTCATCCTCCAATCTATGGGAGTACCATTGTCTCTGTACAGTGTGCCCCTCCTCCAATCTATGGGGGTACCATTGTCCCTGTACAGTGCGCCCCTCCTCCAATCTATGGGGTACCATTGTCCCTGTACAGTGTGCTCATCCTCCAATCTATGGGAGTACCATTGTCTCTGTACAGTGCGCTCCTCCTCCAATCTATGGGGGTGTCATTGTCCCTGTACAGTGTGCCCCTCCTCCAATCTATGGGGGTACCATTGTCCCTGTACAGTGCGCCCCTCCTCTAATCTATGGGGGTACCATTGTCCCTGTACAGTGTGCCCCTCCTCCAATCTATGGGGGTACCATTGTCCCTGTACAGTGTGCCCCTCCTCCAATCTATGGGGGTACCATTGTCCCTGTACAGTATGCCCCTTCTCTAATCTATGGGGGTACCATTGTCCCTGTACAGTGTGCCCCTCCTCCAATCTATGGGGGTACCATTGTCCCTGTACAGTGTGCCCCTCCTCCACAGGGATGGAGGGGTGAGAGGTGGGGAGATGGAGGGATGGAGGGGTGAGGGATGGAGGGATGAAGGGGTGAGAGGTGAGGGATGGAGGGGTGAGGGGTTTGGGTCCAAGGGAAGGACAGGATGTAGCTTTGCTTGTTGTGATTTGTAGTTGTGAAATCATTTCCCGGTACATTGTATCACTCTGGGAAATTCCATCAATTTCTATAAAAGCTTTCAGAATTCAAATCTGCCCACAAGTCCCCCTCCCTCTTAGATTCCCCCCCCCCCTCCTAGCCCTCGGATGCCCCCACTCCTCTGCTGGAGGCCAAATCCTGAGATGGTTCTGGGGGGTTAACTGTCCCCCCTTCCCTCTCTGGGCCGGCCCCGCACTTCCTCTGCCTCTCCTCCTCTTCCCTGTTTTTCTCCTCCGCTGTCATTCCGAGAACCCTCCAGAGATCCGACGGACCCCCTGCAACCCAACCGGAGCGCACAGACCAGACACACGTATGTATTCTATATTCTATATACAGACCCCCCACCAGACACACGTATGTATTATATATTCTATATACTGTGTGTTATACTGTATATAATACATTGTGGACTCATATAGTTACATAGTTAGTCAGGTTGAAAAAAGACACAAGTCCGTCTAGTTCAACCAATAATAATTTAAAAAAAATAATAAAATCATACAATCCTATAAGTGTCTCAGGAAATGAAAGTGAAAGTCTGACTTGTATAAGACGATAGATATACAGAATGTGAGTCCAGCACACCCCGATATTCTCCTATAAAGGGGACCTCCGCTGAGTACAAGGAGGCTGGAGCTGATATTGTGTGCAATATAGAAATGTCACAGCTCCTCCAAGAGACACGAACAATACAAACTACAACCCGGAATGATACAGATTAGTGAAGAATTACTATAAAAGATAAGGAAGGATCCATGGAGGCGGATTCACTAAGGGAGCCGAAAACCTTCACTCGGCATTCCATATCTAGACATTTCTAAGTCCATCACAAAACTGCATGACTTATCCTCAATGTTATTTTAAGGTATATAAATGTATAAATGGGTGTATACAATCTGTGTTTTTATATATACAATATTTGTTTTACAAATAAACATTTCATACATGATAAAGGATTCACAGAGAACTATGGTTTAGCTGAAGCCTAACTCCAGTCTGCAGTACCCACCATTAATCCAGAGCTGCCCCCCACAGTGCCTCTTCTTCACCACAAGATGTCCTCAGTATTCCAGGCTGCATGATGTCCATCTTCACCCAATCAGGAAAACTGAGAAATGACTGTTAGTGCAGGAATTGCAGGCCCCGTCCTCTGTGCACAGAGCTGAAAGTGATGCTTATGTTGGTGGAACACGGGGCAAACAAATGGGCTTTAACAAGTCAGAACATCCACAACCCCCAGCTTTAAAGGCTTGTTTTGTCTGACTGAACCCTCAAAAAGAGGCTATCTGTCTAAAAGAGAATGTGGTAGGGAGAGGGGGTCACTGATCTGGAAAGGGTGGAATCATGGCTCTGTAGTGTAAATCTCAGTGTAAGCTACTGAGCTCTGTAAACAATATTATTTTTACAAGAGGAGCTCAAATCTAAGATTGTAACCTGCTGGCTGGATATAAGAATTCAAAATATTTATATTTCTCATGTTTACATAACAAAGAACAGGAAACATTGTTTTTATGTGTTATTAGTCCTGATCATAAAAACAAAGAGAGGAAATATATACAAATCCATGATCCCGCCCCTTACATATATATACAGAGGTGTACAGGGGCGGACTGACCATTGAGCGATTAGGGCACTGCCCGAGGGCCCTGGGCCACTAGGGGGCCCCATCAGGGTTGCCAGCCTCAGTAAAACCAGGGACAGTATGTATAAATCTGTGTTTTTTTTACATCTGTCTGTGTATACTGTGTGTACATGTATGTGTATACTGTGTGATTGTATACTGTGTGTGTGTATACTGTGTGTCCCCATAATCTCTGATTGCCTGGGGGCCCCATAATCTCCTATTGCCCGGGGGCCCCATGAGTTATCAGTCCGCCCCTGGAGGTGTATGTATGGGGGAGGAGGTACAGCGGAAGAAAGTTCAAGGTGTACCCTGGTAGAGAATACGGCTACCTTTCCCTGGATTGGCTGCTAGTGATCACATGACAATATCACATTACCTATTAGAGCCCTTGCACACTGGGGCGGGGGGCGGCGTCGGCGGTAAAACGCCGCTATTATTAGCGGCGTTTTACCGCCGGTATGCGGCCGCTAGCGGGGCGGTTTTACCCCCCGCTAGCGGCCGAGAAGGGGTTAAATACCACCGCAAAGCGCCTCTGCAGAGGCGCATTGCCGGCGGTATAGCCGCGCCGTCCCATTGATTTCAATGGGCAGGAGCGGTAAAGGAGCAGTATACACACCGCTCCTTCACCGCTCCAAAGATGCGGCTAGCAGGACTTTTTTTACCGTCCTGCCAGCGCATCGCTCCAGTGTGCAAGCCCTCGGGGCTTTCACACTGGAATGCAAGGAGCGGCACTTTCTGGGCGGTTTGCAGGCGCTATTATTAGCGCAATAGCACCTGCAAACCGCCCCAGTGTGCAAGGGCTCTAATTGCTACAATGGCTCAGAATGTTCACCTGACATCATCAGTCTGACTTGTCACCTCATTGGCTCTCTATGACCATGTGATACGTTGTAGAAGACTTCCAGTGTTCACTACATGACCCTATCCAACTGCCAGCTTTCACTACATTGGCTTGTAGGGATCACATGACATCATCCTGCCTATGACTATGTAGTAATAATACAATGTATCCATACACATAGCTGATCTCATAGTTATATACAATGTATCCATACACATAGCTGATCTCCTAGTTATATACAATGTATCCATACACATAGCTGATCTCCTAGTTATATACAATGTATCCATACACATAGCTGATCTCCTAGTTATATACAATGTATCCATACACGTACGGCTCATATGATCTGCTGGTCAGTGTTGATGAAGCCATCAGGAAACAGAAGAGTCGGTGTTCTGTCTGGCAGGATGGAACCTCTTCCTGTAAACAGCCCATGGTTTCCTCACACTCCCAGCATTGGGATTGTTTCCACTTCATCTGCTCCGGGGTAGAGAGGTCACCGGAGGGAGGAGAGGACTTCTCATGGGAAGGTCCCGTGTCTTGGGTTGGCAAAAAGCACACAAATAATTCTCTATTGTGAAGGAAGTTTTTCTGTTCTGTATACGTCTCCTGCCTTTTTCTGGATTTACGGAGGAGTTTGAATATCTACCATATATATATATATATATATATATATATATATATATATATATATATATATATATATATATATATATATATCTGTATATATATATATATACCATATATGTATACAGCATATATACAGTATCTCACAAAAGTAAGTACACCCCTCAGTCACATTTGTGTAAATCTTTTCTTCTATCTTTTCATGTGACAACACTGAAGAAATGACACTTGTCTACAATGTAAAGTAGTGAGTGTACAGCTTGTATAACAGTGTAAATTTGCTGTCCCCTCAAAATAACTCAACACACAGCCATTAATGTCTAAACCACTGGCAACAAAAGTCAGTACACCCCTAAGTGAAATTGTCCAAATTGGGCCCAATTAGCCATTTTCCCTCCCTTGTCTCGTGTGACTCGTTAGTGTTACAAGGTCTCAGGTGTGAATGGGGAGCAGGTGTGTTAAATTTGGTGTTATTGCTCTCACTCTCTCATACTGGTCACTGGAAGTTCAACATGGCACCTCATGGCAAAGAACTCTCTGAGGACCTGAAAAAAAGAATTGTTGCTCTACATAAAGATGTTCTAGGCTAAGAAGATTGCCAAGACCCTGAAACTGAGCTGCAGCACGGTGGCCACTCAGAACAGGCCTCGCCATGGTCCACCAAAGAAGTTGAAGTCACGTGCTCAGCGTCATATCCAGAGGTTGTCTTTGGGAAATAGACATACAGTGCCTTGCGAAAGTATTCGGCCCCCTTGAACTTTTCAACCTTTTTCCACATTTCAGGCTTCAAACATAAACATATAACATTTTTTTTTTTTGTGAAGAATCACCAACAAGTGGGACACAATTGTGAAGTGGAACGAAATCTATTGGATTGTTGAAACTTTTTTAACTAATAAAAAAATGAAAAATGGGGCGTGCAAAATTATTCGGCCCCCTTGCGTTAATACTTTGTAGAGCCACCTTTTGCTGCGATTACAGCTGCAAGTCGCTTGGGGTATGTCTCTATCAGCTTTGCACATCGAGAGACTGAAATTCTTGCCCATTCTTCCTTGCAAAACAGCTCGAGCTCAGTGAGGTTGGATGGAGAGCATTTGTGAACAGCAGTTTTCAGCTCTTTCCACAGATTCTCGATTGGATTCGGGTCTGGACTTTGACTTGGCCATTCTAACACCTGGATATGTTTATTTGTGAACCATTCCTTTGTAGATTTTGCTGTATGTTTGGGATCATTGTCTTGTTGGAAGATAAATCTCCGTCCCAGTTTCAGGTCTTTTGCAGACTCCAACAGGTTTTCATCCAGAATGGTCCTGTATTTGGCTGCATCCATCTTCCCCTCAATTTTAACCATCTTCCCTGTCCCTGCTGAAGAAAAGCAGGCCCAAACCATGATGCTGCCACCACCATGTTTCACAGTGGGGATGGTGTGTTGAGGGTGATGAGCTGTGTTGCTTTTACGCCAAACATATCGTTTTGCATTGTGGCCAAAAAGTTTGATTTTGGTTTCATCGGACCAGAGCACCTTCTTCCACATGTTTGGTGTGTCTCCCAGGTGGCTTGTGGCAAACTTTAGACGAGACTTTTTATGGATATCTTTGAGAAATGGCTTTCTTCTTGCCACTCTTCCATAAAGGGCAGATTTGTGCAGTGTACGACTGATTGTTGTCCTATGGACAGACTCTCCCACCTCAGCTGTAGTTCTCTGCAGTTCATCCAGAGTGATCATGGGCCTCTTGGCTGCATCTCTGATCAGTCTTCTCCTTGTCTGAGCTGAAAGTTTAGAGGGACAGCCAGGTCTTGGTAGATTTGCAGTGGTCTGATACTCCTTCCATTTCAAAATGATCGCTTGCACAGTGCTCCTTGGGATGTTTAAAGCTTGGGAAATCTTTTTGTATCCAAATCCGGCTTTAAACTTCTCCACAACAGTATTACGGACCTGCCTGGTGTGTTCCTTGGTCTTCATGATGCTCTCTGCGCTTTCAACAGAACCCTGAGACTATCACAGAGCAGGTGCATTTATACAGAGACTTGATTACACACAGGTGGATTCTATTTATCACCATCAGTCATTTAGGACAACATTGGATCATTCAGAGATCCTCGCTGAACTTCTGGAGTGAGTTTGCTGCACTGAAAGTAAAGGGGCCGAATAATTTTGCACTCACCACTTTTCAGTTTTTTATTTGCTAAAAAAGTTTAAAATATCCAATAGATTTCGTTCCACTTCACAATTGTGTCCCACTTGTTGGTGATTCTTCACAAAAAATAAAAATTTTATATCTTTATGTTTGAAGCCTGAAATGTGGCAAAAGGTTGAAAAGTTCAAGGGGGCCGAATACTTTTGCAAGGCACTGTATGAGTGCTGCCAGCATTGCTGCAGAGGTTGAAGGGGTGGGGGGGTCAGCCTGTCAGTGCTCAGACCATACGCCGCACACTGCATCAATGTGCACAATGTAAGCACAAGAGTGCTGGGGTCGCTGGAGACACTGGAGGTGAATGGGGGAACAGGAGCACTGGGGTCGCTGGAGACACTGTGGGTCAATGGAGGCACAGGAGCACTGGGGTCGTTGGAGACACTAGGGGTCAATGAGGGCACAGGAGCGCTAGGGTCACTGAAAACACTGGGGGTCAATGGGGGCACAGGAGCAGTGGGTTTGCTGGAGACACTGGGGGTCAATGGGGGCATAGGATCGCTAGGGTCGCTGGAGACACTGTGGGTCAATGAGGGCACAGGAGTCCTGGGGTCGCTGGAGACACTGTGGGTCAATGGAAGCACAGGAGCGCTGGGGTCACTTGAGACAAGAGGTCACTGGAAAGACAGGAGTGCTGAGGTCACTGGAGACACTGGGGATCAATGGAGGCACAGGAGCGCTAGGGTCGCTGGAGACAATGTGGGTCAATGGGGGCACAGGAGCGCTGGGGTCACTGGAGACACTGGGGGTAAATGGAGGCACAGGATCGCTGGGATCACTGGAGACACTAGGGGTAACTGGAGGCACATGAGCGCTGGGGTCACTGGAGACACTGGGGGTCAATGGGGGCACAGGAGTGCTGGGATCACTGGAGACACTAGGGGTCAATGGAGGCACATGAGCGCTGGGGTCACTGGAGACACTGGGGGTCAATGGAGGCACAGGAGCGCTGGGGTCACTGGAGACACTGGGGGTCAATAGGGGCACAGGAGCGCTAGGGTTGCTGGAGACACTGGGGGTAAATGGAGGCACAGGATCGCTGGGATCACTGGAGACACTAGGGGTCAATAGAGGCACATGAGCGCTGGGGTCGCTGGAGACACTGGGGGTAAATGGAGGCACATGAGCGCTGGGGTCACTGGAGACACTGGGGGTCAATGGGGCACAGGAGCGCTGGGGTCACTGGAGACACTAGGGGTCAATGGAGGCACATGAGCACTGGGGTCACTGGAGACACTGGGGGTCAATGGAGGCACAGGAGCGCTGGGGTCACTGGAGACGCTGGGGGTCAATAGGGGCACAGGAGTCCTGGGGTCGCTGGAGACACTGGGGGTCAATGGAGGCACAGGAGTGCTGGGGTCACTTGAGACAAGAGGTCACTGGAAAGACAGGAGTGCCGAGGTCACTGGAGACACTGGGTATCAATGAAGGCACAGGAGCGCTGGGGTCGCTGGAGACACTGTGGGTCAATGGGGGCACAAGAGTGCTGGGGTCACTGGAGACACTGGGGGTAAATGGAGGCACAGGAGCGCTAGGGTTGCTGGAGACACTGTGGGTCAATGGGGGAACAGGAGCGCTGGGGTCACTGGAGACAAGAGGTCACTTGAAAGACAGGAGTGCTGAGGTCACTGGAGACACTGGGGATCAATGGAGGCACAGGAGCGCTGGGGTCACTGGAGACAAGAGGTCACTGGAAAGACAGGAGTACTGAGGTCACTGGAGACACTGGGGGTCAATGGGGGCACAGGAGCACTGGGGCCACTGGAGACACTGGGGGTCAGTGGAGGCACATGAGCGCTGGAGTCACTGGAGACACTGGGGGTCAATGGGGGCACAGGAGTGCTGGGGTCACTGGAGATATTGGGGGTCAATGGAGGCACAGGAGCACTAGGGTCACTGGAGACACTGCGGGTCAATGAAGGCACAGGAGCGCTCGGGTCACTACAGACACTGTGGGTCAATGGAGGCACAGGAGGGACGGGGTCAGACAGGAGTGCTGAGGTCACTGGAGACACTGGGGATTAATGGAGGCACATGATTGTTAAAATCACTGGAGACATGCATTCACTAGAGACAGTAAGGGTCAATGGAGACACGGGAGCACTGAGGTCACTGGAAACACAGGAATACGAAGGTTACTGGAGATATGCGGTCACAATAGAGCACGAGTCAATGGAGGCACAGGGGTGCAGAAAGCAAAGGAGGGCTCAGGGGTGCAGGAGTCACTGGAAGCACAGAGGAGCAGGGTGTCTAGTTTTAGCATAGCGAAGCCTTGCTCAAATGAGCCACGCATCGCTTTGTCATTTTAAAATGGTGACAATCATATTGCTGTCTTCTGATTGGCACAGGCACTCTGAAAGAAACCTGGGAGTGTCAGCCACCACACATTGTAGAGACAGTGCTGGATTGAGGAACAGGTGAGTGCTACATCACTCAACACTCTCTTCTGTCTGTGACCTGATGACCTGGGATCCCTGGCTTGTGTGATGCAGGAATGATGTTCCCAGACACACCCCCTGCAGGCTCCCCCTTGTCTCTCACAAAAGAAAACCTAAAAACTGCCTCCCAGGCAAGAGAGAATTCTGAACATCCCTCCCAAGCATTTGTGTTCTCCCCAGCCGCCTTCTCGATGCCCCCTCCCAGGGATTGGCTTTGGTCAGATAAATATTCATAACTCAGTGATTGACCCTCCTACTTTATTTATGGAGGCTTCTTCCAGAGGCAGGCAGGAGCAATCAACCACCAGGCTTAGGGAAACCTGACCAGACCTAGATAATAGACTGCTGCTCAGCTGAGCATTGCAGAACCAAAAATGAAGTTTCTCCAGGCTAAAGCAGGGTGCTAAATCAGCAGAGTTTCAGTATTTGCTGGATAGTATAACACACTCTTAGATCAGAGTCCTTTGTTTCCAGCTGTTGTCCTCCTATTCCTGTGCAGTTCCATCTGTGTCCAATGTGATATTTTGACTTTCATTATCAGGTGACTGTTTGAGCTCCACTCCAAAAAGGACCACCATGAAACTGGTCGCAGGATGGGGACTGATCAGCGCTCTGCTGGTTCTGAGAGTCCAGGCAGATGTCCGGGCAGAGGAACTGACTGAGATGCAGAACAAGACTATCCGGCTGGTGACGGAGCGATTACATCAGAGGGATCTACCGAATGCGTACAGGATGGCATCCATAGTGAAGGCAGTTGAGGAGGTGAGTTCGGGGGGAGCTCAGAGCATTAATATTCAGATCATTCTGGGCTGCGGGCTGGAGGACCCCAACATAACTGTTGTCCATAGGAACCCTGCAGAAAACACTCCGCACTTCTGTGGAAGATTTTATATTTTTAAAACCCAATTTAATTTTCAGTTGAAATCAGCTATATACATTCCATGTGCATCAAAACCAAATATATTTAATGTCTTACAGCTTAGTTAGGGGGGCCCCATGGCAGGTGACACAGGATCACCCGAGGTGTGGGATCTAGGTGACAGTTGGTCTTCAATAAGGCTTCTGGAGGCAGAGATGAGTCAGAGATCCTAGTGGTCCCAGTTTACTTTGCTGTAACTGTCACCAAGTTGTGGCCCACAGGATCACTCCTTAAAAGAGATAGCAGGAACTGGAATGGCTAGGGTGTGGAAACTGTACACTACGAGGTAGACATCAAAGTAGTCAGATTGAGGCAGGGGACAAAGCAGGCAGCAATCCATAGCGTAGCCAAGTCCAGGCATGGGTAAAGGCAGCAATCAACGGAGTAGTCAGGTCTAGGTAGGAGTTCAGACAGCAATGAAGAGAGTAGTGGTCCCAGTCTGCTTTGCTGTAACTGTCACCAAGTTATGGGCCTCAAGGTCACCCCACGAAGGGGATAGCAGGAGCAAGGACAGATATGGTGTGGAGACTGTACACTAGGAAGCAGACTGGAGAGCAGTCAGGTCCAGGCCTGGGTCGAGGCAGGCAGCAATCAAGAGATTGAACAGGTCTAAGTAGGGGTTCAGGCAGCAATCAAGAGAGTAGTGGTCCCAGTCTGCTTTGCTGTAACTGTCGCCAGGTTATGAGCCTGAAGGTCACTCAACAAAGGGGATAGCAGGAACAGGGACAGATACGGTGTAGAGACTGTACACTAGGAAGCACTCAGGAGAGTAGTCAGGTCAAGGCATGGGTCAAGGCAGGCAGCAATCAAGTGAGTAGTCAGGTCTAGTTAGGGGTTCAGAGAGCAAACAAAGAGTAGTCAAGTCCAGGCAAGGGTCGAGGCAAGCAGCAGACAAGAATAGTAAAATCCAGGTCAGCAATGGTCAAGCAAACTCTCACAGGTAAGAATTATAGCTCTTTGTATCTTTAAAAGTGAAAACTCCTCCCCACAAATGCTGATTTTTTTTCTCACGGGGATGCATTATGGGTGGAGCATTAGAGCGAATGTAACCCCGCCCTTTCCCTGTCTTCATCTTCTTGCAGTTATATTCTGCCGGGATATTCATCAATGTGGAGTTTCTGGTGAAACAGACATCATGCCACAAACATGATTGGAGCAAACCAGACTGCAAGGTTGTAAAAAATGCAGTAAGTGTCTGACAAGCCTGACGATTGGTGGGTTATATACCAGGGTGGAGATATGGAGGGGTGGAGTTCAAACACCTCGCTCCTCTGTGTGCCACGCCTAATTTTCATATTGCTCCACCCAGTACATCATGTATTACACACTCCACACTGTTCCACTCTGTACATTGTGAATGAGTTACTCCACACTGCTCCAATCTGTACATTGTGAATGAATTACTCCACACTGCTCCACTCTCTACATTGTGAATGAATTACTCCACACTGTTCCACTCTGTATATTGTGAATGAGTTACTCCACACTGCTCCAATCTGTGCATTGTGAATGAATTACTCCACACTGCTCCAATATGTACATTGTGAATGAATTACTCCACACTGCTCCACTCTGTATATTGTGAATGAGTTACTCCACACTGCTCCAATCTGTACATTGTGAATGAATTACTCCACACTGCTCCACTCTGTACATTGTGAATGAATTACTCCACACTGCTCCACTCTGTACATTGTGAATGAGTTACTCCACACTGCTCCACTCTGTACATTGTGAATGAGTTACTCCACACTCCTCCAATCTGTACATTGTGAATGAATTACTCCACACTGCCCAACTCTGAACATTGTGAATTAATTACTCCACATTGCTCGACTCTGTGCATTGTGAATGAATTACCCCACACTTCTCCACCCTGTACATTGTGAATGAGTTACTCCACACTGCTCCACTCTGTACATTGTGAATGAGTTACTCCACACTGCTCCACTCTGTACATTGTGAATGAATTACCCCACACTGCTCCACTCTGTACGTTGTGAATGAATTACTCCACACTGCTCCACTCTGTACGTTGTAAATGAATTACCCCACACTGCTCCACTCTGTACATTGTGAATGAATTACCCCACACGGCTCCACTCTGTACGTTGTGAATGAATTACTCCACACTGCTCCACTCTGTACGTTGTTAAAGAATTACTCCACACTGCTCCACTCTGTATATTGTGAATTAATTACCCCACACTGCTCCACCCTGTACATTGTGAATGAATTACTCCACATTGCTCCACCCTGTACATTGTGAATGAGTTATTCCACACTGTTCCACCTTGTACATTGTGAATGAATTACTTCACACTGTTCCACCTTGTACATTGTGAATGAATTACTTCACACTGCTCCACTCTGTACATTGTGAATTAATTACTTCACACTGCTCCACTCTGTACATTGTGAATGAATTGCCCCACACTGCTCCACTCTGTACATTGTGAATGAATTACTCCACACTGCTTCACCCTGTACATTGTGAATGAACTACCCCACACTGCTTCACCCTGTACAGTACATTGTGAATGAATTACCCCACACTGCTCCACTCTGTACATTGTGAATGAATTACCCCACACTGATCCACTCTGTACATTGTGAATGAATTACCCCACACTGCTCCACTCTGTACGTTGTGAATGAATTACTCCACACTGCTCCACTCTGTACGTTGTAAATGAATTACTCCACACTGCTCCACTCTGTACGTTGTGAATGAATTACCCCACACTGCTCCACTCTGTACATTGTGAATGAATTACCCCACACGGCTCCACTCTGTACGTTGTGAATGAATTACTCCACACTGCTCCACTCTGTACGTTGTTAAAGAATTACTCCACACTGCTCCACTCTGTATATTGTGAATTAATTACCCCACACTGCTCCACCCTGTACATTGTGAATGAATTACTCCACATTGCTCCACCCTGTACATTGTGAATGAGTTATTCCACACTGTTCCACCTTGTACATTGTGAATGAATTACTTCACACTGTTCCACCTTGTACATTGTGAATGAATTACTTCACACTGCTCCACTCTGTACATTGTGAATTAATTACTTCACACTGCTCCACTCTGTACATTGTGAATGAATTGCCCCACACTGCTCCACTCTGTACATTATGAATGAATTACTCCACACTGCTTCACCCTGTACATTGTGAATGAACTACCCCACACGGCTTCACCCTGTACAGTACATTGTGAATGAATTACCCCACACTGCTCCACTCTGTACATTGTGAATGAATTACCCCACACTGATCCACTCTGTACATTGTGAATGAATTACCCCACACTGCTCCACTCTGTACATTGTGAATGAATTACTCCACACTGCTTCACCCTGTACATTGTGAATGAATTACTCCACACTGCTTCACCCTGTACAGTACATTGTGAATGAATTACTTCACACTGCTTCTCTCTGTACGTTGTGAATGAGTTACTTCACACTGCTCCACTCTGTACATTGTGAATGAATTACTCCACACTGCTTTACCCTGTACAGTACATTGTGAATGAATTACTCCACACTACTCCACTCTGAATGAAATACTTTGCACTGCTGCATTATATTGTTGTCTCGTGTAGTAGTAGTTGATGTTCTACTCTTAGGAACAATTGTTACTAATGCCCTGTACACACGGTCGGACATTGATCGGACATTCCGACAACAAAATCCATGGATTTTTTCTGACGGATGTTGGCTCAAACTTGTCTTGCATACACACGGTCTGACAAAGTTGTCGGAAAATCCGATCGTTCTGAACATGGTGACGTAAAACACGTATGTCGGGACCATAAACGGGGCAGTAGCCAATAGCTTTCGTCTCTTAATTGATCCTGAGCATGCGTGGCACTTTGTGCGTCGGATTTGTGTACACACGATCGGAATTTCCGACAACGGATTTTGTTGTCGGAAAATTTTATAGCCTGCTCTCAAACTTTGTGTGTCGGAAATTCCTATTGAAAATGTGTGATGGAGCCCACACACGGTCGGAATTTCCGACAACAAGGTCCTATCACACATTTTCCATCGGAAAATCCTATCGTGTGTACGGGGCATTATAATACTATCTGACCTCATCTGGTGACAGTTGTCAAAAGTAAGTACACCCCACAGTCACATATTTGTAAATCTTTTCTTCTATCTTTTCATGTGACAACACTGAAGAAATTACACTTTGCTACAATGTAAAGTAGTGAGTGTACAGCTTGTATAACAGTGTAAATTTGCTGTCCCCTCAAAATAACTCAACACACAGCCATTAATGTCTAAACCGCTGGCAACAAAAGTCAGTACACCCCTAAGTGAAAATGTCCAAATTGGGCTCAGTTAGCCATTTTCCCTCCCCGGTGTCATGTCATAGGATTAAAAGATCTCAGGTGTGAATGGGGAGCAGGTGTGTTAAATTAGGCGTCATCGCTCTCACTCTCTCATACTGATCACCGGAATTTCAGCATCCGATGCAGTACACCCCAACGCACATGTTCCTGCACAAAGGATGTATCTTAGATTGGGTGCTGAAATGACCAATGACTGGAACTGACTGCAATCATGAGTAAGACGTGTCACCAGCACACCAGGTTCTCCAAAATTGGGGCCAAAACTTTAATCACATAGTATCAAAAAATTAAATAGATGCGACGTTTCGGAGCCACGCAGGACCCATGCCTGATAAAGGGGTCCTGCGTGGCTCTGAAATGTCGCTTTTATTTATTTTTCGATATTATGTGATTAAAGTTTTGGACCCAATTTTGGAGATCCTTGTGTTCTGGTGACACTTCCTTCTCATGGAAGTTCAACATGGCACCTCATGGCAAAGAACTCTCTGAGGATCTGAACAAAAAGAATTGTTGCTCTACATGAAGATGGCCTAGGCTATAAGAAGATTGCCAAGACCCTGAAACTGAGCTGCAGCACGGTGGCCAAGACCATACAGCGGTATAACCGGACAGGTTCCACTCAGAACAGGCCTCGCCATGGTTGACCAAAGAAGTTGAGTGCACGTGCTCAGCGTCATATTCAGGGGTTGTCTTTGGGAAATAGATGTATGAGTGCTGCCAGCATTGCTGCAGAGGGTGAAGGGGTGGGGGGTCAGCCTGCAGAGGCGGCTCTCTAATTAGGCAAATAAGGCAGCCGCCTAAGGCCTCGCACACTCCCAGGGGCCTCGCGGCCGCCTAATATGCCTGACGCGCGTGTGGGATTTGCTGGGAATGTCCCCCGGTCGGTGGCCCCGTCTTGCGTCCAGGGCCGCAACTCATTTTCCCCACCCAGGGGAGGACTGTCACTCACCACTGCCCTAGGTCGGAGGGTCAGTGGGTGGAACCATCTACTCCTCTCCCCCGGCTCCTCCCTCCTGCCATGCACCGCGGATCTCTGACTCCGGCTATGTGCAGAGCTTGGATAATGCAGCTCCCCCGGCCCCCCGATCTCCTCTGCAGGGTGGACAATCTGAAATGGAGGAGGACCTGTCAGAGCTGACGCCCGGCGTTCATCCAGGAACCAGTCTGCAACTAACAGCCTCAAAGGTACAGTCCTGCCCGTGCCCGACACTGACACGTCCCGACCCGTGACGTCACCTCCTGACTGATGCCACCTACTGACCCCATGCTATCATCATTATCCACCTCATCCCCCTGTTCCTGGCAACCTACCTCCTGTAATACTTCCCACTGTCAGCTTCCTACCAACTTACCCCTGTCATCATCTCCATCCTCATCCTAATCCCCCTGTTCCTGGCATCCCACCACCCTACCATCATCTCTGCTGTACCCCACTGTCAGCTGACTACCACCTCACCCCCTGTCATCATCATCCCCTGTCATTATCATCGCTATGTACCCCACCTCTAGCATCCACCACCCTACCCTTGTTGTACGCCACTGTCAGCTGCCTACCACCCCACATCATCATCATCCCCCCCCCTGTACCCCACTGTCAGCTGCCTACCACCCCACATCATCATCATCACCCCCCCCTCCCCTGTACCCCACTGCTGACATCCCACTCATCAACATTGCCATCACTCCTCTGTATCCCACCTCTGGCATCCTACCACCCCACCCCCTGTCATCATTCTCATCTTAATCCTTCCTGGTACTCCACTGCCAGCTTCCTACCACCCCACCCCCTGCCGTCATCATCCCCCCGTACCCCAACCCTGACATCCTCCCACCCTGCCTCCTGTTATCATCATCCCCATGTAACCCACCTCTAGCATCCACCACCCTACCCCTGTTATCATCCTTATCTTTATCCCCACGTACCTCACCTCTAGCATCCACCACCCTACCCCCGTTATCATCATCATTCTCTTCATCCCCTGTACCCCACTGTCAGCTGCCTACCACCCCTCCTCATCATCACCCCCCTGTACCCCACTGCTGACATCCTACCACCGTGCCTATTGTCATCAACATCCCCATCATCCCTGTACCCCACCTCTGGCATACTACCACCCTACCTCCTGTCATTATCATCCTCATCCCTCCTGTACCCCACCTCTGGCATCCTATCACCCTACACCCTATCATTATAGGGGAGATATAATCTCAGCCTCTCCCCAATACTGCCACCATTACCCCAAACTGCATCCTGTCATCCACCCAACTGTACCCCAACAGTTGCATCACACACCATAATACTGCCCTGCCACCCAGTGAGCAAACATGATAATGATAATGATAATAATGATAAGCAGTAACCCATAGCAACCAATCAGTGAGCAGTAATAATGTGCAGTAACCTCTAGCAACCCACCAGTGAGCGGTAATAATGTGCAGTAACCTCTAGCAACCAATGAGTAAGCGGTAATGACATGCAGTAACCTCTAGCAACCAATGAGTAAGCTGTAATGATGTGCAGTAACTTCTAGCAACCCATCAGTGAGCGGTAGTAAAGGTGCAGTAACCTGTAGCAATCCATCAGTGAGTGGTAATAATGTGCAGTAGCTTCTAGCAACCAATCAGTAAGCAGTAATGATGTGCAGTGACCTCTAGAAACCAATCAGTGAGCCTGGAGCAATCAGTGAGTGTGAACTAGATCTTTATGTTTACATTATTAAAGTTTTTTTTAGATAAGTCTATGTGCATTTGTTTTTTGGGATGTTGGGATGGGAAGCGAAATTGCTAGGGGTAGGGGCCAGGAAAATGTTTGAATTATTTTTCCCATTATGGATGTGAATGGGGCCTCATGTCTAATGCCGCGTACACATGAGCGGACTTTACGGCAGACTTTGCCCGGCGGACTTTTCCACGGACTTTATGACGGACTTTCTGAATGAACGGACTTGCCTACACACAATCCACCAAAGTCTGTCGAATTCGTACGTGATGGCGTACACCGGACTAAAACAAGGAAGTTCAAAGCCAGTAGCCAATAGCTGCCCTAGCGTGGCTTTTTGTCCGTTGAACTAGCATACAGACGAGCGGACTTTTCGACTGGACTCGAGTCCGTCGGATAGATTTAAAACATGTTTCAAATCTAAGTCCGTCCAACTTTTGAGAAAACAAAGTCCGCTGGAGCCCACACACGATCGAATTGTCCGACGAAATCCCTTCCGCCGGGCAAAGTCTGACGAAAAGTCCGACCATGTGTACGCAGCATAAGATTTGCCTAAGGCCTCACAAAGCCTAGAGCCGCCTCTGTCAGCCTGTCAGTGCTCAGATCATACGCCGCACACTGCATCAAATTGGTCTGCATGGCTGTCTTCCCAGAAGGAAGAATCTTCTAAAGATGATGCACAAAGAAAGCCGCAAACAGTTTGCTGAAGACAAGCAGACTAAGGACATGGATTACTGGAACCATGTCCTGTGGTCTGATGAGATCAAGATAAAGTTAATTGGTTCAGATGGTGTCAAGTGTGTGTGGCGGCAACCAGGTGAGGAGGACAAAGACAAGTGTGTCTTGTCTACAGTCAAGCATGGTGGTGGGAGTGTCATGGTCTGGGGCTGCATGAGTGCTGCCGGCACTGGGGAGCTACAGTTCATTGAGGGAACCATGAATAAAACTTAATTGCGCTAGCAGTGATAATATAATTGAAAAAAGTGTTTTAGGACACACGATATATGTATGTAAGTCCCAATCAAAAAGTAACAATAAGTGCATGAACCTTGTAACAGAAAATAGTTATGTGCTAAAAGTCGATGTTCAGGCATCAACACCACCTATAATATGTCCATAAAAAATAATTCCAATTGGAATAAAAGTCCATTTAATTTGTCTAGTCTCCAAACCATAAGGACTGATAGATCAAAGAAGCTTTCTATCAGACGTGCATTGATTGCAGAGAGAGTAATAGGTGTGCGCTTACCCCTATTGTTGGACCTCCTCTGTGGCAAGGTCTTACGAGCTTGCAGATTTCGCCCTCTGCAGGGACCAAATGCTGGTAACCAGGTCTTGACAGCGTACACCGCAGACTTCCGGATGGTCGGGATAGTCCAACAGCTCCAGCATCAGAGGGGGGACCCGAGAATGGAGAGGCCCATGGACAAAAAAGACATAAGGAGAAAAAAGAGGCTCCTCTGGTGTAATATCGTTGGGGTTTTATTGGATAAACCACAAGTGAACATTTAAAAAACTTCATAAAATATAGTAGATGACGTCACGTATGACGAAACATGTAGGGCGTGGCCTCGCAGTGCTTGCCATCACGTGTTCTGAAGGTTTACTTTGCACGGGCGTTCTGCCTTTGTATATGCCGGCTTTTTATGAATATTTTATGAAGTTTTTTAAATGTTCACTTGTGGTTTATCCAATAAAACCCCAACGATATTACACCAGAGGAGCCTCTTTTTTCTCCTTATGTCTTTTTTGTCCATGGGCCTCTCCATTCTCGGGTCCCCCCTCTGATGCTGGAGCTGTTGGACTATCCCGACCATCCGGAAGTCTGCGGTGTACGCTGTCAAGACCTGGTTACCAGCATTTGGTCCCTGCAGAGGGCGAAATCTGCAAGCTCGTAAGACCTTGCCACAGAGGAGGTCCAACAATAGGGGTAAGCGCACACCTATTACTCTCTCTGCAATCAATGCACGTCTGATAGAAAGCTTCTTTGATCTATCAGTCCTTATGGTTTGGAGACTAGACAAATTAAATGGACTTTTATTCCAATTGGAATTATTTTTTATGGACATATTATAGGTGGTGTTGATGCCTGAACATCGACTTTTAGCACATAACTATTTTCTGTTACAAGGTTCATGCACTTATTGTTACTTTTTGATTGGGACTTACATACATATATCGTGTGTCCTAAAACACTTTTTTCAATTATATTATCACTGCTAGCGCAATTAAGTTTTATTTTGTATGTTCATCACTTCATGGATATTTGAAGTTTTTTTTGCTGCTGCATTTTTTGCGAATACACATTATTTTCACGTATTGCTCACTAGCGCAGGTTGACCCCACCAGTTCCTAGGGAACCATGAATGCCAACATGTACTGTGACATACTGAAGCAGAGCATGATCCCCTCCCTTCAGAGACTGGGCCGCAGGGCAGTATTCCAACATAATGACCCCAAACACACCCCCAAGACAACCACTGCCTTGCTAAAGAAGCTGAGGGTAAAGGTGATGGACTGGCCAATCATGTCTCCAGACCTAAACCCTATTGATCATCTGTGGGGCATCCTCAAATGGAAGGTGGAGGAGCGCAAGGTCTCTAACATCCACCAGCTCTGTGATGTCATCATGGAGGAGGGGAAGAGGACTCCAGTGACAACCTGTGAAGCTCTGGTGACCTCCATGTCCAAGAGGGTTAAGGCAGTGCTGGAAAATAATGGTGGCCACACAAAATATTGACACTTTGGGCCCAATTTGGACATTTTTACTTAGGGGTGTACTGACTTTTGTTGCCAGCGGTTTAGACATTAATGGCTGTGTGTTGAGTTATTTTGAGGGGACAGCAAATTTACACTGTTATACAAGCTGTACACTCACTACTTCACATTGTAGAAAAGTGTCATTTCTTCAGTGTTGTCACATGAAAAGATAGAAGAAAATATTTACAAAAATGTGAGTGAGGGGTGTACTCACTTTTGTCAGAAACTGTATATTGGTATCTGACCTCACCTGGTGACAGTTGTGACTTATAATTAGGGATGAGCCCGATGTCCGCCTGTTCGTCGAATAGCGAACAATTTGGGGTGTTCGCGGCAAATTCGAAAGCCACGGAACACCCTTTAAAGGTCTATGGGAGAAATAAAAAATGATAATTGTAAAAGCTTATATGCATGGTATTGTCAAAAAAAGTGTTTGGGGACCTGGGTCCTGCCCCAGGGGACATGGATCAATGCAAAAAAAAGTTTTAAAAACGTTGTTTTTTTCGGGAGCAGTGATTTTAATAATGCTTAAAGTGAAACAATAAAAGTGTAATATTCATTTAAATTTTGTACTTGGGGGGTGTCTATAGTATGGCTGTAAAGGGGCGCATGTTTCCCGTGTTTAGAACAGTCCGAGTGCAAAATGACATTTTCAAAGGAAAAAAAGTAATTCAAAACTACTATCGCTAGCACCGGCTATAACGAATTGTCGGTCCGGCAATACACATAAAATTTCATTGATAAAAACGGCATGGAATTTCCCCATAGGGGAACCCCAAACCAAAATTAGAAAAGAAAATGAGTGGGGGTCCCCCTAAATTCCATACCAGGCCCTTCCGGTCTGGTATAGATATTAAGGGAAACCCCGTGCCAAAAAAAATTGCGTGGGGGTCTGTCTCAAAATCCAAAGGGTCTGGTATGGATTTTAAGGTGAACCCCGCACCAAATTTTTTTTAAAAAAAGGCGTAGGGTCCACCCAATAATCCATACCAGACCCTTATCCGTGCACGCATCCTGGCAGGCCACATGAAAAAAGGGGGGGATGAGAGAGCGCCCCCCCTCCTGAACCGTACCAGGACACATGCCCTCAACATTGGGAGGGTGCTTTGGGGTAGCGGCCCCCCCAAAGCACCTTGTCCCCATGTTGATGGGGAGAAGGGCCTCATCCCCACAACCCTTGCCCGGTGGTTGTGGGGGTCTGTGGGCTGGGGGCTTAGCGGAATCTGGAAGCCCCCTTTAACAAGGGCACCCCCAGATCCCGCCCCCCCTGTGTGAATTGGTAATGGGGTACAAATGTACCCCTACAATTTCACAAAAAAGTGTCAAAAATGTTAAAGAAGACAAGAGACGGTTTTTGCCAATTCCTTTATTAATTTCTTCTTTTCTTTCCTGGCCTCTTCTTCCATCTTCTTTCTTCTGGTCTTCCTTCGTTGTTCTTCGGTGTTCTTCTTCTTCCTCCATCTTCTTCTTCCCCCGCTTCTTCCTCCACTGCTTCCTCCAGTCTTCTCGTCCGGCATCTTCCTCCGGCTTCTTCTTCGTTTCGTCCTCTGCTCGATCCGCCTCAGTGGGAATCTTCCGCTGTGTGACGCTTCTGTTGAGGTGACAGTTCTTATATAACGATTATTATATATAAGAACTGTCAACCATTATATAAGAACTAGGGGTGCTGAAATTAATTGTTGCATCGATGCATTGCGATTCGGGTGTCCCCGATGCGGCATCGATGCATAAGGACCGGAAAATCGATGTCGGGTGACGTCATGACTACTAGCCCCGCCCCTCCCGGGAAAGCGGTCCGAGCGTATTTTTAAAAAGACTTTCTTTTAATAAATGTTGTGTTACAATGGATGATGTGCTTTTTAAAAACCGATGACACTTCATACCGAATTTCGCCGTAGTACGATCCGATTCCGCTCATGTGACTCCTGTCCCGCCCCTCTCCGCTCTCCTCTCTCCGCTCTCCTCTTCCGTCTCCTGAGTCCTGACGTCAGCGGGGAATTCTCAGTACCGCCCGCCTCTCTTCTGATACGATAACTATAGTCAGCGGGTGGGACTGAGAATTCCCCGCTGACGTCAGGACTCAGGAGACACGTGAGAGGAGAGCGGAGAGGAGAGCCGAGAGGGGAGTCACATGAGCGGAATCGGATCGTACTACGGCGAAATTCGGTATGAAGTGACATCGTTTTTTAAAAAGCACATACAGCGGGGGCACATCATCCATAGTAACACAACATTTATTAAAAGAAAGTAACTTTAAAAACAGTAACCGTACACCTCACGCTCCAAGCTGACAGGTCCCTGGCTATCCTGTGCACATTCCACTGTTAACTCCTAGTGTGCTGCAAGGTGCGAACAGGAATGCCAAGGAACTGTCAGCACCAGTGGTGGCCCGTGCATTGTGGTGGGGGGGTAGTGATGGCTGCATTTAATGGGCACAGGTGGCTGTGTTTGATGGGCACATTGGCTGCGTTTGACGGGCACAGGTGGCTGTGTTTGATGGGCACAAGTGGCTGTGTTTGACGGGCACAAGTGGCTGCGTTTGAAGGGCACTGGTGGCTGCGTTTGACAGGCACAGATGGCTGCGTTTGACGGGCACAGTGGCTGCGATTGACGGGCACAGATGGCTGCGTTTGACGGGCACAGTGGCTGCGATTGACGGGCACAGGTGGCTGCGATTGACGGGCACAGATGGCTGCGTTTGACGGGCACAAGTGGCTGTGTTTGATGGCACAGTGGCTGCGTTTGACGGGCACAGGTGGCTGCATTTGAAGGGCACAGGTGGCTATGTTTGACAGGCACAGGTGGCTGCATTTGACGGGCACAGTGGCTGCGATTGACGGGCACAGGTGGCTGCGATTAACGGGCACAGATGGCTGCGTTTGACGAGCACAAGTGGCTGCGTTTGATGGGCACAGTGGCTGCGTTTGATGGGCACAGTGGCTGCGTTTGATGGGCACAGGTGGCTGCGTTTGATGGGCACAGGTGGCTGCGTTTGATGGGCACAGTGGCTGCGATTGACGGGCACAGGTGGCTGCGATTGACGGGCACAGATGGCTGCGTTTGACAGGCACAAGTGGCTGCGTTTGATGGCACAGTGGCTGCGTTTGACGGGCACAGGTGGCTGCGTTTGAAGGGCACAGGTGGCTATGTTTGACAGGCACAGGTGGCTGCATTTGACGGGCACAGTGGCTGCGATTGACAGGCACAGGTGGCTGCGAATAACGGGCACAGATGGCTGCGTTTGACGGGCACAAGTGGCTGCGTTTGATGGGCACAGTGGCTGCGTTTGATGGGCACAGGTGGCTGCGTTTGATGGGCACAGGTGGCTGCCTTTGATGGGCACAGTGGCTGCGTTTAATGGGCACAGTGGCTGCGTTTGATGGGCACAGTGGCTGTGTTTGATGGGCACAGTGAGGCTGCATTTGATGGGGGAGGTTCAGTATTTTTCAGTTTGTTTGCACCCCCCAAAAATATTTTGAGCACCAGCTGCCACTGGTCAGCACAGAGACAGTACAGGGAACTTCACAGGGCTGTTTGTCATCTGTGGATTCTATCCCTTCTGACCTCCCAGCAGCAGTGTGTGTGAATGCCTGTACCCTGTAGTGCACCGGATTAGTGCACTTTTTAAGGGAGTGAGGTTATTTTTAATTCAAAGCGGAGTTCCAGTCAATTTTTTGTTTATTAGAAGTCAGCAGCTACAAAAAAAGTGCATCTTCTGACTTTTAATAAAAAGACACTCACCTGTCCCACAATCCAGCGACGTGGCCACCCAAACCCTCCCTTCTCTCCCCTGCCTGTCCACAGCACTGGCAATACTACTGTGGGCATCCGGCTGTGACAGCTTGCAGCTTCACAGCCAGGTGCGCATGTCTCACTGCGCTTTCCTGCATAGCCGGGCAATCTTTTGGGAACTGTGATGTGTCCCGGAAGATTGCAGGGTGGAAGGGCCGCCTAGGCGGCCCAAGCGGAAGTGGGAGCTCGTCAGTAATCGTGATGCATCGCGGAATCGAATCGAATTGTTGACCAGATAATCGTAACCGAATCGAATCGTGAGCCCAGTGAAGATGCGCACCCCTAATAAGAACTGTCACCTCAACAGAAGCGTCACACAGCGGAAGACTCCCACTGAGGCGGATCGTGCAGAGGACAAAGTGGAGAAGAAGCCGGAGGAAGATGCCGGACGAGAAGACCAGAGGAAGAAGTGGGGGAAGATAGAGGAAGAAGCGGGGGAAGAAGAAGATGGAAGAAGAAGAACACCGAACGAAGACCAGAAGAAAGAAGATGGAATAAGTAGCGGGGAAAGAAGAAGAAATTAATAAAGGAATTGTCAAAAACCATCTCTTGTCTTTTTTTAACATTTTTTGACACTTTTTTTGTGAAATGGCAGGGGTACATTTGTACCCTATTACCAATTCACATGGTTGAGGCCGGGATCTGGGGGTTCCTTTGTTAAAGGGGGGCTTCCAGATTCCGATAAGTTACCCCGCCCGCAGACCCCCAAAACCACCGGGCAAGGGTTGTGGGGATGAGGCCCTTCTCCCCATCAACAACCCCAAAGCACCCTCCCAATGTTGAGGGCAAGTGGCCTGGTATGGTTCAGGAGGGGGGGCGCTCTCTTGTCCCCCCCTCTTTTCCTGCGGCCTGCCAGGTTGCGTGCTCGAAAAAGGGTCTGGTATGGATTTTTGGGAGGACCCCACACCATTTTTGTTTAAATTTTGGTGCGGGGTTCCCCTCAATATCCATACCAGACCTGAAGGGCCTGGTATGGAATTTAGGGGGACCCCCACGCATTTTTTTTTTAAATTTTGGTTCGGGGTTCCCCTGTGGGGAAATCCCATGCCATTTTTATCAATGAACTTTTATGTGTATTACCGGACCGACAATTCATTATAGCCGGCGCTAGTGATAATAGTTTTACATGACTTTTTTTCCTTTAGAAATGTCATTTTGCATTCGGACTGTTGTAAACACGGGAAACATGCGCCACTTTACAGGCATACTATAGACACTCCCCAGGTAACAAATTTGAAGGAATATTTCATTTTTATTGTTTCACTTTAAGCATTATTAAAATCACTGCTCCCGAAAAAACTGACGTTTTTAAAACTTTTTTTTGCATGATCCATGTCCCCTGGTGAAGGACCCGGGTCCCCAAACACTTTTTACGACAATAACTTGCATATTAGCCTTTAAAATTAGCACTTTGGATTATTCATGTTCGTGTCCCATAGACTTTAACGGTGTTCGCTTGTTTGAACAAACTTTTTGCCTGTTCGCATGTTCTGGATGCGAACCAAAAGGGGGGTGTTCGGCTCTTCCCTACTTATAATGCTATCTGACCTCTTCTGGGGACAGTTGTGACTTATAATAATGTTGTGTCTCCACAGAAGATCTATAGCTGCTTCGGGTGTTTCAAGTTCGAATACAACTCTTACAATATTATATCTCAGGCTGAAGAATGCATCCTGCTGCGACACCTAAATGAGGTAAATCCCAAATCATAAACCTGCATCAGTCCTGCTATTAGTACTCCTGTTCTACTCAGTTGTTTGCAGTAGTTTCCTATAGATTACACATGGACCTTTGTGTCTGTGTAACCTATTTGTTTTTATTCTCACATCCTTCCATCAATGACCATATACACTGATGAGCCATCAGTACATTATAACCCGTCAAGTCATCTACTCCACTAGGTTTCTAAAGGTACGCTGTGGTATCTGGCACCAAGCAGTCAGAAGCAGATCCTTTAAGTCCTGTAAATTGGGAGGTGGGGACTCCATGGATCAGACTTGTTTTTCCAGCACATACGACAGCTTCTCGATTGGATTGAGATCTGGAAAATTAGGAGGCCAAGTTAACAATTCAAACTCATTATTGTGTTCCTCAAACCATTCTTGAAATGATCAGACCAGGCCACCTCCTTTCATTGCTCCGTGCTCCAGTTCTGAAGTTCAGGTGCCCATTGTGGGCTATTTTGGCTGTGGACACAGATCAGCGATGGCACCCTGACCGGTGTGCAGCTACACAGCCCCATACGCGACAAACTGCGATGCTCTGTGTGTTGACACCTTTCTATCAAAATCAGCATTCACTTTTAAAGCAATTATGAGCTCCAATAGCTCTTCTATTGGATTGGACTACACAGACCAGTCTTCCCTCCCCACCTCCATCATAGAGCCTTCCCTCCCCACCTCCATCAATGAGCCTCCCCCCACCTCCATCAACGAGCCTCCCTCCACCTCCATTAATGAGCCTTATCTCTCTACCTCCATCAATGAGTCTTGCCTCTCCACCCCCATCAATGAGCCTTCCCTATCCACCTACAAAAATGAGCCTTCGCTCTCCTCCTTCATCAATGAGCCTTCCTTCCCCCCACCTACATCAATAAGTCTTCCCTCCCCACCTCTATCAATGAGCCTTCCATACCCACCTCCAACAATGAGCCCTCGCTCCCCACTTCCATCAATGAGCCTTCCCTCCCCATCTCCATCAATGAGCCTTCCCTACCCACCTCCAACAATGAGCCCTCGCTCCCCACCTCCATGAACGAGCCTTCCCTCCCCATCTCCATCAATGAGCCTTCCCTACCCACCTCCAACAATGAGCCCTCGCTCCCCACCTCCAACAATGAGCCTTCCCTCCCCACCTCCATCAATGAGCCTTCCCTACCCACCTCCAACAATGAGCCCTCGCTCCCCACCTCCAACAATGAGCCTTCCCTCCCCATCTCCATCAATGAGCCTTCCCTACCCACCACCAATAATGAGCCCTGGCTCCCCACCTCCATTAATGAGCCTTCCCTCCCCCCTCTATCAATGAGCCTTCCCTCCCCACCTCCAACAATGAGCCTTCCCCTCCCCCACCTCCATCAATGAGCCTTTCCTCCCCCACCGCCATTAATGAGCCTTGGCTGTCCATGACCCTTTCTCCAGTTGGCCAGTTCTCCTTCCCAGGCCCACTTTTGGTTGGTCCTGATCATTGCAGACTGGGAACATCCCACAAGAGCTGCAGTTTTGGAGTTGTTCTGACCCCGTGGTTTTTCCATTACAATTTGGCTCTTGTCAAAGTAAAAAAGGGTTAGGGACACCTTCCCTCCCCACCTCCATCAATGAGTCTTCCCTCTCCACCTCCATTAATGGGCCTTCCCTCCCCACCTCCAACAATGAGCCCTCGCTCCCCACCTCCATCAGTGAGCCTTCCCTCCCCACCTCCATCAATGAGCCTTTCCTCCCCACCTCCTTCAATAAGCCTTCCCTCCCCACCTCCTTCAATAAGCCTTCCCTCCCAACCTCCATCAAATAGCCTCCCCCACCACCATCAACGAGCCTTCCACCCCCCCTCCATCAATGAGCCTAGCCTCCCCCACCACTATCAATGAGCCTTCCCTCCCCACCTCCATCAACGAGCCCTCCCCCTCCACCTCCATCAACGAGCCTTTCCCCCCCCCCCCACCGCCATTAATGAGCCTTGGCTGTACATGACCCTGTCTCCAGTTGGCCGGTTCTCCTTCCCAGGCCCACTTTTGGTTGGTCCTGACCACTGCAGACTGGCAACTTTCAACAAGAGCTGCAGTTTTGGAGTTGTTCTGACCCCGTTGTTTTTCCATTACAATTTGGCTCTTGTCAAAGTAAAAAAGGGTTAGGGACGCATAGAGCAGTCACTGAAATGAATGGGCTGCCCTACACATGACGTACATCTTTATCCACCCTGTCAGTACACCTTTGCATCCTAAAACCCCTGCTAACCTCTGCACCCCAAACCTGTACAAAAATGTGAGGGGTGTACTCACTTTGTGAGATACTGAATGTTCATATACGGGATTCTCAATCCTAACATTACATTAAGGCAGATTATGCTTTAAAATTACAGTGCCTTGAAAAAGTATTCATACCCCTTGAAATTTCCCACATTTTGTAATGTTACATCCAAAAACGTCAATGTATTTTATTGGTATTTTATGTGATATACCAACACAAAGTGGCACATAATTGTGAAGTGGAAGGAAAATGATAAATGATACAAATAAATATGTGAAAAGTGTGGGGGGGGGATTTGTATTCAGCCCCCTTTACTCTGATACCCCTAACTAATATCTAGTGGAACCAATTGTCTTCAGAAGTCACCTAATTAGTAAATAGAGTCCACCTGTGTGTCATTTAATCTCAGTATAAATACAGCTGTTCTGTGAAGCCCTCAGAGGTTTCTTAGAGAACCTTAGTGAACAAACAGCATCATGAAGGCCAAGGAACACACCAGACAGGTCAGGGATAAAGTTGTGGAGAAGTATAAAGCAGGGTTAGGTTATAAAAAAATCTCCCAAGCTTTGTACATCTCACGGAGCTCTGTTCAATCCATCATCGGAAAATGGAAAGAGTACGGCACAACTGCAAACCTACCAAGACATGGCCGTCCACCTAAACTGACCGGCCGGGCAAGGAGAGCATTCATCAGAGAAGAGCCAAGAGGTCCATGGTAACTCTGGAGGAGCTGCAGAGATCCACAGCTCAGGTGGGAGAATCTGTCCACAGGACAACTATTAGTCGTGTTCTCCACAAATCTGCCCTTTATGGAAGAGTGACAAGAAGAAAGACATTGGAGAAAGAAAGTCATAAGAAGTCCTGTTTGTAGTTTGTGAGAAGCCATGTGGAGGACACAGCAAACATGTGGAAGAAGGTGATCTGGTCAGATGACACCAAAATTGAAATTTTTGTCCTAAAAGTAAAACGCTATGTGTGGGGGAAAACTAACACTGCCCATCACCCTGAACACACCATCCCCACCGTGAAACATGGTGGTGGTAGCATCATGTGGTGGGGATGGTTTTCTTCAGCAGGGACAGGGAAGCTGGTCAGAGTTGATGGGAAGATGGATGGAGACAAATACAGGACAATCTTAGAAGAAAACCTGTTATAGTCTACAAAAGACTTGAGACCGGGGCGGAGGTTCACCTTCCAGCAGGACAACGACCCGAAACATCCAGCCAGAGCTACAATGGAATGGTTTAGATCAAAGCATATTCATGTGTTAGAATGGCCCAGTCACAGTCCAGACCTAAATCACATTGAGAATCTGTGGCAAGACTTGAAAATTGCTGTTCACAGACGCTCTCCATCCAATCTGACAGAGCTTGAGATATTTTACAAAGAAGAATGGGCAGAAATGTCCTCTCTAGATGTGCAAAGCTGGTAGAGACATCCCCAAAAAGACTTGTAGAGAAAGGGGGTTCTACAAAGTATTGACTCCGGGGGGCGCCATACAAATGCCCCTCCCCCCCCACACTTTTCACATATTTATTTGTATCATTTATCATTTTCCTTCCACTTCACAATTATGTGACACTTTGTGTTGGTCTATCACATAAAATCCCAATAAAACACATTTATGTTTTTGGTTGTAACATAATAAAATGTGGGAAATTTCAAGGGGTATGAATACTTTTTCAAGGCACTGTGATTTTAAAGCATATTCTGCCCTAATGTAATATGTGTTAGGATTGAGAATCCTGTATATGAACATTCAGTATCTCACAAAAGTAAGTACACCCCTCGGTCACATTTGTGTAAATCTTTTCTTCTCTCTTTTCATGTGACAACACTGAAGAAATGACACTTTGTCTACAATGTAAAGTAGTGAGTGTACAGCTTGTATAACAGTGTAAATTTGCTGTCCCCTCAAAATAAATCAACACACAGCCATTAATGTCTAAACCGCTGGCAACAAAAGTCAGTACACCCCTAAGTGAAAATGTCCTAATTGGGCCCAAAGTGTCAATATTTTGTGTGGCCACCATTATTTTCCAGCACTGCCTTAACCCTCTTGGGCATGGAGGTCACCAGAGCTTCACAGGATGTCACTGGAGTCCTCTTCCCCTCCCCCATGACAACATCACAGAGCTGGTGGATGTTAGAGACCTTGCGCTCCTCCACCTTCTGTTTGAGGATGTCCCACAGATGATCAATAGGGTTTAGGTCTGGAGACATGCTTGGCCAGTCCATCACCTTTACCCTCAGCTTCTTTAGCAAGACAGTGGTGGTCTTGGAGGTGTGTTTGGGGTGGTTACCATGTTGGAATACTGCCCTGCGGTCCAGTCTCTGAAGGGAGGGGATCATGCTCTTCTTCAGTATGTCACAGTACATGTTGGCATTCATGGTTCCCTCAATGATCTGTAGCTCCCCAGTGCCGGCAGCACTCATGCAGCCCCAGACCATGACACTCCCACCACCATGCTTGACTGTAGACAAGACACACTTGTCTTTGTCCTCCTCACCTGGTTGCCACCACACACGCTTGTCACCATCTGTCACTTGAAAAGATATAATAAAATATTTACAAAAATGTGAGGGGTGTACTCACTTTTGTAAGATACTGTACATGTGTCAGTGAACAGGTTCAGAGATTTTCTTCCATATTGTGCTCTTTCTTTGAATTTTGACAAAGCAGCTGTGTAATGTGATCTCCCCTCCTCTCTCTATAGGGACGTAAGGCTCGGAGGGATAGTCTGTGTAAGGAGGTGGAGCTGAAGGTCACTGAGAAGACGATTCCGGGGAGGTACAGCTTCCTGAAAAAGGAGTGAGGGGGTGAGTGTGACGGAGATCCTGGAGTGATCCGGGAGGATTGGATCCGGTGATGACCTCTCCCGATGATTGAGTACAATGTTCTATCAATGAATATCACAGAATACAGCAGTCCAAGCCCTGGGTTGTCCAGCTGCTGTAACAAAGTATTCATATCAGACAACTGCGCATTGACCACCCATAGTAAAGCACAGCTGTGCTGCGGGAGCTATAAGGGCGCCCTCTGCTGGTCAACTTTTGAAAATTGTGCTCCAGTGGTGATCCCTTGCTTCATCCCACATCTTTGAATCCCTGACCAATAAAATATTGTGCTGTAACATATTCTGAGACTGGGGTGAGAATGTAAGTCAAATAAAGTGTAACTGCACCTAAATCAGACCTCCGGCCTCACTCTCTAGTCTTGCACAGGTGTATCGGCTCCTCTCCTGGACTGAAATGACTTACTCTGATTTCACTGCACACTGTGTACTTCTCACAGATAGATAGAGCCCACCTCATTTTGTGGTTAAAGGATGTCCAGCATCATCTAACCCTTTCCTCCTCAGACTTTCTATGCCTGGCCTGCTCTTTTCATTCAATGCATTTTAGTTCTTACAATTATAAAGGTCTTATGTAGGGTGGTCTGTATGCAAATGCAGCCTGCTTAGGGACACCCACTGGACCACTCCTCCAGACTGACATTTACTCAACAAGGCATTTGGATATTTGCAGAGATTCTATTGATTACAGTAAGACAGACCGTGTCTGGTAGATGTGCGGTGAAGTCATAGGAACAGTAAAGCACAATAACTATGCACTAACTGCTGCAGGTATTGAGCAAATATGATGGCCCTCAACTACACCTAAAATAGACAGAAGAAAGGGTGAAATGGACATGGATGGGCAGGAGCAGTAAGAGGAATGATATAGACAAGGTTGGGCAGGAGCAGTAAGAAGTTTGATATGGACAAGATTGGACAGAAGCAGGAGGAGGGATGATATGGACAAGGTTGGGTAGGAGAAGGAGGAGGGATGATATGGACAAGGTTGGGCAGGAACGGGAAAAGGGATAATATGGACAATGTTGGACAGGAGCAGTAGAAGGGATGATATAGAAAAGGCTGGGCAGGAGCAGTATGAGGGATGATATGAACAAGGTTGGGTAGGAGCAGGAGAAGGGATGATATGGACAAGGTTGGACAGGAGCAGTAAGAGGGATGATATGGAAATGGTTGGGCAGGAGCAGGAGAAGGGATGATATGGACAAGGTTGGGCAGGAGCAGTAAGAGGGATGATATGGACAAGGTTGGGCAGGAGCAGTAGAAGGGAAGATATGAACAAGGTTGGACAGGAGCAGTAGGAGGGATGATATGGACAAGGTTGGGCAGGAGCAGTAGGAGGGATGATATGGACAAGGTTGGGCAGGAGCAGTAGAAGGGATGATATGGACAAGGTTGGGCAGGAGCAGGAGAAGGTATGATATAGACAAGGTTGGGAAGGAGCAGTAGAAGGGATGATATGGACAAGGTTGGGCAGGAGCAGTAGGAGGGATGATATAGACAGGGTTCGGGCAGGAGGAGGGATGATATGGACAAGGTTGGACAAAAGCAGTAGGAGGGATGATATGGACGAGGTTTGCAGGAGCAGTAGAAGGGATGATATGGACAAGGTTGGCCAGGAGCAGTAGAAGGGATGATATGGACAAGGTTGGGCAGGAGCAGTAGAAGGGATGATATGGACAAGGTTGGGCAGGAGCAGTAGAAGGGATGATATGGACAAGGTTGGGCAGGAGCAGTAGAAGGGATGATATGGACAAGGTTGGGCAGGAGCAGGAGAAGGGATGATATGGACAAGGTTGGGCAGGAGCAGTGGGAGGGATGATATGGACAAGGTTGGGCAGGAGCAATGGGAGGGATGATATGGATGTTGCTGGGCAAGAATAGGAGGAGGGACCCTCTTAATATAGATAAGGCTGGGCAGGAGCAGCAGGAGGGACAAATGGACAAGATTGGGTTTGAGCAGTAGGAAGGACATCATGGACAAGTTTAGGCAAGAATAGTAGGTGAGAAGTTATAGAAAATATTCAACAGAAGCAATAGGAGGGAGGATACGGACAAAGTTGGCTGGGAGCAGGAGGAGGGATGATATGGACAATTTTGGACAGGTGCAGTAGAAAAGAATATATGAAAAAATGTTGGGCAGGAGGGACAAAATGGACAAGGTTGGTAGGAATGGTAGGTTGGAAGTTATGGACAAGATTATGCAAGCACAGTAGGAACAATATGATATGGACAAGGTTAGGCAGGAGCAGGAGGAGGGATGATATGGACAAGGTTGGGCAGGAGCAGTAGAAGGGATGATATGGACAAGGTTGGGCAGGAGCAGTAGGGGGGATGATTTAGACAGGGTTGGGCAGGAGAAGGGATGATATGGACAAGGTTGGACAGAAGTAGTAGGAGGGATGATATGGACGAGGTTTGCAGGAGCAGGCAGAGGGATGATATGGACAAGGTTGGGCAGGAGCAGTGGGAGGCGTGATATGAACAAGGTTGGGCAGCAGCAGTAGAAGGGATGATATGGACAAGGTTGGGCAGGAGCAGTAGAAGGGATGATATGGACAAGGTTGGGCAGGAGGAGGGATGATATGGACAAGGTTGGACAGAAGCAGTAGGAGGGATGATATGGACGAGGTTTGCAGGAGCAGGCGGAGGTATGATATGGACAAGGTTGGGCAGGAGCAGTGGGAGGGGTGATATGAACAAGGTTGGGCAGCAGCAGTAGAAGGGATGATATGGACAAGGTTGGCCAGGAGCAGTAGAAGGAATGATATGGACAAGGTTGGGCAGGGGCAGGAGAAGGGATGATATGGACAAGGTTGGGCAGAGCAGTAGAAGGGATGATAAGGACAAGGTTGGACAGGAGCAGGAGAAGGGTTGATATGGACAAGGTTGAGCAGGAGCAGTAGAAGGAATGATATGGACAAGGTTGGGCAGGAGCAGTGGGAGGGATGATATGGATGAGGAAGGGTAGGAGCAGTGGGAGGGATGATATGGACAAGGTTGGACAGAAGCAGTAAGAGGGATGATATGGACAAGGTTGGACAGAAGCAGTAGGAGGGATGATATGGACAAGGTTGGGCAGGAGCAGTAAGAGGAATGATATGGACAAGGTTGGGCAGGAGCAGTGGGAGGGATGATATGGATGAGGAAGGGTAGGAGCAGTGGGAGGGATGATATGGACAAGGTTGGGCAGGAGCAGTGGGAGGGATGATATGGATGTTGCTGGGCAAGAATAGGAGGAGGGACCCTCTTAATATAGATAAGGCTGGGCAGGAGCAGCAGGAGGGACAAGATTGGGTTTGAGCAGTAGGAAGGACATCATGGACAAGTTTAGGCAAGAATAGTAGGTGGGAAGTTATAGAAAATATTCAACAGGAGCAATAGGAGGGAGGGTATGGACAAGGTTGGCCGGGAGCAGGAGGAGGGATGATATGGACAATTTTGGACAGGTGCAGTAGAAAAGAATATATGAAAAAAGATTGGGCAGGAGCAATAGAACGGACAAAATGGACAAGGTTGGTAGGAATGGTAGGTTGGAAGTTATGGACAAGATTATGCAAGAACAGGAGGGACAATATGGACAAGATTGGGCAAGAGCAGTAGGTGGGATAATGGGAACAAGGTTGGACAGAAGCAGTAGGAGGGATGATATGGACAAGGTTGGGCAGGAGCAGTGGGAGGGATGATATGGATGTTGCTGGGCAAGAATAGGAGGAGGGACCCTCTTAATATAGATAAGGCTGGGCAGGAGCAGCAGGAGGGACAAGATTGGGTTTGAGCAGTAGGAAGGACATCATGGACAAGTTTAGGCAAGAATAGTAGGTGGGAAGTTATAGAAAATATTCAACAGGAGCAATAGGAGGGAGGGTATGGACAAGGTTGGCCAGGAGCAGGAGGAGGGATGATATGGACAATTTTGGACAGGTGCAGTAGAAAAGAATATATGAAAAAAGATTGGGCAGGAGCAATAGAACGGACAAAATGGACAAGGTTGGTAGGAATGGTAGGTTGGAAGTTATGGACAAGATTATGCAAGAACAGGAGGGACAATATGGACAAGATTGGGCAAGAGCAGTAGGTGGGATAATGGGAACAAGGTTGGGCAGGAGTAGTGAAGATATGGACAAGGTTGGGTAGGAGCAGGATGAGGGATCATATGGACAAGGTTGGGTAGGAGAACAAGGTTGGGTTGGAGTAGTAGGTAGGACAGTATGGACAAGGTTGGGCAGAATACAGGGGCATGATTAGGTGTTTAGAATTAGAAACTGGTCCTCATTCTCCACACTGATTATTTCTCTCTCTTTGTTTTCTGCTCCAGTCTAGATGTTGGATGAGAAGATCCCGAATCCCGGGTACTGGGGAAGATACCATATACCCGAGTCCGTCTGTCCTCCTATAATCCACTGTATCTGTATATAGTATAAGAGCACCTCTATATGATTATTAGAGCCATAGCTCAGTTGCAGAGTGTGATGTATGTACAGAAGGGTCAGACTGTTGTAGGATGGGGATTAGAGAGGTGACAACGAGGCCACCAGAGACCCACTAATGTGACAACCCATCTTTGTGTCTATGGAGAGCTGTGACACTGAAATCACCTGCAGAGGATGGAATAAAGTGACAAGACTTGTAATATGCCTATTGTATACCTGGGGGGAGGGGTTTATATCACCAACACACTAATTTGCACTTGCAATGTGCCTCTAAATATGACTTTTCCGGGAACTCTCTAATACAGCCTTCGCTTTCCTTCTACGTCATATCCCCCACCTCTTCTGGGAGTGTCTAATTACCGTCTGTGCTGGCCCAGCTACTCTGCCTCTCCCCTCACATCCTCACATCCCTAAATAACATTTACATAGCTGCCGGGAGAGGATTAAAGGCGAATATTGAGTGACAGCTCTGAGTTCTGAGGGCTGCTGACATCACATCCAAGATGGCAGCACCCAGCAGCAGTCCTGTACCATGTCTGCAGTCTCTGACCGTCTCCTGTACTAAGTCTGCAGTCTCTGATCATCTCCTGTACTATGTCTGCAGTCTCTGACCTTCTCCTGTACCATGTCTGCAGTCTCTGACCTTCTCCTGTACTAAGTCTGCAGTCTCTGATCATCTCCTGTAATATGTCTGCAGTCTCTGATCATCTCCTGTACCATGTCTGCAGTCTCTGACCTTCTCCTGTACTATGTCTGCAGTCTCTGATCATCTCCTGTACTATGTCTGCAGTCTCTGATTATCTCCTGTACTATGTCTGCAGTCTCTGATCATCTCCTGTACTATGTCTGCAGTCTCTGATCATCTCCTGTACTATGTCTGCAGTCTCTGATCATCTCCTGTACCATGTCTGCAGTCTCTGACCTTCTCCTGTACTATGTCTGCAGTCTCTGATCATCTCCTGTACTATGTCTGCAGTCTCTGATCATTTCCTGTACTATGTCTGCAGTCTCTGATCATCTCCTGTATTATGTCTGCAGTCTCTGATCATCTCCTGTACTATGTCTGCAGTCTCTGATCATCTCCTGTACTATGTCTGCAGTCTCTGACCGTCTCCTGTACTAAGTCTGCAGTCTCTGATCATCTCCTGTACTATGTCTGCAGTCTCTGACCTTCTCCTGTACCATGTCTGCAGTCTCTGACCTTCTCCTGTACTAAGTCTGCAGTCTCTGATCATCTCCTGTACTATGTCTGCAGTCTCTGATCATCTCCTGTACCATGTCTGCAGTCTCTGACCTTCTCCTGTACTATGTCTGCAGTCTCTGATCATCTCCTGTACTATGTCTGCAGTCTCTGATCATCTCCTGTACTATGTCTGCAGTCTCTGATCATCTCCTGTACTATGTCTGCAGTCTCTGATCATCTCCTGTACCATGTCTGCAGTCTCTGACCTTCTCCTGTACTATGTCTGCAGTCTCTGATCATCTCCTGTACTATGTCTGCAGTCTCTGATCATCTCCTGTACTATGTCTGCAGTCTCTGATCATCTCCTGTACCATGTCTGCAGTCTCTGACCTTCTCCTGTACTATGTCTGCAGTCTCTGATCATCTCCTGTATTATGTCTGCAGTCTCTGATCATCTCCTGTACTATGTCTGCAGTCTCTGATCATCTCCTGTATTATGTCTGCAGTCTCTGATCATCTCCTGTACTAAGTCTGCAGTCTCTGACCTTCTCCTGTACTATGTCTGCAGTCTCTGATCATCTCCTGTACTATGTCTGCAGTCTCTGACCTTCTCCTGTACTATGTCTGCAGTCTCTGACCTTCTCCTGTACTATGTCTGCAGTCTCTGATCATCTCCTGTATTATGTCTGCAGTCTCTGATCATCTCCTGTATTATGTCTGCAGTTTCTGATCATCTCCTGTACTATGTCTGCAGTCTCTGATCATCTCCTGTACTATGTCTGCAATCTCTGATCATCCCCTGTACTATGTCTGCAGTCTCTGACCGTCTTCTGTACTATGTCTGCAGTCTCTGATCATCTCCTGTACTATGTCTGCAGTCTCTGATCATCTCCTGTATTATGTCTGCAGTCTCTGATCATCTCCAATACTATGTATGCAGTCTCTGACCGTCTCCTGTATTATGTCTGCAGTCTCTGATCATCTCCTGTATTATGTCTGCAGTTTCTGATCATCTCCTGTACTATGTCTGCAGTCTCTGACCGTCTCCTGTACTATGTCTTCAGTCTCTGATCATCTCCTGTATTATGTCCGCAGTCTCTGATCATCTCCAGTATTATGTCTGCAGTCTCTGATCATCTCCTGTATTATGTCTGCAGTCTCTGATCATCTCCTGTATTATGTCTGCAGTCTCTGATCATCTCCTGTACTATGTCTGCAGTCTCTGATCATCTCCTGTACCATGTCTGCAGTCTCTGATCATCTCCTGTACTATGTCTGCAGTCTCTGATCATCTCCTGTACTATGTCTGCAGTCTCTGATCATCTCCTGTACTGTGTCTGCAGTCTCTGATCATCTCCTGTATTATGTCTGTAGTCTCTGATCATCTCCTGTATTATGTCTGCAGTCTCTGATCATCTCCTGTATTATGTCTGCAGTCTCTGATCATCTCCTGTATTATGTCTGCAGTCTCTGACCATCTCCTGTATTATGTCTGCAGTCTCTGATCATCTCCTGTAGTATGTCTGCAGTCTCTGATCATCTCCTGTATTATGTCTGCAGTCTCTGATCATCTCCTGTACTATGTCTGCAGTCTCTGATCATCTCCTGTACTATGTCTGCAGTCTCTGATCATCTCCTGTACTATGTCTGCAGTCTCTGATCATCTCCTGTATTATGTCTGCAGTCTCTGATCATCTCCTGTATTATGTCTGCAGTCTCTGATCATCTCCTGTACTATGTCTGCAGTCTCTATTCATCTCCTGTATTATGTCTGCAGTCTCTGACCATATCCTGTATTATGTCTGCAGTCTCTGATCATCTCCTGTATTATGTCTGCAGTCTCTGACCATATCCTGTATTATGTCTGCAGTCTCTGACCATCTCCTGTATTATGTCTGCAGTCTCTGATCATCTCCTGTAGTATGTCTGCAGTCTCTGATCATCTCCTGTATTATGTCTGCAGTCTCTGATCATCTCCTGTATTATGTCTGCAGTCTCTGATCATCTCCTGTATTATGTCTGCAGTCTCTGATCATCTCCTGTACTATGTCTGTAGTCTCTGATCATCTCCTGTATTATGTCTGTATTTTAGAAAAAAAAACAGCCTAACTTTTGGCAAATCGTTTATTAAAAAAATAAAAATCACCCCAAAATGTCCTTTGTTGTAAACCCGTCATCAATCAAGATGCCCGCCTTCCGCCAACTCACTGAAAAAAGGAACCTGATGGCCCAGAGCACACAACCGATCCTGATGGCCTGCACCTCCCCAAGCTGTCATCAGATTTCTAAGGGAGGGAAATACTACCTTGAAAATATATGATGGACTTTATAGTCCATGAGATATACATAATTGAACTAAAATGTAGGTATTTTTATTACAAAAAAAATTTGTGTGACATATCAAACAGGAAATATCTATATTGTGATTGTATTTTAAAAAACTGTGGGGGTTATTTACGAAAGGCAAATCCACTTTGCACTACAAGTGCACTTGGAAGTGCAGTCACTACAGTCACTGTAAATCTGAGGGGTAGATCTGAAATGAGGGGAAGCTCTGCTGATTTTATCATCCAATCATGTACAAGCTAAAATGTTTTTTTTTATTTTCCTTGCCTGTCCCCCTCAGATCTACAGCGACTCCACTTCCAAGTGCACTTGTAGTGCAAAGTGGATTTGCCTTTAGTAAATAACCCCCAGTGTGTCTGTTTTACATTTTAAAAAATTGTAATAAGAATACTTAAATTTGAATTCAATGATGTGTATCTCAGTGCCTATAAAAGTCCATCATATATTTTCAAGGTAGTATTTCCAATTAAATTAGGATATGGCACATTTCCATCAATCTTGTAACCACAGTGCCACCCTGTGGCGAAACAAATTCCTCTTTAGCTTTATAAGGGAAGGGGGGAGGAAAGTGGTGACATCATTGATCAAAGATGGCCATGACCATTGTTGGCCGATATCATTGACCAAATATGTCCAGCGGCCATATTTGGGCAGTGAGGTCACTGCTACCCCCTGCCCTTGCCTAAAAGTGGCAGGAATTCTCCATGGCATCAGTGATTCACCAGCAGCTCTCTTTGGAACCAGTGACAGCAGGAAGCCATCATATATAGAAGCCCTTATAATGTACTCTTGCATCCCTTGTATTACAAGTACTCTCTGAGTACACACTAACAATTCGTTTGGTTCAAGCTCCTCAGGCTCGGAGTCTGTTGTGTTAAAGGTGGTGTCCCTGTTAGAGCACTATGGTCCTGGAGCATAAAAAGCGGAGTTTGAGTTTTAGGTCCTCAAAGAACCTGTATCATTCACTTGCCATGAGGAAGTTTGACCCCCTAAAACACATCTTTCTTACTGGTGGTTTCCCAGCAAACTCTCATCAGTTTCACGTTCCACAACTGGGGCTAAAGATAGATCAAGTGGTGGGAGTGGGGAATGGATGGTTGGAGTTTATGTAGAGTGAGTGCTGCTAAAGATATGCAAAGGAAGGAGAAGAACCTCAGGTGGAGGAGAAGGAAACAAAGTCTCAGGTGGGGGTGCAGGAAACAAAGTCTCAGGTGGAGGAGAAGGAAACAAAACCTCAGATGGAGGAGAAGAAACAAAATCTCAGGTGGGGGTGTAGGAAACAAAGCCTCAGGTGGGGGTGCAGGAAACAAAGTCTCAGGTGGAGGAGAAGGAAACAAAACCTCAGATGGAGGAGAAGAAACAAAATCTCAGGTGGGGGTGTAGGAAACAAAGTCTGAGGTGGAGGAGAAGGAAACAAAGCCTCAGGTGGAGAAGGAAACAAAGCCTCAGGTGGAGGAGAAGGAAACAAAGTCTGAGGTGGAGGAGAAGGAAACAAAGCCTCAGGTGGAGAAGGAAACAAAGCCTCAGGTGGAGGAGAAGGAAACAAAGCCTCAGGTGGAGGAGAAGGAAACAAAGCCTCAGGTGGAGAAGGAAACAAAGCCTCAGGTGGAGGAGAAGGAAACAAAGCCTCAGGTGGAGAAGGAAACAAAGCCTCAGGTGGAGGAGAAGGAAACAAAGCCTCAGGTGGAGGAGAAGGAAACAAAGCCTCAGGTGGAGAAGGAAACAAAGCCTCAGGTGGGGGTGCAGGAAACAAAGCCTCAGGTGGAGAAGGAAACAAAGCCTCAGGTGGAGGAGAAGGAAACAAAGCCTCAGGTGGAGGAGAAGGAAACAAAACCTCAGGTGAAGGAGAAGGAAACAAAGCCTCAGGTGGAGGAGAAGGAAACAAAGCCTCAGGTGGAGAAGGAAACAAAGCCTCAGGTGGAGAAGGAAACAAAGCCTCAGGTGGAGAAGGAAACAAAGCCTCAGGTGGAGGAGAAGGAAACAAAGCCTCAGGTGGAGAAGGAAACAAAGCCTCAGGTGGAGGAGAAGGAAACAAAGCCTCAGGTGGAGAAGGAAACAAAGCCTCAGGTGGAGGAGAAGGAAACAAAGCCTCAGGTGGAGAAGGAAACAAAGCCTCAGGTGGGGGTGCAGGAAACAAAGTCTCAGGTGGAGAAGGAAACAAAGACTCAGGTGGAGAAGGAAACAAAGCCTCAGGTGGGGGTGCAGGAAACAAAGTCTCAGGTGGAGAAGGAAACAAAGACTCAGGTGGAGAAGGAAACAAAGCCTCAGGTGGGGGTGCAGGAAACAAAGTCTCAGGTGGAGAAGGAAACAAAGCCTCAGGTGGGGGTGCAGGAAACAAAGTCTCAGGTGGAGAAGGAAACAAAGCCTCAGGTGGAGGAGAAGGAAACAAAGCCTCAGGTGGAGAAGGAAACAAAGCCTCAGGTGGAGGAGAAGGAAACAAAGCCTCAGGTGGAGGAGAAGGAAACATAGTCTCAGGTGGGGGAGTAGGTAACAAAGCCTCAGGTGGAGGAGAAGGAAACAAAGTCTCAGGTGGGGGAGTAGGAAACAAAATCTGAGGTAGAGGAGAAGGAAACAAAACCTCAGGTGGAGGAGAAGGAAACAAAGCCTCAGGTGGGGGAGTAGGAAACAAAGTCTGGGGTGGAGAAGAAGGAAATAAGGCCTCAAGTGGGAGGAAAAGGAAATAAAGCGTCAGGTGGAAAAGTAGGTGTCAGGAACGTGCTGGCCATATAGCGAATGTGAGCGCTTATGCGCATGCACGCACGGGTTAGCCATTAACACTGGCACCAAATGGCCTAAATAAGTGCAGCAACTACACTAGTACGATCTTACAGGCACTCTTACCTCAGCGATTTCTTGCGGCCACTGTCGCAACATTTGTGGTCCTTGATCCGTGGCTGTACGAGAGGTCTCCCCCTATACGCCAGGCTCTGCCACAAGGTATGTCTCAGGTGGTGGAGAAGGAAACAAAGCCTCAGGTGGGGGAGAAGGTAATAAAGCCTCGGGTAGAGGACATGGAAACAAAGCCTCAGGTGGGGGAGAAGGTAATAAAGCCTCGGGTAGAGGACATGGAAACAAAGCCTCAGGTGGGGGAGAAGGTAATAAAGCCTCGGGTAGAGGACATGGAAACAAAACCTCAGGTAGGAGTGTAGGAAATAAGTCTCAGGTGGGGGAAAGGGAAACAAAGTCTCAGGTGGAGAAGTAGCAAAGTCTGAGGTGGAGGAGAAGAAAACAAAGCCTCTGGTGAGGAGAAAAAAACAAGGCCTCAAGTGGGGGAAAATGAAACAAAGTCTCAGGTGGAAGAGTATGAAACACGTCTCAGCTTGGGGAGAAGGAAAAAAAAGCATCAGGTGTGGGAGAAGGTAGTAAACCTTAATATAAAGCAGAAAAGAGAGATCTGAAAATGAAAGTCCTGAAGGTTTTAAGTCATTTATCATTTGCTGATCTGGGAATATGTCTGCACTCCTTCACTGGAGCACTAAATATGCGGAGAAAAGAATTGGGGATCCCATTTTCTTAGGACTAGGCATGGTGATCTTTGGAGCCTGAGAGGACCTCTCTGCTGGACAGCCAATAGAAAGTGTCCACATCACCCAGGCAGCTAAGTGGGTACCTGAAGGATCCTTCCATTCTGTTAGTTGAGGAAGAGGGTTCCCATTTCCTCGGGACTTGGGTATAGCATGTGCAAGTCACACCTGTACACAAGAAATCCTCAAAGAACAATGAAGTTGGATCTGTGTTTGCGGGAAAAGCAATCCTAATTTGTTTCAGACTTCATCAGTGAACTATCGTATTGACCTGCGTCAAGTGATAATAAATGCGATACAACACAGTCACATGACAGATGTCTGTCTGCACCCAACCTCAGGGCTTTCTCAATGACCTCCTCATTATGTCTGTATAGAGTATGTAATGGAACACATATTACACTTCACCCCAGAAGAAGGTTTTATTATAGTCATTTAATGAACCAAACAGATCCATATTCAGAGTAAAGAACATTGAACAAGTGGAAGGCCAGACACGGACAATTCATACATTTTTTTTTACCTACAAGGCAGCACAAAGCACTTTGACTATGAAGTACTCCACAACAACCAACTAGGTCTCATTTTACTTAGTTCAACTGAATATTCCTATTACTTATGTACAGTACTACCCGGAGTGACTATAGGGCACACCGGGCATTTGCCTGGTGGGCCAGGGCTCCCAGGCCGCATGTCCTAAAAAGAGCAGCCTATTGAGGACCGGGCCGCATAGCAAAGAGGTAATCGGCGAATGCGGTCGGGACAGCTGGAGAGTTCTAGAAGACTGGAGGGGCAGAGATGAAGCCTGAATATTTATGGAATCTCCTCCAATCCCTGGGTAAGGATGGCCCAGAAGGTGGAGAGATAGCTCATACATATTCTGGAGTTTGGCCATGTGGCAGGAAGAGCCAGAGAGAGAGAGAGCAGCAAATTAAGCCTCACACCCTTTCAGCCTCAGATAGGCTTAGCTGAAGCCACCCTGGGAGCCATCAGGACCTGTCCAGCAGGAGGCCCATTAAGCAGTCACATTCGCCACTGGATTAACCAAAGGGACTGAGTGAGTAGCTTCAGCCGCTACATCCCGAAGCCTATAGAGGAGAAACCGCCAGGTGCAATGCCCAGTTAGCTTAACAAGGGACAGCTTAGATCCATTAAAGGCAGTACAGCTACCCTACACCTCTTGCTTGTGTAGCACCCTGGTGTTTAGATAGGGTTGCTATTAAATTTATTTGCCAAGTGATAGTTGCCAATTGTTAGGAGGTAAATTTCGCCCTAACTCTGGAATCGCTGCACTTCTCTCTTCTGTCGCTAGATGGCCTGGTTTCTAGTGACATTAGACAAGACAAGGGCATTGCAAGGACAGATTAGGAATGAATGGGGTGTCTCAGCCAATGGGCAGTGATTTCCTAGGTCCCTTGGCCTGCTGGGGGAGCCTATTTATTTGGGTGGAGTCAGGTGACCGGGGTTCTGTGTCACCTGGATGGCTGTCTGGGTGGACGTGGGCTGCTAGGCCAGAGATTGGGCCTATCCCGGGGACATCTGGCTGCTAGGCTGTGTGAGGGCCTATCCAGACGCAAGAGAGCAGCGCAGGGTTGGGGCTGCGGCTTGCAGTCCAACAAGAAGTGACCGTTCTGCCGGCCGGAGAACCATTTGTGGTCGGAAGTAGAAGGGGAAGCTGTTGCCACTAAGAGACAATCCCCCTTGTTACCGGGGACCACTGTGAGTAGCTGAAGCAAGTACCAGAGCAGAATTCTCACCAACCGAGGACGGTGAAGAATTGGGAAAACTTCAGCAAGTGCCAAGCCAGGGACCCAGCCAGCGGAGGTGACACTTGCAGAGCATTATTATGTATCAAGCCAGGGACCAAGCAGGCTCGTGGGGTGGCGCTTGAGGAGTATCTGTGAGTGCCAAGCTAGGACCCAGCAGGGACGCGAGGGTGAGGCTTGAGGAAGATACTGAGTGAGAAGATTGGAAGAGCTCAGGGGATCCAGTGGCAGTGGATCAGCAAGTCTAGTGAAAGACTGGGAGCTCAGTTGAGTGAATATCTACAATAGGAGATTGTAGAAGAAGTGAAGGAGTCCATTGCAACCTTTATTAGAAACTGTTACAAGACTGTTGCCATAGGAGACAGCGGTCCTACTCATGCAAATGTGGTGTCTAGCTGGATGCCTTTCTCTGCATGGCTGTCTACTGTAGAAGTCTCAGAGTCTGCTAATTAACATTGCAACTACTAAAGGGTGTCCTGGCCCTAAAACCTCTCTCCCACAGTTCTGTTTAAGAGACAATAAATCTCTTTGCATTCAAGAAGTGTCTGGCGCCCATCAATCTAACGTGCATTGCATCCACCATGCCTTGTAACCCGCTCTACACAGAAGGATGTTAGCTGTCCCTAACTCTGGAGGTCATCATTAGGCCTCTGGGGGGCCCGGGACCTTGCTACACTTGGGGAATCTAAGGAGCAGCCAGGTGCCTTGGCATTTTCTATGGAGCTGGAGCACCCTCTTTAAGTTATTGGAAAACTTTCTGTACCAGTTGAGTTGATCTGTTTATACTACGGGAGGAGGACAGCCTTGTGATTTCTAATAGCCAGAGACAGTTTCAAGTCCTTAAGTTGCATTGAAACTACAGTTCTGGGCATACCATACCTTCTGGTCTCTAGTTCATCCCTTAATAAACCAAAAACAAAACACCCGGGACTGTTTTTTGACTACAGAGTGAAACACGGAAAATTCCTGTTGCCTGGCTGTGCACGTGAGATGAACCCAAAAATCCAGCGTCTCCTAAGGGGGTAGGAGACACTTACTATGAGTTACTTTACTTTTCACACAGTTATCACATTTTGTGCTCCTAAAAAAATAACCCTCAGACTGCAAGGTCAGCATTGATCCGAAGCCAGTAGTGATCCCCACCAGACATTGCTCTTTCCTTTACGCATTTCACTTCTATGACCGAGTCCATATCTTGGGTTAAACGCATCGGAAGGCCGAGTCTGGTGGGGATCATCATTCGCTTTTATGGATAATTCTGGAAGAACGTTGACCCTACAGTCTACAGATTACATTTTGTGGATTGTGTTTGAAGACATCTAAACCTGGATGAAACGTCTTTGCTGGTGGACACCGGTGGCTGGTTGTTGCAGTCGGAGTTCCTAAGATGGTGCAACTCCATTCAAATATAACCTTGATAGAGCTCTACACACATGAAGTGCCAGATATATGAGGGGTCTAGAAAGGACAGAGGCTCGGAGGAGGTCCATCCACCAAGACAACAGCAAGGAGGACATTAAATCGGGGAGGTTCAGTCCATAGGACATAAGAGCTGAGCATGAGAGGAAATTGAAGGTGAGAAGTCCAGGAGGAGAAAAGAGGTCTCTCTGGTAGAGTTCATAGGAGGGAGAACCGGAGGGGTCACCAACCATCACCACGAGTGACAACTCAAGCATCTAGTAAGGACTGGATCGGGGATGTTGGGGACATCATCACAGCTGAGATGAAGAGGACAGGAGACTCGGGATGGAGAGTGTTTTAGTAGATCAAAGGCGTAGAAAAGCTGGAGGACCGGGCTGTGGAAAGGGAAGCCGGGCAATCTGTAGACATGCGTGGTTTGTTTCGTTCCAAATTAAAAATTCGGACAAATTTTTGTTTATCAGAAATTTGGATGTACCCGAATTTCCGAATTACAATAGTGCCGAATTTCAACTAATCCGAAATAATGAAAGAAAAAATTTGGACGAAATTCGAATTCCAATCATTTTCGAATACTTTTTGAATTCGAATAGTTTTCAGATTCGAAAAGTTTTCGAATTCAAATAGTTTTCCAATTTCCAAAAGAGAATAAAATATAATAGAATATAAAGGAATAGAACAGAAGAAAAAAACATAGACTAGAAAAGAATATAACAGCAAATAAATGCATAGAATATCATAGAGTAAAACAGAACAAAAAAGAATAGAAAATAAAAGAACAGGATAGACTAGAATATAATAAAAAATAAATAAATAGAATAACATAGAAAGAATAAAACCACCTTCTGAAATTCGAAATTTCAAATAGAATACATTTTAAATTTGAATAGATAAGAAAAGAATAGAATAGAATAGAAAAAAAGACTAGACTATAATAGAATAGACAATAATAGAATAGAAAAGAATAGAATTCAAAAAACAATAGAAAAGAATAGAATGAATATAACCATTTCTCAAAATTCAAATAGAATCAATTTGAATAGAATAGAAAATAACAGAATAGTATAGAAAAAAACAACGTAATAAAATAGAATAGAAAAGAATATAACCATCTTCCGAAATTATAATTTCGAATACAATAAATTTGAATAGAAAAGACTAGAATAGAAAACAGACTACAATAGAACAAATAAGAAAAAAGTATAATTAAAAAAAATAGAATAGAATAGAAAGTATATAACCATTTCCTTAAATTCAAATAGAATCAATTTGAATTTAAACAGAATAGAAAATAATAGATTAGAATAGGAAGATGGTTATATTCATTTTATTCTATTCTGTTTTTTTTTCTATACTATTGTGTTATTTTATATTCTATTCTACTGTATTCTTTTCTATTCTATTCAAATTCGAATTGATTCTATTTTAATTTTGGAAAATGGTTATATTATTTCTATTCTATTCTATTCTCTTGTTTTTGTTAATACTATTCTTTTCTATTCTATTCAAATTTAAGAAGCTGATTATAATCTATTTTATTCTATTCTATTCTTTTCTATTATATTCTAGTCTATTCTGTTCTTTTATTTTCTATCCTATTTTGTTCTGTTTTACTCTATTAATATTATATTCTTTTATTTTCTGTTATATTCCAATCTATTTGTAAATTGAAAAACGATTCGAATTCGAAAGCTATTCGAACCCGAAAATTATTCTAAATTGTTTCGAAAACTTTTTGAATCGATCTGAATTTGAATTCGAAATATTCTAATCGCTTGGAAAACGAATAAACAAAGCAAGTTCCGAAAATGAATGAAACAAATTTATGCAAATAACGAATCGAAACGAAACCATTTTTTTTTCGTTCTGCACATGTCCAGCAATCAGAAGACATAAGAATTGGTGTCGCTTCTGATGCTGAGCGCTCTTTCGGCCTGCGCGATGGCGTCATCGGCCCTCTTGCTGAGTTCTTTACACTCCTGCAGAATGTCATTGAACTGCTTGTAGGTCTCTTCGATGATGGTGCTCTGGAAAGGCTTCGGGTCCCAGTAGCCGTCCTCCACCCATGGCTGGACAGAGCCCGGCATCTCCGCCAACCCATTGCTGGTGGTGAACCTCTTCAAGGAGTTGTCAATGTCCCGGCACAGATGGTAAAGGTCACTACCGCTGCCAGTGACCCTCTCACCATCGATCACTCTAACGCTGGGTATGGTATCCAGCACAGCATGTCTATAGGAGCCGTTGGCACAAAAAGGGTTACTCAGGTTGTAGACGGGATCCCTCAAGCGGATGCTTTCCAGCTTACGGAGGCCTTTCAGGCACTGCAGACTGTCGACAGTACACAGCGCGTTCCCGGCCACGTTGAGGGTTTGCAGGTTGTCGCAAGAGGCCAGGGGCTCCAGGGAGGAAACCCGGTTACACGACAAGTTCAGGGCCACCAACATCTTCAGGGAGGACAGTGGAGCCAGGTGGGTGACGTGGTTGTTCGAGAGATCTAACCGCTCCAGGTTTAGGCACTCTCCGATACAACCCAAATCATGGATCCCCAGAGAGCGCAGCTTCAGGAAAAGGATGGACTCCAGGTCAAACTCGCCGGTCCGGGATTTCAGCATCTCTGGAGTGATGCGGGAATTGTCCGAGTTCTCCTCTTTGGTAATCCTACTATCCATGGTTTGGAGGCTTCCCAATAGTCACCTTCTCTGGACTGGTTTAGGACAGGATTGAGATTTTCAGAGTCAGTCAGTACGTGTGGAGAAGGTTGGTGTCATTAGAGCAGTGACACCCAACAAATGACCAACAGAGGTCACTTATGCAAGCTGGAGACAACCCTCCCACAATTACAACTTACAAGGTGAATGGCTCTGGCTGAGGGAACAATTCAGCAAGTTCTCCGACGTCTGGCTGAGGGAACAATTCAGCAAGTCCTCCTGTGTCTGGCTGAGGGAACAATTCAGCAAGTCCTCCGATGTCTGGCTGAGGGAACAATTCAGCAAGTCCTCCGATGTCTGGCTGAGGGAACAATTCAGCAAGTCCTCCGATGTCTGGCTGAGGGAACAATTCAGCAAGTCCTCCGATGTCTGGCTGAGGGAACAATTCAGCAAGTCCTCCTGTGTCTGGCTGAGGGAACAATTCAGCAAGTCCTCCGATGTCTGGCTGAGGGAACAATTCAGCAAGTCCTCCGATGTCTGGCTGAGGGAACAATTCAGCAAGTCCTCCGATGTCTGGCTGAGGGAACAATTCAGCAAGTCCTCCGATGTCTGGCTGAGGGAACAATTCAGCAAGTCCTCCGATGTCTGGCTGAGGGAACAATTCAGCAAGTCCTCCGATGTCTGGCTGAGGGAACAATTCAGCAAGTCCTCCGATGTCTGGCTGAGGGAACAATTCAGCAAGTCCTCCAACGTCTCATTTTATGGCCTTTCTTTGCCACATCCAACCATTAAGGCGTTTCCTTGGTCTCCTTTTTCTCAGGCTTACAACTGAGCTTGGACTGTTTTATGTTCTTGGATGGTGTCAGGACATCCTGAAACAAGAAAATTAGACCGTCGTTAAGCTAGGGCCACATAATATGAGGTTCCTGTGCATTTTAGATAACGCCCACCTTCATGTTTTTCTGTTTTGGAGAGAGTGTGAAAGAAATAATGCGGCCCCTGCAAGGCCATTTGATGTGGCCCTCACACTGTCTTCTCCTGCAGCTGTGGCGCCCCCTTCCTCTCCACCCCCATCATATCTCAGATATTGACAGCAGAGAGGAGGACAGAACTCCTCCACAAGATCCTGCACTTCTCTGTGCAGCTCCAGAGAGGATTGTCTCTGCCCCCCCCGCCTCAGCAGTCGGCAACAGAGAGGAGGACAGAACACCTCCTACAGATCCTGCACCTCTCTCATAAAGCGCAGCACCCCCTCATCTCCTCCTCCCCTGGTCTCAGCATTTAGAAGACTATGGCAGCTGACTCCAGCCCTCCTCTGGTCCTCCTCAAGACCCTGCACTTTCTACTTCCCAGGTTTGCCCCTGGCTGCTTATCAGCAGCATTTTCATATAAATACACAAGTCCTTTAAATTAGAGTGTAAGCTCCTCTGTACAGAGACTGATGTGACTGTGGGGGGAGGGGACATTAGAGTGTAAGCTCCTCTGGTACAGAGACTGATGTGTCTGTGGGGGAGGGGACATTAGAGTGTAAGCTTCTCTGTACAGAGACTGATGTGACTGTGGGGGGGAGGGGACATTAGAGTGTAAGCTCCTCTGTATAGAGACTGATGTGACTGTGGGGGGAGGGGACATTAGAGTGTAAGCTCCTCTGTATAGAGACTGATGTGACTGTGGGGGAGGGGACATTAGAGTGTAAGCTCCTCTGTATAGAGACTGGTGTGACTGTGTGGGGGAGGGGACATTAGAGTGTAAGCTCCTTTGTACAGAGATTGATGTGACTGTGGGGGGAGGGGACATTAGAGTGTAAGCTCCTCTGTATAGAGACTGATGTGACTGTGGGGGGAGGGGACATTAGAGTGTAAGCTCCTCTGTATAGAGACTGATGTGACTGTGGGGGGAGGGGACATTAGAGTGTAAGCTCCTCTGTATAGAGACTGATGTGACTGTGGGGGAGGGGACATTAGAGTGTAAGCTCCTCTGTATAGAGACTGATGTGACTGTGGGGGAGGGGACATTAGAGTGTAAGCTCCTCTGTACAGAGACTGATGTGACTGTGGGGGGGGGGGGCATTAGAGTGTAAGCTCCTCTGTACAGAGACTGATGTGACTGTGGGGGGGGGGGGCATTAGAGTGTAAGCTCCTCTGTATAGAGACGGATGTGATTATGGAGAAGGGGACATTAGAGTGTAAGCTCCTCTGTACAGAGACGGATGTGTCTGTGGGGGAGGGGACATTAGAGTGTAAGCTCCTCTGTACAGAGACTGATGTGACTGTGGGGGGAGGGGACATTAGAGTGTAAGCTCCTCTGTATAGAGACTGATGTGACTGTGGGGGGAGGGGACATTAGAGTGTAAGCTGCTCTGTACAGAGACTGATGTGACTGTGGGGGAAGGGGACATTAGAGTGTAAGCTCCTCTGTATAGAGACTGATGTGACTGTGGGGGGAGGGGACATTAGAGTGTAAGCTCCTCTGTACAGAGACTGATGTGACTGTGGGGGAGGGGACATTAGAGTGTAAGCTCCTCTGTATAGAGACTGATGTGACTGTGGGGGGAGGGGACATTAGAGTGTAAGCTCCTCTGTACAGAGACTGATGTGACTGTGGGGGGGGGGGGGGCATTAGAGTGTAAGCTCCTCTGTACAGAGATTGATGTGACTGGGGGGGAGGTGACATTAGAGTGTAAGCTGCTCTGTACAGAGACTGATGTGACTGTGGGGGGAGGGGACATTAGAGTGTAAGCTCCTCTGTACAGAGACTGATGTGGGGGGAGGGGACATTAGAGTGTAAGCTCCTCTGTATAGAGACTGATGTGACTGTGGGGGGAGGGGACATTAGAGTGTAAGCTCCTCTGTATAGAGACTGATGTGACTGTGGGGGGAGGGGACATTAGAGTGTAAGCTCCTCTGTACAGAGACTGATGTGGGGGGAGGGGACATTAGAGTGTAAGCTCCTCTGTATAGAGACTGATGTAACTGTGTGGGGGGAGGGGACATTAGAGTGTAAGCTCCTCTGTACAGAGACTGATGTGACTGTGGGGGGAGGGGACATTAGAGTGTAAGCTCCTCTGTATAGAGACTGATGTGACTGTGTGGGGGGAGGGGACATTAGAGTGTAAGCTCCTCTGTATAGAGACTGATGTGACTGTGGGGGGAGGGGACATTAGAGTGTAAGCTCCTCTGTACAGAGACTGATGTGGGGGGAGGGGACATTAGAGTGTAAGCTCCTCTGTACAGAGACTGATGTGACTGTGGGGGAGGGGACATTAGAGTGTAAGCTCCTCTGTACAGAGACTGATGTGACTGTGGGGGGAGGGGACATTAGAGTGTAAGCTCCTCTGTACAGAGACTGATGTAACTGTGTGGGGGGAGGGGACATTAGAGTGTAAGCTCCTCTGTATAGAGACTGATGTGACTGTGGGGGGAGGGGACATTAGAGTGTAAGCTCCTCTGTACAGAGACTGATGTGGGGGGAGGGGACATTAGAGTGTAAGCTCCTCTGTACAGAGACTGATGTGACTGTGGGGGAGGGGACATTAGAGTGTAAGCTCCTCTGTATAGAGACTGATGTGACTGTGGGTGGAGGGGACATTAGAGTGTAAGCTCCTCTGTACAGAGACTGATGTGACTGTGGGGGGAGGGGACATTAGAGTGTAAGCTCCTCTGTATAGAGACTGATGTGACTGTGGGGGGAGGGGACATTAGAGTGTAAGCTCCTCTGTATAGAGACTGATGTGACTGTGGGGGAGGGGGACATTAGAGTGTAAGCTCCTCTGTACAGAGACTGATGTGACTGTGGGGGGAGGGGACATTAGAGTGTAAGCTCCTCTGTATAGAGACTGATGTGACTGTGGGGGGAGGGGACATTAGAGTGTAAGCTCCTCTGGCACTGATGTATACAATGTAACACACATCATTAGGTTTCAATGTTATGTAAATAAATAGAATGATAAATAAACACAAATAAATATTAAATGTAAACAAACAATAGAATGATGGTGTGGGGGTTGGGTGTGAATATGATTGGACAGAAGATGATAGATTGTCACTCACTGCGATGTCACTGCCTGGGCCCTGGGTGCTGCGTCTGTGTGTTTTCACAGAGCCCCTCCCCCATTCTCTCATCCCCCTCCCCCCATTCTCTCATCCCCCTCCTATCTCTGTATTCTTGGGATATATAAGCAGACACCCCCCCCATAGTACATCACCCCTCCCCGCCCCCATCCTGTACACCTGACTCAGGTAATCTATAGACCTCCATGTGCTGATGAACTACAACTCTCAGCATCACCCCTCAGTGTATCCTGGTGTGTAATCCTTGGTATATAGATGTCTGCTCTGCCATAGGTCAGTACAGAGTGGGAGGGACATTATAGTCCTCAGGCGTCCAAATCCCCCACTGTGTCCGGAAAAGCCAACGCCGTTACCATGGGAACAGCAGGGGGGCTCCTGGGGACCCGAGGAGCAGATGATACAATGTAATAAAGAGATACAATGTATGATATGATGATCGGTGATACATTGTATACTATTACTCTCCCGGGGGATGGGGGGGGGGGGGTGGGATCGTCGCTCATGATTCTGGTAGTGAGGGGGTTAATGTCACTCACCTGTCCGCACACAACGGGGTCACCACATCTCCATGAAATCAGATCTCCTTCCTATAACACCCTGAAGGGGGCGTGTCCACAGCTCTATACGCAACACTGTCACCATGGTGACCATCCCACAATGTGACTGGAGATCTACCCCTCCCCCTACCCTGAACACTATTCTCGGTATCTGTTCTTATTCTGTATGTATGGACTCTGCACAGTATCTCTCTCTATACACAGTACACTGTGACAATGTCTCTGGTCTGTGATTGGACGAGGTGACATTCTATTTCAACCACATTTAAAGGTATACACACGTATTGGTTTGTGATTGATCCAGTAAAATCCATTATGAGGGGTTCCCACCATCCCTGTGCTGAGTTCCCGGGTCTGTACACCCGCTGTGCCCATTATGAGGGGTTCCCACCATCCCTGTGCCGAGTTCCCGGGTCTGTACACCCGCTGTGCCCATTATGAGGGGTTCCCACCATCCGTGTGCTGAGTTCCCGGGTCTGTACACCCGCTGTGCCCATTATGAGGGGTTCCCACCATCCCTGTGCTGAGTTCTCGGGTCTGTACACCCGCTGTGCCCATTATAAGGGGTTCCCACCATCCCTGTGCTGAGTTCTCGGGTCTGTACACCCGCTGTGCCCATTATGAGGGGTTCCCACCATCCCTGTGCTGAGTTCTCGGGTCTGTACACCCGCTGTGCCCATTATGAGGGGTTCCCACCATCCCTGTGCTGAGTTCCCGGGTCTGTACACCCGCTGTGCCCATTATGAGGGGTTCCCACCATCCCTGTGCTGAGTTCCTGGGTCTGTACACCCGCTGTGCCCATTATGAGGGGTTCCCACCATCCCTGTGCTGAGTTCCCGGGTCTGTACACCCGCTGTGCCCATTATGAGGGGTTCCCACCATCCCTGTGCTGAGTTCCTGGGTCTGTACACCCGCTGTGCCCATTATGAGGGGTTCCCACCATCCCTGTGCTGAGTTCTCGGGTCTGTACACCCGCTGTGCCCATTATGAGGGGTTCCCACCATCCCTGTGCTGAGTTCTCGGGTCTGTACACCCGCTGTGCCCATTATAAGGGGTTCCCACCATCCCTGTGCTGAGTTCTCGGGTCTGTACACCCGCTGTGCCCATTATGAGGGGTTCCCACCATCCCTGTGCTGAGTTCCCGGGTCTGTACACCCGCTGTGCCCATTATGAGGGGTTCCCACCATCCCTGTGCTGAGTTCTCGGGTCTGTACACCCACTGTGCCCATTATGAGGGGTTCCCACCATCCCTGTGCTGAGTTCCCGGGTCTGTACACCCGCTGTGCCCATTATGAGGGGTTCCCACCATCCCTGTGCTGAGTTCTCGGGTCTGTACACCCACTGTGCCCATTATGAGGGGTTCCCACCATCCCTGTGCTGAGTTCCCGGGTCTGTACATCCGCTGTGCCCATTATGAGGGGTTCCCACCATCCCTGTGCTGAGTTCTCGGGTCTGTACACCCGCTGTGCCCATTATGAGGGGTTCCCACCATCCCTGTGCTGAGTTCCCGGGTCTGTACACCCGCTGTGCCCATTATGAGGGGTTCTCACCATCCCTGTGCTGAGTTCCCGGGTCTGTACACCCGCTGTGCCCATTATGAGGGGTTCCCACCATCCCTGTGCTGAGTTCCCGGGTCTGTACACCCGCTGTGCCCATTATGAGGGGTTCCCACCATCCCTGTGCTGAGTTCCCGGGTCTGTACACCCGCTGTGCCCATTATGAGGGGTTCCCACCATCCCTGTGCTGAGTTCCCGGGTCTGTACACCCGCTGTGCCCATTATAAGGGGTTCCCACCATCCCTGTGCTGAGTTCCCGGGTCTGTACACCCGCTGTGCCCATTATGAGGGGTTCCCACCATCCCTGGGCTGAGTTCCCGGGTCTGTACACCCGCTGTGCCCATTATGAGGGGTTCCCACCATCCCTGTGCTGAGTTCCTGGGTCTGTACACCCGCTGTGCCCATTATGAGGGGTTCTCACCATCCCTGGGCTGAGTTCCCGGGTCTGTACACCCGCTGTGCCCATTATGAGGGGTTCCCACCATCCCTGTGCTGAGTTCCCGGGTCTGTACACCCGCTGTGCCCATTATGAGGGGTTCCCACCATCCCTGTGCTGAGTTCCTGGGTCTGTACACCCGCTGTGCCCATTATGAGGGGTTCCCACCATCCCTGTGCTGAGTTCCCGGGTCTGTACACCCGCTGTGCCCATTATGAGGGGTTCCCACCATCCCTGTGCTGAGTTCCTGGGTCTGTACACCCGCTGTGCCCATTATGAGGGGTTCCCACCATCCCTGTGCTGAGTTCCTGGGTCTGTACACCCGCTGTGCCCATTATGAGGGGTTCCCACCATCCCTGTGCTGAGTTCCCGGGTCTGTACACCCGCTGTGCCCATTATGAGAGGTTCTCACCATCCCTGTGCTGAGTTCCAGGGTCTGTATTACACCCGCTGTGCCCATAATGTGGGGCTCCCACCATCCCTGTGCTGAGTTCCTGGGTCTGTACACCCGTTGTGCCCATTATGAGGGGTTCCCACCATCCCTGTGCTGAGTTCCCGGGTCTGTACACCCGCTGTGCCCATTATGAGGGGTTCCCACCATCCCTGTGCTGAGTTCCCGGGTCTGTACACCCGCTGTGCCCATTATGAGGGGTTCTCACCATCCCTGTGCTGAGTTCCCGGGTCTGTACACCCGCTGTGCCCATTATGAGGGGTTAATTTTGTTTATTGAAAATATTACAAACAACAACTTATATACAATAAAACCATAATAAATAAATAAAACATATTTACAAAATAATTGAATATGATAATACAAAACAAGAACATTATAAATGGTACAAACCAAATTGCGCACTACATAATCCCTATGGGAGAGCCAGACTAAGGAACATCACCGTCACCATGCATGTAGCCTTTATCAAAAATATATTTCATCTTGAAAATCTAGGGGACTGAATCAAGAATACAAAGAAAAGCCGCACACCCCGAGATCAACAGGCTGCAGCTACAGAGTCCTGATATTCCTCCACGCCCTTATCCAGGCCTCCTGCTGCCACCTGCCTTTCTCAAGACCCTGAATCTTCCCAACCTCACCCAGAATGTCCTGCACCACCACTTCGACAGGGAGGATTTTACCCCGTAAGGATACCTGACACCGCGCACTCCACGTGAAATAACGGACTACCAGACTAACTAAAAAAAGTGTTTCCAAATCATAATCCCGACGAGTCTGGAATGCCCCATACACCCACTCTGCATAACTCATATGGGGGAGGAAGGGTATACTCAGAGCCCTCCCAACCCTCTTGTACACCTCTATATTAAAAGGGCATTGAAGTAGAAAGTGATCCATGGACTCCACCACTCCTCCACACTCCACTCTCGGGCAGCCCCGATCACTCATGGAAAGAAACTTCAAGTTGCCCTTCACATATAGTTTTCCATGAAAAGCAAGCCAAGCCTGATCCCTAAACTTCATTGGGATTCTCTCCAAATGAATCAATCGCAAACCCACCCCCAAAACCAGGCTTGGGCAATCCCTCAAGGCCAGTGGCTCGCAAAAAGCAGAGCTCATGATCCGCTTCTCAAGAAGTTTCCTTGGAAGAGATCTGACTTCTCCTGCTGTTACTTGCCACTGCCGAAGCATTTTCAAACACGGGGCAACATAAGTCGGGAGCTGTTCATGCTTGACCCTCAGGCTTTTCACTGGCCCACCATTCTCCCAGTGTCGCAGAAGGGGCCTAAACCAGGACTGGAAAATACCAACCCACCCAGGCGGTCTCTCTGCCAACATGTTACCAAGATTGTACTTCACAAACATCAGAGAGAAAAGACTACAGGGTTGACCATCCCTAGACCACCCTCCCGCCTAGGAAGGTAAGTCACATTCCTTTTGACAAGGTTTATTCTGTTCCCCCATAACAGCTGGAAGAACAACTATAGATCCTGATATAGAGAGAAACTGGCAAAATGCAAACAAAACTGACATACAGAAAAATCGGAATCAGGTAAGTCTTGATCAGATCAACCTTTTCCCTCAAGGAAAGCTGCCAACCTTTCCAGCTTGCCACCTTGGCATCGGCATTCTCCAGCCTGTTCACCCAATTTGCATGACCATAGTCACCTGGGCCGAATTCAATGCCTAGAACTCAAATTTTTTGTTGGGGCTCCGGGAAGTCATCCGGGAGAACAAAGCTCTCACCTTCCACACCCATCCAGAAAGCTTCACACTTGTCCTGGTTGACCTTTGAACCTGATGCCTCTGCATACTGCCCTATCACTGAGACCACCTCCTGCGCCTCCGCAGTCCCAGAGATAAAAACAGAAACATCATCAGCATAGGCCACAACCTTCAAAGGAGGCTCACCAGCGATGCCCAAAGGTACCCCACACAATGGTCCACTCTCTAGCCTTCTAATGAAGGGGTTGATTGCAAACACATATAGCAGAGGACTCAATGGACACCCCTGACGCACACCCGAGCCGACCGCAAAGGGCTGCCCGACCCAACCATTAACCAGAGGAAAGCTTTCAGCCCCTTTGTACAAAATCTTGAGCCAATCAATGACACCCCCCTCCAGGCCATATTTGTCAAGAAGGAGCCACAAGTACTCATGATTAACCCGATCAAAGGCCTTAGCCTGATCCAATGTCAGCAAAAATTTACCCCAACCAGCAGCCCTACAACGCTCCAAGGCCTCCCGGACAGCTAACACCGCTGAGAAAGTGCTTCTACCTTGGACCGAACAGTGCTGGTGGCGGGATAACAAACTGCCTGCAACTGGTGATAATCGCCAGAAGAAAATCTTTGCCAGTATCTTCCTATCGACATTAAGAAGGCTAATGGGGCGCCAATTCCCAATCATGGAAGGATCTTTACCCTTTGACAGAAGGATCACTGCAGATTGCCTCATGGAGGGAGGGAGAGAACTCTCATTCAAACAGCCATTAAAAACCTCCGCAAGGTAGGGAGCCAGGATCGTCTTAAAACATTTATAGAACTCGGCTGTCAAACCATCTGGCCCTGGAGTTTTCTTGATGGCTAGTTTATCAATAGCCTGAATTACCTCATCTGCAGTGATTTCATCTGTCAAATTCATCTAAGGAACATTACTTTCCAGTCCTGGTGTAGAGTCCAAAAAACACAACATCCTTGTCCGATCAAGGTTCCTTCCTCCCAGGAGATCGGCATAGTATGACCTGACAACCTCCAGGATCCCTGACCTAGACTTCGTCAGAGAGCCGTACTGTCCCTCAGGCCATTGACCGTCTTAACTGTTACGCTCTGTTTACAGTTCTGGTAAGGGTCAGGCGAATGGTATTTCCCGTAATCCCTCTCCTGAACCAAAGAGGCGTGCCGGTCATATTGATGTCTCCTAAGGAGGAGCTTCACCTCAGAGATTGCCCCAGAATCTCCTCCATTTGAAACAAGGCGGTCAAGTTTCCTCCGCAAACGCTGGTAGGTGATATAATTATCTTGCTGCTTCTTTCTTCCTATGGCTTTGAAAAGCCCAATAGTCCGCTGTTTAACAAGCTCCCACCATTCTGACTTGCTGTTGCAAAAGTCTAGGATCGTTACCTGTGCTTGAAAAAAATCCTCAAAGGATTGTCTTACTCTCTCGTCTTCCAGGAGGGCCGAATTCAATCTCCAGATATCCCTTACCCTAGGTGGCATGTCTGGGGCATTCAGAGTCACAGATAGAATACAGTGATCAGAAAACTCCACTGCCCGACACACAGGTGCCGAAAAAGCGGAGTCTCTCTTTAAAAAAGACCCTATCTATCCTACTCTGACTACTACCTCACTGAAAAGTGAACCCCGTGCTGTCTGGGCAGCGCTTAATGTGCGCATCTACCAGACCTGCTTCCCTAACTATCGCATTAAGAAAAAGGGCTGTCATAGCCCAGCTTATCTCTGAAACCTCTCCTGTCTTTAGACCTAGTAATGGTGTTGAAATCACCTCCAAAGATAACCTGCTGGGCCGTAAAAGGAAAAGGCTTAATCTTTGTAAAGAGGCATTTCCTGTCCCACTTTGTCTGGGGACCATAGATGTTAATCAGGCGCAAGTCCTGCCCCTTCACAGAGACGTCTAAGACCATGCATCTCCCTATCTCTACCTCAATTACCCGCCGGCACGTTACCATACCAGAAAAAAGGACTGCAACTCCGCTGTAAGGCTCGGCCGCAAGAGACCAAAAGGAGGGACCACGTCTCCACTCCTTCTTTGCCAGATGTATATCGGCCAGACTACTCAGATGGGTCTCTTGCAAAAACAAAATGTCAGCATCAAACTCGCTGAGCAAAAATAAAGCCATATGACGAGCACTTACTGATCTTAAGCTGGCAACATTAATGGTTGCCACTTTTAACGGAGTGGGAACTGCCATTAGGGTAGTTGAGGCAGCCGTTTCTTAGCCTGACTACTCCCTCTTCCTGGAGAACCAGCGCGCTTCGTTGCACCCTGGGACTCATCATCCATAGAGGTTGCTGAACTTAAAGAGTCCCATTCATCATCATCATCAGACAGGACCTTAAACTTATTTTCCAAAGGCAAAACTTTAGGATTTAAGGTAACTGAACCCCTTTTTTTCCTCCTCCTATCCTCCAACCACTCCATATCATCCTTCGACAAACCAGACTCAACAGCCTCCCCAACCCTATCCTCCCATTCACCCCCCTCCCCCCCACTCCCCCTTCCCTTATCTACCACCAGGCCAGCCTCTCCACCATCCTCCCCACTCCTCTGCACCCCACGATCCTCAATAGAAACCCTGCAGCATCGGGGGAGGGGGGTTGGCACCACACCTGACGCACCTGCCTCAGCACCTTTTGCTGCCTCTGCAATTTTAGAAGACATAGACTCAGAAGGATTGGACACATTCTCGGCAACTGATACCATACTTACAGACTGGGAAGACACGGGCACACTAGGTAAACGCACAGACTGGGAAGACATGGGCACACGCACAGACTGGGAAGACACAGACATACTGGGTATTGGCACAGACTGGGGCAACTGGGGAGACACAGACATATTGGGAATTGGCACAGATTGGGGCACCACAGACTGGGAAAACACAGACACATTGGGTATTGGCACAGACTCAGATGGACTCACAGGCACTCCAGCTGCTGAGCTCTGAGCATCCTCCATGTCCAGGCGGAAGAACTCTCTCTTGAGCTCAGGCTTGTTGTGCATTGCCTCAGGACACTGACTGTAAGGATGTCCCACCGCATTGCACCTGATGATATTGGCAGATGCTGGACAACATTGTCAACGACCTTTAATTTTATGCTGCACAGACCATCCCCCGTCCATATTCCCTGATCCAAAATCTTTTCTAGGGGGCTCAGGACGTCTACATACCTCCTCAAACAAACAGATAAATCCCCTTGCGGTATGGACTCATTACGGACAAGAATTGTCACCATTCTAATGAGTGGCTGGGGTGATACAAGCTTGGGGATGAGCCCTTTCCAGTCCTGCAGGCCCCTACACACGTGTTCATACTTCTCCCAAAATATGTCCAAACACTCCGGACAGATAAAGGACAAATCATATTCATAGGAACCTGCCGGACTGATCAGGGCGAAGATATCTGCAGGCCTAAACCCCATCTGCAAAATCTTATCCACCACTGCCCTCCTATGTGGGGGGATTCCACCGCCCTCCCATTTTAACTGAACGACATTCCTCCTTTTAAACAGGGAGGAAGATAAAACATTTCCATATTCCTTCCCTGCTTGCTCCCCCTTTCCAGATCCTGTAGCAGCAACACCAGCATAAGTTTTTCTTTCTTTTACACCAGCAGCATTTGCAGTCTTGTCCTTAGACACATTCAAACCTGCTGGCAGAGAGTCTGAATCAGCTGGGATAGCAGTCTTCTGATTAGCAGAGGTAGGACCCGCCCTCTCCCCCTGCTCTGAACACTCAGCTTCAGTCCTGTCCACTGCAGACTCCAGGAGAGTTGTAGCACTACTGCACCCAGCATCTCCTCCACCATTCACAGGAACAGCCGCAGTGCCTGGTCCAGGCAAAGTCTCTGTATTGTCCATGGACCTCTCTGCAAACTGAAGCTGACAGTTATTAGCAGATGTAATTTTATGCTGTACATTGTCGAGGGGTTTGGGCTGACTGCCTGTAGCACTACAACCCTCAGCAAGCCCATTGTCATTAAAGTTCACACCATCATCCTGCACACACACTGTACCTGCACTTGCTTGCTGTGCTGTCACCTCTGCAATGTTATGGCTGATTGTGGGGTCAGATTTCTTCCCAGTTGCTGCAGACTTCATGGTAGATCTTGCTCTCTACACAGGTCTTTCCTCCACAGGGCTAGGAATGGTGTCCATCTTCTCCTCATCATCCCGGGAAGCTGCATCCGGAGGTGATTCCAGCTTATTGATAAACTCCAGCATGCCTGAACCTTCAACCTCCTCAGATGTTCCATATTGCTGGGGAGGGAAGGGGACAGAGGCCTCCACCATTGAGGACTTAGCAGATGTCTGAGGTGTTGAAGAGCTGGGCTCATCCTCCGGGCCCACTTTCTCACTCTCTGCTGAGTCTCTCTGTACCTGCATCTCCTCACTGGTTGGGTCACTTTCCATGCAGGAAGCGGCTCCTCTTCTCATTTGGCTAAAACATTCTTCATTTTTATACTTTTCTTTAAAAGCTCCACTACTCTCCTTCAGAGAACTCACCAGTTCTTTCTGCTTCCGCAGAGCTTGTTCCAGGTCTTTCAACTCAGGCCTCAGACCGGCTCTTTTCTTACTGAACACCTTGGCACAAATCAGTTTTTTTTTTTAATTCAGCTTTGAAAGCTACCAACTTCTCCTCTTCCTTCTCAATTCGCTTCAGCGTTTCAACAATCCTCCGTCTAAAGGCAGACAGGGACTCATCTTTCTTTGGGCCAGGCCCAGAATCTTCCACAGGCTGAGGTCTATCCAGGGGGCCCCCACCAGGGTCCTCCCCAGGATCCAGCATCACTCCTGGGGCAGAGAAGCAACTCTAGCCCCTGGTCTCTGGAAGCACAGGAGCAAAGGAACCGGCAACCTCACTGTCAAGGAGCAGAATGGCAATTTTCCACCATCCCTGTGCTGAGTTCCCGGGTCTGTACACCCGCTGTGCCCATTATGAGGGGTTCCCACCATGCCTGTGCTGAGTTCCAGCTATATATATATATATATATATATATATATATATACAGTATCTAACAAAAGAGAGTACACCCCTCACTTTTTTGTAAATATTTTCTTCTATCTTATCTTCTATCTAACCGCTGGCAAAAAAAGTCAGTACACCCCTAAGTGAAAATGTCCCAATTGGGCCCAATTAGCCATTTTCCCTCCCCGGTGTCATGTGACTCTTTAGAGTTACAAGGTCTCAGGTGTGAATGGGGAGCAGGTGTGTTAAATTTGGTGTTATCGCTCTCACTCTCTCATACTGGTCACTGGGAGTTCAACATGGCACCTTATGGTAAAGAATTCTCTGAGGAAATGAAATAAAGAATTGTTGCTCTACATAAAGATGGCCTAGGCTATAAGAAGATTGCCAAGACCCTGAAACTGATCTGCAGCACGGTGGCCAAGACCATACAGCGGTATAACAGGACAGGTTCCCCTCAGAACAGGCCTCGCCATGGTCCACCAAAGAAGTTGAGGTCACGTGTTCAGCATCATATCCAGAGGTTGTCTTTGGGAAATAGAGGTATGAGTGCTGCCAGCATTGCTGCAGAGGTTGTAGGGGTGGGGGGTCAGCCTGTCAGTGCTCAGACCATACGCCGCACACTGCATCAAATTGGTCTGCATGGCTGTCCTCCCAGAAGGAAGCCTCTTCTAAAGATGATGCACAAGAAAGTCCAGAAACAGTTTGCTGAAGACAAGCAGACTAAGGAGATGGATTACTGGAACCATGTCCTGTGGTCTGATGAGACCAAGATAAACGTATTTGGTTCAGATGGTGACAAGCGTGTGTGGGGGCAACCAGGTGAGGAGGACAAAGACAAGTGTGTCTTGTCTACAGTCAAGCATGGTGGTGGGAGTGTCATGGTCTGGGGTTGCATGAGTGCTGCCGGCACTGGGGGGCTACAGATCATTGAGGGAACCATGAATGCCAATATGTACTGTGACCTACTGAAGCAGAGCATGATCCCCTCCCTTCAGAGACTGGACCGCAGGGCAGTATTCCAACATGATAACCACCCCAAACACACCTCCAAGACCACCACTGCCTTGCTAAAGAAGCTGAGGGTAAAGGTGATGGACTGGCCAAGCATGTCTCCAGACCTAAACCCTATTGATCTGTGGGACATCCTCAAACGGAAGGTGGAGGAGCGCAAGGTCTCTAACATCCACCAGCTCTGTGATGTCATCATGGGGGAGGGGAAGAGGACTCCAGTGATAACCTGTGAAGCTCTGGTGAACTCCATGCCCAAGAGGGTTAAGGCAGTGCTGGAAAATAATGGTGGCCACACAAAATATTGACACTTTGGGCCAAATTTGGACATTTTCACTTTCACTCATGGCTGTGTGTTGAGTTATTTTGAGGGGACAGCAAATTTACACTGTTATACAAGCTGTACACTCACTACTTTACATTGTAGAGAAAAGATTTACAAAAATGTGACTGAGGGGTGTACTTACTTTTGCGAGATACTGTATATATGTATATATATATATATATATATATATATATATATATATCTCAGATGACAGTATACATATATACAGTATATTGATTTACCTTCCAGAGGATTTCCTTTCTGCTTTCTGTCTCTCTGCCTTCAGCCCTCTCATTGGTCAGTGAACTGTCTTCTCCTCTGTCTGGTCAGGTGACACAGGAAGCTGGAAAGTATTGGAACCACTGACCAGGCTGTGCAGTGTGGCAGAGGTGTGTAAATCACAAGACCAGCTGAACAGAATACATAATATTCAGTGGGTAGGACGGCAGACATGTTTTTTCTATCTATGAGTGTTTTGTGTGGAGTTGTATTTAGTATTCCTCTCTGTATAGAGTACAGACTCCCCAGTGACCAGCGATAGGACCGGGCAGCCTGTGGAGTCCAAAGACCCAGGAACCGTGCCGTGGCCCCCATCTCCGCCATTGCTGGGACTGGATACAAGTGGAATGTGGAGGCTGTAGAATGTCATATGACAACACTGACACTGACACAGGTGGTGATAATGAATCAGATCCTCCAACATTGCAGTCAGTTTGATGGAAGTTCTGCTCAGCCAGCGGGAAGGACCGAGCCGTCCGGTGAAGATCTGCAATGAAGTCAGCTGGAAACCCGGAAATGTACGGAGCTCAGTGTCCCCAACACCCTAAGATGTAAGAGAAACTGCTGAGGTGCGGCTTGTTTAATATATAAACCCTAGTGGGGGTGCTATGTATACCTAGTAGGGTCCTCTATATAATCTCTAGTGGGATCGGTACATAACAGGGGTCTCAAACTGGCGGCCCTCCAGCTGTTGCAAAACTACAAGTCCCATGAGGCATTGCAAGGCTGACAGTTACAGGCATGACTCCGTCAGGCAGATGCATGATGGGACTTGTAGATCCGCAACAGATGGAGGGCCACCAGTTTGAGACCCCTGGTATATAAACTCATGTGGGGACTGCTATATAATCCCTAGTGGGGGCCTCGCTGTAATCCCAAGTGGGGGTCTCTATGTAATCCCTAGTGGAGGCTTCTATATAATCCCTAGTGGGGGTCTCTATATAATCCCTAGTGGAGGCCTCTATATAATCCCTAGTGGGGGCCTCTATGTAATCCCTAGTGGGGGCCTCAATGTAATCCCTAGTGAGGGCCGTGATTTGATCCCTATTGAGGGCCTCTATGTAATCCCTACTGGGGGCCACCATGTAATCCCTAGTGGGGGCCTCAATGTAATCCCTAGTGGGGGCCTTGATGTAATCCCTAGTTGGGGGCCCCTATGTAATCCCTTGTGAGGGCCTCAATGTAATTCCTAGTGGGGGCCTTGATGTAATGCCCTCGTAGAGGCCTCTAATCCATAGTGGGGGCCTTGATGTAATCCCTTGTGTGGGGCCTCAATATAATCCCTAGTGGGGGCCTTGATGTAATTCCTAGTTGGGGGCCTCTATGTAACCCCTGGTGGGGGCATCTATATCATCCCTAGTGGGGTCCTCAATGTAATCCCTAGTGGGGGCCTTGATGTAATCCCTAGTTGGGGGCCCCTATGTAATCCCTGGTGGGGGCATCTATATCATCCCTAGTGGGGTCCTCAATGTAATCCCAAGTGGGGGCCTCAATGTAATCCCAAGTGGGTCCTTGATGTGATGTAATTCCTAAGAGGAGCCCCTATGTAATCCCTAGTAGGGGCCTCTATATAATCCCTAGTTGGGGCCTCTATATAATCCCTAGTGGGGGCCTCGATGTAATCCCTGGTGGGGGTTTCAATGTTATACCTAGTGGGGGCTTCAATGTAATCCCTAGTGGAGGGGGCCACTATGTAATCCCTAGGGGGCGTGCTGTGTAGTCTCTAGTGGGGTCCTCTATATAAATCCCAAGTGGGGCAGCTGGGTGATCCCTAGTGGGGGCGCTAGGTAATCCCTAGTGGGGCAGCTAGGTGATCCCTGGGGGGGCACTATGTAATCCTTAGTTAAGGCCACCGTGTAATCTCTAGTGTGGACTGCTACCAAATATCTAGTGGGGGTGTCAAGTAATTTCTAGCAGGGGTTCTATGTAATACCTAGTGGGGACCACTATGTGTTCCCTAGTGGGGGCATTATATAATGCTTAGTGGAGGTCTCTAGGTAATCCCTATTGGGGGCTGTATGTGAGGTCCTCTATGTAATCCATGGTAGAGGCATTATATAATGCTTACTCTGTGCCTCTATGTAATCCCTAGTGGGGCCCCTCAGTCATCTTGGCCCCGCACTCATTATAGCACCACCTGTTGGCCATTATGTGTCATTTCATCTATCGGTTCTTAGTGTTGTACAATGTGCTCCTCTTTGGGATGAAGAATTCAGGGTCGTTATGACAACAACGTAAAGCAGAAACATGAAATTTATTAACTCTAGAAATAAAACATTCTATCTTCCATTACAGCTGTACCGGCTCTGGACGTATCCGCTGAGAAATTTTCGGCCACTTGGACCTCGACATGTACAATTCCTCATCTGTGCCAACTAATAAAATTTCCCCATGACCACACTAACCCTTCAAGAACTTGTGATGATGTAATAAAAGATAATTAATACAATATGCAATGTTTTTCCTTAATCTGCCTCATGACATTTAACATTGACATTAAAACGCCTCATCGGAGTCACTCTGCTCAGCTTCGTTGTCGGAGGAGAAGATTAGCGGGGGAGGGTTGTAGTTAGGAAAGTTCTCCAGGTTACATTTCAGAAAGACGATGGGCTCCATTCCTTCCATGACATCCGAAGAACACTGCTTGTCCATAAACGTCTGAGGAGAGCTGAAAACACGCTCTGCAAAAATACTGGAGGGTGGGCACGTCAGGTACATGACGGCCAGCTTGGTTAAGGCCGGCCACAGCCACGTTCTCTTCTGCCAGTAGATCAGGGGGTCGTCTTTGGCACCAATAGTTTTATTGTCCTGAAGGTAGTTCTCCACCATGACGTTTGCGGAGTGGCTTTCTGTCGACAAGGAGGCCCCTGTAGACTTTGACGCCAAAAGGCCTACACTCTCCAAGTGTTCGATTAAAGATTTCTCCTTGTAAATTAAGGGTGCGGCAGCCATGTTCCTACTCCATGGAGGCCCACTTGCTTCCAAGTCCACAAGCTTACCAGAAAGAAGCTCCGTCTCTGAGTTTCCACTGTCCCGAAACTGGCAAGATGTCCTAGTCACCTGGAGTGAGGAGTTAGAGGACAACATGAGCTCCTTTACTTTCTTCACTAGGACCTGTTTCCAGTGGTCAATATCCGACTCTGGAGGCAGTATGGCCTCTATCCTTCCTTTGAACCGTGGATCCAGCAACGTGGCCAAAACATACTCTTCCTTCTGGAACATCTCATTGACTCCATAATCTGTAGAAAGCTTGAGGGCCAGACTGTCGGCTATGACAACTCCATTGGCATCCCCCGTGCTTTCGAAATGTCCTCTGATTTTTTTCAGGAATATATGGAGATAACGAAGTTCTGGCAACACCTGGCTGAGGCAGGAGTTATGGGAATTGACCTCACGGGTGGCCATCTCAAAGGGTTGCAGGAGATCCACCAAGGACAGCATAAGGTTCCAGTGACTTGGGTTGAGAACGGTATCCACCGTATCTACTTTGTGCATCAGGAAGTATGCCTGGACAGCTTTTTGCTGCTCCAGAAGCCTCTGCAGCATGTAGAAAGTGGAAGTCCAGTGAGGAACCGTCTCTAGTTTTAGAGACTGCTTTGGCAAGTTATTTTGGTATTGTAACCCTGCAAGGATTCTCCTCGCTCTAGCAGAGTGGATGAAATGGGCGCATACTTTTCTGGCCACGGCAAGCATGCCTGCGATGTAACGGTTGTTCTGTAGAAAGTCTTTGACCAACAAATTGAGGGAATGGGTGAAGCAGGGGATGTAGGTGCAATTGGCGCCTTTGATGGCCTGAACAAGATTAAAGTCTCTATTTGAGATGAAAAAGCCAGGACTTAAAGCGTTCGACATAAGCCAAAGGTTGGCCTGCCGAATTAGTTCTTGCTGAATGCTGACTTCGGTCAATTCTTTTGGAAAACGTTTAACACAAAGAACAGCGTACTTCCTCTCGGTAGGTTGGTCGGCCTCGGGGCTCATAACTGACCAGTGTGCCGTCAAAGACAAATAGTAAGAAGTGAGGTCACCACTCCACACATGGGCGGTGATGTGGATGAAGGGACACGATGACCTCTTCAGCTCCCTCGCTATGTTCTCGCACACAGCTTCATAGAGCTGAGGGACAGCCTTCTTAGAGAAAAATGATTTTGTGGGGACATTGTACTGCGAGTCGGCTCTGCCCATGAATTTTTTAAAAGCCTTGGAGCTGATGAAGGAGTAGGGTAAGGCCGATTCACAGAGAAGCTCAGTAATATTCCTGTTCCATGCCTGGGCTTTCGGGTGGTTGGGGGGATACCTGCCAGTGGGTTTCATTTTACTGTTTGTTGGTGCCGCAACATTCCCTTTAAAAGATGGTAGAGACATCGGTGAAGAGACATCCCTACCATCCATCACAGGTTCCTCACTGTCAAAGTTGTACTCGATTGGCATATTATAATGCATTTGGTTTATAGCTTCTGGCATATTAGAATACAAAGTGAGATCTGCCGGTCCAAAATTGCCGAAAGGAAAATCTGGATACATAGCTGACTCATCCATGTCTTCATCTTCCTCATCCTCCACCTCTATGGTGTTGGCAATGTTAAGTTTATTAAACTTCCCCCTTCCCCACTCTATGGGATGTTTCCCTTCTAGATGTCTCATCAGTGCTGAGGTCCCAAAATGTCCACCCATTTTGCCACGGCTGACGCTTGTCTGGCATAACGTGCAGATGGCTCTGCAGATGTTGGTGCGGTCAAGGCAGAAAAACTGCCATACGGCAGAAATGGATTTCCTTCGACGAGCTCCTAGAGGCACGGCGGAATAGTCCGGGATTGTAAAAGTTAGCGAACTTGAAGGCTGGGCGTATTCTAGGCCAAGCGAAGCACTGGAAGGATCTCCTGTGTCAATAGCAAAATGGCCATTTGGAAGGGTTACCTTATCAATGTCCTCCAATTTCTTTCTTTTTCTTTCGTTGCCTTCTTCAAGCTGTCCTAGAGTTTGTTCCCCTCTTTCTTCCTCTTCGTCGCTGGAATCAATGATCTCATATGTTTTTGGTGAACTGGGATCCTGAGAAGGTAGAAAAGAGCAATACTTAATTTGTACACCTTTCTGAGCAGCATGTTGGACACTGGGTAAGCAGGATGGGGCCTCGGGGGCTGGACTTTGATAGGCCTCATCCTTCTCCTCATCACCCTCAAAGGTTTCCTTTTCTTCTTCCTCCAGCTCTGCTCTCTGCAGCCTCATGGACGTCCGCTGGGCCCATTCCTGTGGGTGCTTGCATTCTAGATGGCGCTTCAGGGCCGTGGTCCCAAAATTACCCCCAAGCTTCCCTCGGCTGACACTCATGTTACAAAGTCCACATATGGCTCTGGTGATGTTGGTGGGGTTACGGGAGAAAAACTGCCAGACCTCCGAGGTGGACTTTCTCTTTCTGATTGGACGCATCATTGAAGAGAGAATTCCATCCTCCCCACAGTGTCCTTTTCCCTGTAGAGTGGAGAATACATTGTAAGGTGTACTGGGTCCATTTTTCCTTTTGTCAGGAGGAGCCGAACAAGTGGAACCTTCTTCAGACCTGTCCTCTTCCTCATCACTTGACTCCAATTTGATTTCAATTTCGGGGACTTTTTTGAAGTTGCTTCCATCTTTTGCAGGACACTGAACTTTTACAAAGTCCACTTCGTTCGGATCAGCTGCTGGATGGAGGTTTGGGCTGGACTCGGTCTCCACTGCCTGGTTCTTCTTGTTAGAAGGCATCTCAGTACTCTGTGTGGCAGCCCTGGTGGTTGGCCTTCCTCTCGAAGACAGATGTAAAGCCATGCTGGGTGTAAACCAACTCTTACATGATGGAATGTTGGTGTGTGGATCTGATCTCTAGTGATCCGGTGAGACTCTAGAGCGTGCTGTATGTTCTGGAATGGGCACTTCCAGTGGTGCAGACTTCAAGTCCTGATGTTTGTACATTGCCGGGCCAATTTACATCCTGTATCAATCAGAGAAAATATTTTAAAAAATTAATATATTGCTGCTAGAATACTGGGATTATGTATTCTACCACAAAAGTTATTTTATAATGGGAATATTCTTCTTAAAATGTACCCAAAAAAGGTTCCCTTGGAAAGAACATAGTGCTCACCCTCAAACCACTAGTTACGAAATGTGTATCAAGAAACAACTGGAATGCATTAACCTCCTCCTGAAAATACTAGAGAACCCACCACTTCCAGGATTTTGCATGTTTTGGTCCCCCGCTCTGTTCACTAGTTCCTCCAGCTGACCCTTATTTCACCAGTCCTCAGCAGTCCCGGGACAGGTTTGTCTAGCATCCAGGGCAAGGATGCAAAACTCCCCCCACTGTTAAGGCATGCCTTGTAATGAGTTTACTGTCCTGTGTCCATTCTCTGCCCCCTTGCTCTGCTGTGCCCAGGGCAGCTGCCCTTCCCGCTTAACCCTTATCCCGGCCGTGGTCCTCAGGGACTGGTTTTGTGTTCCTTTCAGTAGCATTTGGTGATGGTGCAAGAGGTGAGTACATGCCATTTTTTTCCCAGGGGGACCTTTTATTGCAGGGATCCTCAAACTAAGGCCCACCAGCTGTTGCAGAACTACATGTCCCATGAGGCATTGTAAAGCTCGGACATTCACAGACATGACTAGGCATGATGGGAATTGTAGTTCCTGAACAACTGGAGGGCCGTAGTTTGAAGACCCCTGCTTTATTGGGTGGCTATATTTCAGATGCAGAGTTGCTTCCAAGTTCTGGTAACTGAAGAATGTTCACCATTCAACACTTTCCATTGCATCTGCTGCCATGCTGCAATAGCCTCTTCTACATTGTTACTATAGTGATACAGGGGCTAGAGCAGTGGTGGTCAACTTGCATGGGAAAGGGGTCCCCTAATGTTCCCAAAGGGCCACATATAATATTTATAACACGTAATGCTACAGAGAACGGTCCTAGACTGAAGATATTACATTAGGAGCTGACATATTGACCAGGCCAGAGCCTGTCCCAGCCTGCTGTATTCTACAGAAATGGGTGGAGGTTATTCTACTAGATTGGGTTGGAGGCTGAAGTCATGCTGTAGGAGACCATCAGAGACCAAGGACGTGTTGCATGAGACCACTGGACTTTACTAAAATTAAGGGACCTTTTACGAATCAATGCTCCCTCTACTGACTGCTGGGGCCCAAGCAAGGCCGCTGATAAGGCAGCACAGCCGGCCCTCCTGTACCGGGCTTGGGGTCCCATCAGCTCAAAAGGGGGGCCCAGGGACTTGCCAAGGCTGTGCTGGCTTGTAGCTCTTGTGGATTCCTCTGCTGGTTTTCCCTTCTTCAGTTGGTTCTAATATCTGCCCCTTCCACCCGCTGTCTGGGCAACCCCCCGGCTTCCCTCCTCTCCTCCCCCACCAGCATCTGCGGGCACATAGGGATCAGTTCAGGGTGGAGAGCAAGGGGAAGGGCCCGGTACATATGTCCTATTTACCAATCCCTACCTTTCCTGAATGAACACAGTGAGCCATCAGTACTGATCGATCCTGTGTCAATTCATAACTGAAGCATTGTACACCTTGTTTGGGAATGAACAGGAAGCCGCTCAGCACAGAACACTTCCCATTCATTCACTGTCCAGAGCAGCTGAGGCTGCAGAGAAAGGGACTGGGGACTCTCTGTCCTCAATCCCCTTCTCTGTCTCAAAAGTGAGACTTTAGAGGTCTGTTTAGATTCCTGATATCTCACCAACACCCCCCAATAGGGCAAAAATAATAATAATAATAATAATAATAACTTTAAAAAAAACGAAGGGCTTGTGCGAATGTGCTTTGCTCTCTGGAGAGCTGTCAGCATTTGGTTTGCTCTTTAGAACATTTGAGGGGCAGTGATTTAACCCACAGCTCATACACTGCGAACCATCCCTACCAGCACAAAATCCCTTCTCCCTCTACCATATCACCTCTTCTAGCACAACCCCCCACCCCTCACCCAAATCCCCTTTCCCAGCATAAATCCTGTTTTTCCATCCCCCTGATACAAATCACCCCTGAATCACGAATCCTAGCACACAATTGAGAACAATTCTCACCCCTTTCTGCCCCCCCAAATTTCTCTTCCCAACATAAATCCCCTCCCCCCACAATCTCTTCACGGTGCACCCCCCTCCCCCAACCTCACATGATACCAGGGCAGCCGCCCCCTCCTGCCCACCCCTTGACCCGGCCATGACCGCAAAGTACTGGGTACTGGCAAAGCAACACTGTTCCCTTGAATGGGTCTTGTCCAACGAGAGTTATCATTTCTTCTATGGTTGCAAAGCACAGCATTGTGGGTGTGGCATTTTAGCAACAATATAGTGTAATATATTTTTTTTTTTTTGGGGGGGGGGGGGGGGGGGCTGTCAGGTAGGTTGCATGGGGTCCTGTGATTTCTAAAAGCAGCCCTGGGCCGAAGAGCTTATAAAAACACCAAAGGGCCACATGGGGACCTCAGGCCACAATTCAACATCTAACCAATCAGACGGAGTTCTAAGTCCTGAATATCACGATATAAACTCACTTTACTGTTATAAATAAGTGTAAAATGCAAAACTCCGGTGGGTGTACCAAGATGTCCGCTTACCCCCTTCTTAGTGTATCCTTACTATAGAGGAGTGTGGGGTGTACCAAGATGTCTGCTTACCCCCTTCTCAGTGTATCCTTACTATAGAGGAGTGTGGGGTGTACCAAGATGTCCGCCTTCCCTCTTCTCAGTGTATCCTTACTATAGAGAAGTGCGGGGTGTACCAAGATGTCCGCCTTCCCCCTTCTCAGTGTATCCTTACTATAGAGGAGTGCGGGGTGTACCAAGATGTCCGCCTACCCCCTTCTCAGTGTATCCTTACTATAGAGGAGTGCGGGGTGTACCAAGATGTCCGCCTTCCCCCCTCTCAGTGTATCCTTACTATAGAGGAGTGCGGGGTGTACCAAGATGTCCGCCTTCCCCCCTCTCAGTGTATCCTTACTATAGAGGAGTGCGGGGTGTACCAAGATGTCTGCTTACCCCCTTCTCAGTGTATCCTTACTATAGAGGAGTGCGGGGTGTACCAAGATGTCTGCTTACCCCCTTCTCAGTGTATCCTTACTATAGAGGAGGGTGGGGTGTAGGGTTGCCACCTGTCCGGGATTCACCCAGACAGTTCGGGTTTGGAATCATGTGTCCGGGTTTCAGACCAGACTCTGGCCTCCCAGCAGGGTTGCTGTCTGTAGTTGTCTAAGCTAAGAGTGTAATGTGTTCTCAGTGTTCCCCCTTAATTTAGGGTTCCCAGAGCATCCCTTAGGTCAGAGTCCCCGGAGTTCTCCCTTACATCAGAGTCTGCAGAGTCCCCCCTTATAGTGTAAGGAAACACTGCAAGTTCTGATGTAAAGGGGAACTCTGCATGTTCTGATGTAAAGGGGAACTCTGCATGTTCTGATGTAAAGGGGAACTCTGCATGTTCTGATGTAAAGGGGAACTCTGCATGTTCTGATGTAAAGGGGAACTCTCATAATTAACTCCATATGATTATAAATGTTATTTAATCACAAAATATATGTACTCCATAGTATATGCTGTAAAAAAAAAAAAATTGCTGTGCGCCACTAAAGTGTTCGGGTTTGACTTGAAGAAAAGGTGGCAACCCTAGCGGGGTGTACCAAGATGGCGGCGAGGGAACGTCACTTCCGTTACATTCTGACGGGTCGCCCATGAGGCATTGCAAGCTGCTGACAGTTGCAAGAATGACTCCCAATGGCAGAGGCATGATGGGACATGAAGGTCCGGAACAGCTGGAGGGCCACAAGCTGAGCACCCCGTGGACAGGGTTGCCAAGCCAAACCCGAATAATTTAGCAGTGCACAGTAAATTCATTTGTTTTAGTATACATTATAGGGTTGTAACAGACCTGGGACACCTTTGGGCACTCCAAAGAGAATAGTAATGTGGCGCACATAGTGCCCCCCTCACCCTCCTGTCAAGCCCTGTTCCGAGCCAAATTCCTGTCTGAAAAATGTGTCCGGGTTTCAGGTGGACCGAAACCCGGACACATGATTCAAAACCCAAACTGTCTGTGTGGTGGGCTGCATTTGATGGGCGCTTCATTTAAAAGGTGGGGTATACATGGGCAAGGCAAAGGGGGTGCAGTCTGGGGTGGAGCCAAAGGGGGTGGCAAAATGAGGTTTCGCCTAGGGTGTCAAAAATCCTTCACCAGCCCTGATTGGGGAATACGTTGTTGGTGAAGATAAACGTCGAAGCACAGAAGTCTTTACAAGAGTGCGCCCCCCCCCATACAGCCATTCACTTCACATATAGCCAGTTGCATCATGGGGCTTCATCATATTATGGCCCATTCCTGCTGAATTCACTAAATTGCTCGCCCTGCCAGCAATAACACCAGCCACAAAAGTCCATGTTTGTTGAAGAAGTCTAATGGAAAATATCATCCAATCACACCTATCATCCAATCACACCTATCATCCATTCACACCTATCATCCAATCTCACCTATCATCCAATCACAACTATCATCCATTCACACCTATCATCAAATCACACCTATCATCCATTCACACCTATCATCCAATCACACCTATCATCCAATCACACCTATCATCCAATCTCACCTATCATCCAATCACAACTATCATCCAATCACACCTATCATCCAATCACACCTATCATCCAATCACACCTATCATCCAATCTCACCTATCATCCAATCACACCTATCATCCAATCACACCTATCATCCAATCACACCTATCATCCAATCACACCTATCATCCAATCTCACCTATCATCAAATCACACCTATCATCCATTCACACCTATCATCCAATCACACCTATCATCCAATCACACCTATCATCAAATCACACCTATCATCCATTCACACCTATCATCCAATCACACCTATCATCCATTCACACCTATCATCCAATCACACCTATCATCCAATCACACCTATCATCCAATCACACCTATCATCCATTCACACCTATCATCCAATCACACCTATCATCCAATCACACCTATCATCCAATCACACCTATCATCCAATCACACCTATCATCCAATCACACCTATCATCCATTCACACCTATCATCCAATCACACCTATCATCCAATCACACCTATCATCCAATCACACCTATCATCAAATCACACCTATCATCCATTCACACCTATCATCCATTCACACCTATCATCCAATCACACCTATCATCCAATCTCACCTATCATCCAATCACACCTATCATCCAATCTCACCTATCATCCAATCACACCTATCATCCATTCACACCTATCATCCAATCACACCTATCATCCAATCACACCTATCATCCAATCACACCTATCATCCATTCAGATATATCATCCAATTAGACGAATCATCCAATCAGGCGTACCATCCAATCAGACGAATCATCCAATCAGACGTACCATCCAATCAGGCGTACCATCCAATCAGACGAATCATCCAATCAGATGTACCATCCAATCAGATGAATAATCCAATCAGACGTACCATCCAATCAGACGAATCATCCAATCAGACGTACCATCCAATCAGGAGTACTATCCGATCAGACGATTCATCCAGTCAGACGAATCATCCAATCCAGGGGTCTCAAACTGGCGTCCCTCCAGCTGTTGCAAAACTACAATTCCCATCAGGCATTGCAAGGCTGACAGTTACAAGCATGACTCCCACAGGCAGAGGCATGATGGGACTTGTAGTTTTGCAACAACTGGAGGGCCGCCAGTTTGAGACCCCTGATCCAATCAGACGTACCATCCAATCAGACGAATCATCCAATCAGATATATCCATTCACACGTACCATCCAATCAGACGAATCATCCAATCAGATGTACCATCCAATCAGACGAATAATCCAATCAGATATATCATCCATTCACACGTACCATCCAATCAGACGAATCATCCAATCAGATGTACCATCCAATCAGACGAATCATCCAATCAGACGTACCATCCAATCAGATGTAGGCACTGTCTGGGTGTACTAACAGCTGACAATGGGTAGATCTGTTGGGTATTTTTTGTTTAGCCTGGAGGTTGAATGAATCAAATCTGTTTATATATGGGCAGCTCTGTACAATTGTATCGCTGTGATGTCATATTGTATCAGTGTGATGTCATGTTGTATCGGTGTGATGTCATATTGTATCAGTGTGATGTCATGTTGTATCGGTGTGATGTCATATTGTATCAGTGTGATGTCATATTGTATCAGTGTGATGTCATATTGTATCGGTGTGATGTCATGTTGTATCGGTGTGATGTCATATTGTATCAGTGTGATGTCATGTTGTATCAGTGTGATGTCATATTGTATCAGTGTGATGTCATGTTGTATCGGTGTGATGTCATATTGTATCAGTGTGATGTCATGTTGTATCGGTGTGATGTCATATTGTATCAGTGTGATGTCATGTTGTATCGGTGTGATGTCATATTGTATCAGTGTGATGTCATATTGTATCAGTGTGATGTCATATTGTATCGGTGTGATGTCATATTGTATCAGTGTGATGTCATATTGTATCAGTGTGATGTCATATTGTATCAGTGTGATGTCATATTGTATCGGTGTGATGTCATATTGTATCAGTGTGATGTCATATTGTATCGGTGTGATGTCATGTTGTATCAGTGTGATGTCATGTTGTATCGGTGTGATGTCATATTGTATCAGTGTGATGTCATATTGTATCAGTGTGATGTCATATTGTATCGGTGTGATGTCATATTGTATCAGTGTGATGTCATATTGAATCAGTGTGATGTCATATTGTATCAGTGTGATGTCATATTGTATCGGTGTGATGTTATTATGACCCTGGTGATAGTTTGTATCCCTGTCCTTGTATATTGTATATCTGGGATGATCGGACTCCAGTGATAGTCTATGGTGGTGATGAATGATGTGATGTGGAGGAATCTTTGTATTTATTATTAATGATGTGATTATTTGTTTTGTATTTTGTTGTTATTTAGTACGAATGTTTTGCCTTCTGTGATTGTTGTTGTTGTGAGATCAGTGTGATGATATATTATATATCGGTGTGATGTTACATTGTATCATATGATGATATATTATATATCGGTGTGATGTTACATTGTATATATGATGATATATTATTATCTATGTGATGTTACATTGTATATATGATGTTATATTATATATCTATGTGATGTTATTTGTATCATATGATGTTATTTGTATATTTTGTTGGGTGTTTTTCGCTCTGTACCTCAGTGATCGGCCATGATCCTCTCCCAGGGTGGAATGAACCATTGACTGGGGGGAGGGGACTCACATTGCTCATTCTGGTCTGTGCTGGGAGTGATCATATGATTCCCCCTCCCCCCTCTGATGTGTGGAATGGTAGAGTCCAATGGGCAGAGCTGCTTAGTAACCCTTTCCTCCCCAGTGTTATGGAGGGGGAGGGGAGTACACAGGACACAATCAGGTCTTTCCTGCTCTCAGTGTTGAATTCTGGGTGAAGATTTGCCTCCCTGTATCATACAATCACATCTGTACAATCCGTGCCACAGATCCCAACCTTCCTGGGAACGATGAAGCTGGAAAATGCTCGTACCTCCAATAGATTTCCAGCATGCCGGACAATCTCAGTGATCGCCTGGCTGACTGCGATCGATTTCTACAGGACTAACATCACTTTTATTTTTAAATTTTCACAGGATTTTCAGACATTTGTGTACTTTTCAATGTTACAAAAATCAAATAATTGGGCCCCATTCACATGGAGGAGTTCCCACAGCGGGGTTCACATAGTGGGGTTCACACGGTGGGGTTCACATGGCAGGGTTCACATGGTGGGGTTCACATGGTGGGGTTCACACAGTGGTGGTTCACATGGCGGGGTTCACATGGTGGGGTTCACATGGTGGGGTTCACACGGTGGGGTTCACACGGCGGGGGTTCACACAGCGATGGTTCACACGGTGGGGTTCACACGGCGGGGGTTCACACAGCGATAGTTCACACGGTGGGGTTCACATGGTGGGGTTCACATGGCGGGGGTTCACACAGCGGAGTTCACATGGTGGGGTTCACACGGCGGGGGTTCACACAGCGATAGTTCACACGGTGGGGTTCACATGGTGGGGTTCACATGGCGGGGGTTCACACAGCGGAGTTCACATGGTGGTGTTCACATGGCGGAGTTCCCACAGGGGGGTTCACACGGCAGGGTTCACATGGTGGGGGTTCACACGGAGGGGGTTCACACAGCGGTGGTTCACCACGGTGGGGTTCCCACCGTTCACATGGTGGTGTTCACATTGCGGAGTTCCCACGGGGGGGTTCACACGGCAGGGTTCACATGGTGGGGGTTCACACGGCGGGGGTTCACATGGTGGGGGTTCACACAGTGGGGGTTCACACAGCGGTGGTTCACACGATGGGGTTCACATGGTGGGGTTCACATGGCGGAGTTCCCACGGGGGGTTCACAGGGTGGGGTTCACATGGTGGGGGTTCACACAGCGGTGGTTCACACGATGGGGTTCACATGGCAGAGTTCCCACAGGGGGGGGTTCACACAGCGGGGTTCACATGGCGGGGGTTCACACTGCGGGGTTCACACGGTGGGGTTCACATGGTGGGGTTCACATGGCAGAGTTCCCACGAGCGGGGGTTCACACGGTGGGGTTCACGCGGCGGGGGTTCACACAGAGGTGGTTCACACGGTGGGGTTCACATGGTGGGGTTCACATAGTGGGGTTCACACGGCGGGGTTCACATTGCGGAGGTTCACACAGCGGTGGTACCACACGGTGGGGTTCACAAAGTGGGGTTCACAAAGTGGGGTTCACATGGCAGGGTTCACATGGCGGGGGTTCACACAGCAGTAGTTCACATGGTGGGGTTCACATGGCAGAGTTTCCACGGGGGGGTTCACACAGCGGGGTTCACATGGCGGGGGTTCACACGGTGGGGTTCACATGGCAAAGTTCCGACGGGGGGGGGTTCACACAGCGGGGTTCACACAGTGGGGTTCACATGGCGGGGTTCCCATGGCGGAGTTCCCATGGGGGGTTCACATGGCGGGGTTCACACGGCGGGGGTGCACACAGCGGTGGTTCACACGGTGGGGTTCACATGGTGGGGTTCACACAGCGGGGTTCACATGGCGGGGGTTCACACAGCGGTGGTTCATACAGTGGGGTTCTCATGGTGGGGTTCACATGGCAGAGTTCCGACGGGGGGGTTCACACAGCGGGGTTCACATGGCGGGGTTCCCATGGCGGAGTTCCCACGGCGGGGTTCACATGGCGGGGGTTCACACGGCGGGGGTGCACACAGCGGTGGTTCACGCGGTGGGGTTCACATGTTGGGGTTCACACGGCGGGGTTCACATGGCGGGGGTTCATACGGTGGGGTTCTCATGGTGGGGTTCACATGGCAGAGTTCCCACGGGGGGTTCACATGGCAGGGGTTCACATGGCGGGGGTTCACACGGCGGGGGGTTCACATGGCGGGGGTTCACACGGTGGGGTTCACATGGCGGAGTTCCCACGAGGGGGGTTCACACAGTGGGGTTCCCGCGGTGGGGTTCACACGGCGGGGGTTCACACAGCGGTGGTTCACACGTGAGGTTCACATGGTGGGGTTCACATCGTGGGGTTCACATGGCCGAGTTCCCACGGGGGGTTCACGGTGGGGTTCACATGGCGGGGGTTCACACAGTGGTGGTTCCCATGGGGGGTTCACACAGTAGGGTTCACACAGCGGTGGTTCACATGGCGGAGTTCACACGGCGGGGTTCACACGGTGGGGTTCACATGGTGGGGTTCACATGGCAGGGGTTCACATGGTGGGCTTCACACGGTGGGCTTCACACAGCAGGGGTTCACACGGTGGGGTTCACATAGTGGGGGTTCACACGGTGTGGTTCACGTGGGGGTTCACATGGCGAGGTTCACATGGTGGGGTTCACACGGCAGGGTTCACATGGGGGGTTCACATGGCGGAGTATGGTGGGGTTCACACGGTGGGGTTCACATGGTGGGGTTCACATGGTGGGGGTTCACACGGTGGGGTTCACACGGTGGGGTTCACATGGCGGGGGTTCACACGGCGGGGTTCACATGGCAGGGTTCACATGGCGGGGGTTCACATGGCAGGGGTTCACTTGGCGGGGTTCACACGGTGGGGTCCACTTGGCGGGGTTCACATGGCAGGGTTCACGTGGGGGGTTCACATGGTGGGGTTCACATGGCGGGGTTTACATGGCTGAGTATGGTGGGGTTCACATGGTGGGGTTCACACAGCGGGGTTCACATGGTGGGGTTCACATGGAGGGGTTCATATAGCGGGGGTTCACATGGTGGGGTTCACGCGGCAGGGTTCACATGGCGGGCATTCATATGGCGGGGGGTCACACGGTGGGGTTCACACGGCAGGGGTTCACTTGGCGGGGTTTACACGGCGGGGTTCACATGGTGGGCGTTCATATGGCGGGGGTCACATGGTGGGGTTCACACGGCAGGGGTTCACTTGGCGGGGTTCACATGGCGGGGTTCACATGGTGGGATTCACACGGCAGGGGTTCACATGGCGGGCGTTCATATGGCGGGGGCTCACATGGTGGGGTTCACATGGTGGGAACTTGCGTTCCTGCTGGGGATTTTCTGTGGGTGATTTTCAGTGTCAGGAAAAAGGCCCCCTATCTGCGTTTGACACATAAGAGAAGCTCCTTTTTGGGCAACGAGCTTCACACGATTTTTAAATTCGCTGTTTTGCTGTGATTACTGTACGATTTAGTTGCGTGACGATCGCACCATTTAGTATGAATGGCACCCAGGGGCATGGAACCGCAGGCAGAATGGCGGATATTCCACCCATGATTTTTAATAGTAAGTGTAGGCGGGACTATTGTGTTTAGTTAGAATAGAGGAAATCTGGATGTGTGTTGGGTCACACTCAGTCCTATCCATAAACCTCACTAGAGCTGGGCACCGGGGGCATGTACCCCAAATCTATGAGAGCACCCTGAGTCCCAACCAGGGGGGCCGTCCATTAAGGGAGCCGCTCCGTCTATCACGCCACCCCACTATATGTAGAATGGATAGTCATACATTGTATGAATCTATCTATGGCCCCCACTGCCACCCCCTATTCAGGCGTCCGGACCCGTCTCGGACGCCAGGCACCTAATTTCCAGTGGCGGGGGGGTTTCTTTTGAAGCACCTGATTAGAGCGCAGAACTCGGAGCGCAGAGCATTGTGTTTGGAGCCCACCCAGGTGTGTTAGAAATTAATATTTGGTTTTCTAACACTGAACCGCCTCTCTGCCAATCAGGAAGCGCGGATCTAATACCCGTCACCTGATTGGCTGAAGGCACAGGCATTACTATTGGACGCCTAGCGGAACAGAAGAAGAGACGCACAGGAACCATGGAGGATACAGGAGCCGTCGCCTGACCCACTGCATGTTCCACAGCTCACTGCCGTCACCCGCTGCCTGACCCGCCATCAAAATGGGGTACGTGCCGGTCAGACAAAGAGGGGGCGGGCCTCACATTGGCTGCATATGATGGGCATGTTGAGGCTGTATTTGATGGAATTTAATGGGCATAGTGGCTGCATATGATGGGCACAGTGACTTCATTTGAAGAGCACAGTGGCTGCATTTAATGGGCACAGTGGCTTAATTTTATGAGGGCACAGTGGCTGCATTTGATGGACACAGTGGCTGCATATGATGGGCACAGTGGCTGCATTTGATGGGCACAGTGGCTGCATATGATGGGCAGTGGCTGCATATGATGGACACAGTGGCTGCATTTGATGGGCACAGTGGCTGCATTTGATGGGCACAGTGGCTGCATTTGATGGGCACAGTGGCTGCATTTGATGGGCACAGTGGCTGCATTTGATGGGCACAGTGGCTGTATATGATGGGCACAGTGGCTGCATTTGATGGACACAGTGGCTGCATTTGATGGGCACAGTGGCTGCATTTGATGGGCACAGTGGCTGCATTTGATGGGCACAGTGGCTGTATATGATGGGCACAGTGGCTGCATTTGATGGGCACAGTAGCTGCATCTGATGGGCACAGCTGGCTGCATTTGATGGGCACAGTGGCTGCAACTGATGGGCACAGTGGCTGCAATTGATGGGCACAAGTCTGACAGGTGGTGGGGGGACGGGAGCTACAAGCTGCTAAAGCACACAAATTAAGGACAAACGTGGTCTGTTTTGGCATCAAGAATCAGGGCACTCAACGTCAGACGCAAAGCAATGCCAAGGTAAGGGGGGGCGGGCCTCACATTGGCTGCATATGATGGGCATGTTGAGGCTGTATTTGATGGAATTTAATGGGCATAGTGGCTGCATATGATGGGCACAGTGGCTGCATTTAATGGGCACAGTGGCTTAATTTTATGAGGGCACAGTGGCTGCATTTGATGGACACAGTGGCTGCATATGATGGGCACAGTGGCTGCATTTGATGGGCACAGTGGCTGCATATGATGGGCAGTGGCTGCATATGATGGACACAGTGGCTGCATTTGATGGGCACAGTGGCTGCATTTGATGGGCACAGTGGCTGCATATGATGGGCACAGTGGCTGCATTTGATGGGCACAGTGGCTGTATATGATGGGCACAGTGGCTGCATATGATGGGCACAGTGGCTGTATATGATGGGCACAGTGGCTGCATTTGATGGGCACAGTAGCTGCATCTGATGGGCACAGCTGGCTGCATTTGATGGGCACAAGTCTGACAGGTGGTGGGGGGACGGGAGCTACAAGCTGCTAAAGCACACAAATTAAGGAAAAACGTGGGCTGTTTTGGCATCAAGAATCAGGGCACTCATCGTCAGATGGAAAGCAATGCCAAGGTAAGAGGGGGCGGGCCTCACATTGGCTGCATATGATGGGCATGTTGAGGCTGTATTTGATGGAATTTAATGGGCATAGTGGCTGCATATGATGGGCACAGTGGCTTCATTTGAAGAGCACAGTGGCTGCATTTAATGGGCACAGTGGCTTAATTTTATGAGGGCACAGTGGCTGCATTTGATGGACACAGTGGCTGCATATGATGGGCACAGTGGCTGCATTTGATGGGCACAGTGGCTGCATATGATGGGCAGTGGCTGCATATGATGGACACAGTGGCTGCATTTGATGGGCACAGTGGCTGCATTTGATGGGCACAGTGGCTGCATATGATGGGCACAGTGGCTGCATTTGATGGGCACAGTGGCTGTATATGATGGGCACAGTGGCTGCATATGATGGGCACAGTGGCTGCATATGATGGGCACAGTGGCTGTATATGATGGGCACAGTGGCTGCATTTGATGGGCACAGTAGCTGCATTTGATGGGCACAGCTGGCTGCATTTGATGGGCACAGTGGCTGCAACTGATGGGCACAGTGGCTGCAATTGATGGGCACAAGTCTGACAGGTGGTGGGGGGACGGGAGCTACAAGCTGCTAAAGCACACAAATTAAGGAAAAACGTGGGCTGTTTTGGCATCAAGAATCAGGGCACTCAACGTCAGACGCAAAGCAATGCCAAGGTAAGTACATTTCAGGGAGTGAAGAGGGGATTTGTGCTGTGGTAAGGAACTTGTCTGACCTCAGCACACTGTGCGTTTTTTACATCTGACCCCTGTGCTTTGTGCATAGTGTACCCCTGACCTCTGTACTTATTTACAGGCCCCTTCCCTCGCTCTCCATCCTGAAAATTGCACCCCCACAGCAGGGGGAATCAGATGTGGGCAGGACCGGGAGGATGGTCAGTGCAATTACAGGAACGATGCCCTGTGTGTCTCTCCCTGCAGCAGCTGAAAGCTTCTGGGACAAGGGGAAAAACTGCCTTTCAGCTGCTGGAAGGCATCGTTCCTGTAATTGCACCCCTGCAGCACCGATCATCCTCCCTGACCTGCCCACATCTGATTCCCCCTGCTGCCTGGGCCTTGTACAGAAGGACTTGTGGTACCCCCTTATCAATGGCCCTGGATCACAGGATACTACAGGGGGCCATCAATAAAGGAGAACCCTCCCGAGAACTTTCCAAAATACACAGAGATCATAGGATACTACAGGGGGCTATCAAAGATGGACAACCCTCCCAGGAACCTACATAAATACACACAGAGATCACAGGATACTACAGGGGGGCTTTCAATGATGGAGAACCCTCCTGAGAGCTTCCAAACAAACACAGAGTTCCCAGGATACTGCAAGGGGCTATCAATGATGGAGAACCCTTCAGGAGAAGAGACTCATCTTATTGGGACCATACACAGAGGAGAACCCTCCTGAGAACCTTCAAAAATACACAGAGATAACAGGATACTACAGGGGGCTATCAACTATGGAGAACCCTCCCGGGAACTTCCAAACTTACACAGAAATCACAGGATACTACCGGGGGCTATCAATGATGGAGTACCCGACTGAGAACCTCAAAACTTACACAGAGATCACAGGATACTTCATTGGGCTATCGATGATGGAGTACCCTCCTGACAATCTCCAAACATGCACAGAGACCACAGGATACTACAGGGGGCTATCAATGATGGAGTAGCCTCCTTAAAACCTACAAAATACATGGAGATCACATGATACTACAGATGGCTACCAATGATGAAAACCCCTCCCGAGAACCTCCAAAAATAGAGGCGAACCCGCTCCAGGCGTCTGTTCCCAATTATCTCGTACCTCTTCAGGTGTGGGTGTGGCTCAGTATGCAACCATATGTAAAGAACAAAAAAAAAGTCCGGATGGCCGCACTCCAATGAAAATAATTCCTTTATTTAATGTAGATCCATACAGCAGGGATAAAACCACTAACGCATTTCACACCGTTAAGGCAGGTGCTTATTCACAGCCCTAACCCTAACCTCCAAAAATACACAGAGATCACAGGATACTACAGGGGGCTATCAATGATGGAGTCCCATCCTGAGACCCTCCAAACATACACAAAGATCAGAGGATAATACAGAGGACTATCAACGATGGAGTACCCGACTGAGAACCTCAAAACTTACACAGAGACCACAGGATACTACAGGGAGCTATCAATGATGGAGTAGCCTCCTGTGAACCTCCAAAATACACAGAGATCATAGAATACTATAGGGGCTATTAACACTGGAGTAGCCTCCTTAAAACCTCCAAAATCCACAGAGATCACAGGATACTACAGGGGGCTACCAATGATGGAGAACCCTCCCGAGAACCTCCAAACATTAAGAGATCACAAGTTACTACAGGGGGCTATCAATGATGGAGAACCCTCCAGAGAACCTCCAAACATTAAGAGATCACAGGTTACTACAGGGGGCTATCAATGATGGAGAACCCTCCAAAACCCAACAGAGGTCAAAGGATACAGGGGATTATCAATGATGAAGTACCCTCTCGAAAACCTCCAAACATGCACAGAGACAACAGGATACAACAAGGGGGCTATCAATGATGGAGAACCCTCCCGAGAACCTCCAAAAATACACAGAGGTCACCGGATACTACAGGGGGCTATCAATGATGGAGAACCATCCCGAGAACCTCCAAAAATACACAGGGATCAAAGAATACTACAGGGGGCTATCAATGATGGAGAACCCTCTTGAGAACCTCCAAACATGCACAGAGTTCCCAGGATACTACACATCAATAAAGATAAATGATTTGTGTTTTATTCCACAAAATGGTCAAATCGATCAACGACAAAAGACAGCAACAGACTGGCAGCCAATCGCTGGTCTTGCTTATTTTCAATCAACTGTGACTAATTGGCTGCATTTTTGCTTTCTGTCCTTCATACATCAGTGCCAACTATCGTGTTATATTATCTTCTATACTTTTGTTCATGTTCCTTTATTCCACCCGGTATCCAGTCTAGTGTCAGACATACAGTATGTCTGTTAAAATACAGTATGTCGTGTTAAATCCATATATTCTCAGTAATGTGTCAGTGTACCCCTTCCAGGCATTGATTTCCTCTTACAGGGATCACAATACTCCCCCCCAACATGACTTTCATCTGCTTTTCTCTCCAGAAGGATGACACCATCTTTTTCCAGGCATCATCCAGGATTACCATCTACTTCCAGGACTGTGGAGGAGGAGCCGCACCACTACTTCCAGCACCGGTTCATCTCAGAGTAAATCTTCTGCCCCCACATATGTATTTTTTATGAACTGCATCACGTTACTATTGTTTGTAGTATGGTGACATCTAGTGGCAGTTTTGAGCCACTACAATTTGTTCACTATGTGATTTTGTTTTTTTTTTCTCTGTCTTCCCCTTCTGTTTAGCATGAGTTTGTTCAGTCTTAGCTAGACCCGGGGCATTGCTAGGTCTACAAAAGATCTGGGGCTAGAGCCCATAGCAGCAAAGTAAAGAAAATCTTACGCTTGGGCGGGCATACACATGTATATAATATACGTGTGTGTATGTATATATATATATATATATATGTTGCATTATATATTATACATATTATCATTACATCAGGGTCCCAAGAGAGCCCCCCTTACATCAGGGTCCCCAGAGAGCCCGCATCCACTTACTACATCAGGGTCCCCAAAGAGCCTCCCCCTTACATCAGGGTCCCTAGAGAGCCTCCCCTTACATCAGGGTCCACAGAGAGCCTCCCCCTTACATCAGGGTCCACAGAGAGCCTCCCCCTTACATCAGGGTCCCTAGAGAGCCCCCTTACATCATGGTCCCCAGAGATCACCTTCCTTACATTAGGGTCCCCAGAGAGCCCCTTCCTTACATCAGGGTCCCCCAGAGAGCCCCTACTTACACCAGAGTCCCCAGAGAGCCTCCCTCTTGCATCAGGGTCCCCAGAGAGCCTCCCCCACTTACATCAGGGTCCCCAGGGAGCCCCCCTACATCAGGGTCCCCAGAGAGCCCCCCACGTACATCAGGGTCCCCAGAGAGCCCCCCACTTACATCAGGGTCCCCAGGGAGCCCCCCTACATCGGGGTCCCCAGAGAGCCCCCCACGTACATCAGGGTCCCCAGAGTGCCCCTCCTTACCTCAGAGTCCCCAGAGAGCCGCTCCTTACATCAGGGTCACCAGAGCGAGGGCGGGCAGTGAGAGATGATGCCATCTCTCTGCTCTCCCGTGCTGCCTGCCCGCTCACCGGTGCTGCCCGCTGCACTCGCGGCCTGGCTACAAAGAGGCCACGGCCGTCTCTGAGAGACTCGGGGCTATCGGCCCTAGATTAGGGGCTATAGCTCCAAAAGCCACCCCCTAGCGACGCCACTGGCTAGACCCTTCACTCTCCTTCCATGTTCCCTCAGTCAGTGATAGTATGCCGCAGAGACAGGGCTTAGAAAAGAATTACCGGTACACTTTAAAAGACTGGAAACATGTTCTCTGTACTGCGATTATGAAATAGAACAATAGAGTGTCTGGGGAAGTCCAGACAGCTTTACCCCGATCAGCCATAACTATGCACACTGACTGGTGAAGTCAATAACATTGATTATCTCAATACAATGGCATCTGAAAGTTGGTAGACTATATTAGGCAGCAGCTGAACATGTTGTCCCTAAAGTCAATGTATTGAAAGCAGAAAAAATGTTAATTGCAGTTTGTTGTGTATGGGGGGCAGTGTAGTCGCAGTCCGGTCAGGGTGTCCATGCTGACCCAAGTCCACAGCCAAAAGTGCCTACAATGGCCATGTGATCATCAGAACTGGAGCACAAAGCAATGGAAGAAGGTGGCCTGGTCTGATGAATCATGGGGATGGCCGGGTGGGTCACTTACCTGGGGAAGAGATGGCACCAGGATGGAGTATGGGAAGAAGACAAGCCGGCGGAGGCAGTGTGATGCTTTGGGAAATGTTACATACATAGTTACATAGTAGATAAGGTTGAATAAAGACAATAGTCCATCCAGGTCAATCTGTGTTGGTGTGAGTGGGTAGGTCTGGGTGTGTGTTGGTGTGAGTGGGTATGTGTGGATGTGTGTTGGTGTGTGTGTGTTGGTGTTGGTGGGTGTGTGTGTTGGTGGGTGTGTGTTGGTGTTGGTAGGTGTGTGTGTTGGTGGGTGTGTGTGGGTGTGTGTTGGTGTGTTTGTGGGTGTGTGTGTGTTGGTGGGTGTGTGTTGGTGTTGGTAGGTGTGTATGTTGGTGGGTGTGTGTTGGTGTGTGTGTGTTGGTGTTGGTGTGTGTTGGTGGGTGTGTGTTGGTGTGTGTGTGTTGGTGGGTGTGTGTTGGTGTGTGTGTGTTGGTGGGTGTGTGTTGGTGGGTGTGTGTTGGTGGGTGTGTGTTGGTGGGTGTGTGTTGGTGTTGGTGTGTGTTGGTGGGTGTGTGTTGGTGGGTGTGTGTTGGTGTGTGTGTGTTGGTGGGTGTGTGTTGGTGGGTGTGTGTTGGTGGGTGTGTGTTGGTGGGTGTTTGTTGGTGTTGGTGTGTGTTGGTGGGTGTGTGTTGGTGGGTGTGTGTTGGTGTGTGTGTGTTGGTGTTGGTGTGTGTTGGTGGGTGTGTGTTGGTGGGTGTGTGTTGGTGTGTGTGTGTTGGTGTTGGTGTGTGTTGGTGGGTGTGTGTTGGTGTGTGTGTGTTGGTGGGTGTGTGTTGGTGTGTGTGTGTTGGTGGGTGTGTGTTGGTGGGTGTGTGTTGGTGGGTGTGTGTTGGTGGGTGTGTGTTGGTGTGTGTGTGTGTTGGTGTGTGTGTGTGTTGGTGGGTGTGTGTTGGTGGGTGTGTGTTGGTGGGTGTGTGTTGGTGGGTGTGTGTTGGTGTTGGTGGGTGTGTGTTGTTGTGTGTGTGTTGGTGTTGGTGGGTGTGTGTTGGTGTTGGTGGGTGTGTGTTGGTGTTGGTGGGTGTGTGTTGGTGTGAGTGGGTGAGTGCTTGTGTAGATAATCATTTCCCATATCCCTGAATGTTGTGCTCCCTAGGATGCGCATCCAAGAGTCTTTTAAAACTAACAATACTGCTTACACCACCGATTGTGGAAGGGAGTTCCACATCCTTAGCACACACAGTGAAAAATTGCCGTTAAAGGAAGGTGTACCCTGATGGCATTTGGCAGGTAGCCTTTGTCGCAGGCGGAGAGTCCTTTTTTCCGGGTCTGGTGGTGCGGTGGGAGTCATGATGGATGATGGATCTACATCAGGGGGCATTGGTTTTTGTTTATTAAAGGCTCCTGTCTTTTTTTTACACTTTTTTTTTTGGAGAATGGGTAGGGGTACAATATACTCTATACTGATTCATATAGGGAGATGGACAAAATTTGGGGGCCCACTTACTATACTGTACATGGAGAGACTTTACTATACTGTATATGGAGAGACTTTACTTTACTGTACATGGACAGACTTTACTATACTGTACATGGGCAGACTTTACTATACTGTACATGGACAGACTTTACTATACTCTACATGGACAGACTTTACTATACTGTGCATGGAAAGACTTCACTATACTGTACATGGAGAGACTTTACTATACTGTACATGGACAGACTTTACTATACTGTACATGGAAAGACTTTACTATACTGTACATGGACAGACTTTACTATACTTTACATGGGAAGACTTTACTATACTGTACATGGACAGACTTTACTATACTGTACATGGGAAGACTTTACTATACTGTACATGGACAGACTTTACTATACTGTACATGGGAAGACTTTACTATACTGTACATGGACAGACTTTACTATACTGTACATGGACAGACTTTACTATACTGTACATGGGAAGACTTTACTATACTGTACATGGGAAGACTTTACTATACTGTACATGGAGAGACTTTACTATACTGTACATGGACAGACTTTACTATACTGTACATGGGCAGACTTTACTATACTGTACATGGGAAGACTTTACTATACTGTACATGGACAGACTTTACTATACTGTACATGGGGAGACTTTACTATACTGTACATGGGCAGACTTTACTATACTGTACATGGACAGACTTTACTATACTGTACATGGGCAGACTTTACTATACTTTACATGGGAAGACTTTACTATACTGTACATGGACAGACTTTACTATACTGTACATGGAGAGACTTTACTATACTGTACATGGGAAGACTTTACTATACTGTACATGGAGAGACTTTACTATACTGTACATGGACAGACTTTACTATACTGTACATGGACAGACTTTACTATACTGTACATGGAGAGACTTTACTATACTGTACATGGGAAGACTTTACTATACTGTACATGGAGAGACTTTACTATACTGTACATGGACAGACTTTACTATACTGTACATGGACAGACTTTACTATACTGTACATGGACAGACTTTACTATACTGTACATGGACAGACTTTACTATACTGTACATGGGCAGACTTTACTATACTGTACATGGAGAGACTTTACTATACTGTACATGGAGAGACTTTACTATACTGTACATGGAGAGACTTTACTATACTGTACATGGAGAGACTTTACTATACTGTACATGGACAGACTTTACTATACTGTACATGGAGAGACTTTACTATACTGTACATGGAGAGACTTTACTATACTGTACATGGACAGACTTTACTATACTGTACATGGGAAGACTTTACTATACTGTACATGGAGAGACTTTACTATACTGTACATGGGGAGACTTTACTATACTGTACATGGGCAGACTTTACTATACTGTACATGGACAGACTTTACTATACTGTACATGGAGAGACTTTACTATACTGTACATGGGGAGACTTTACTATACTGTACATGGGCAGACTTTACTATACTGTACATGGACAGACTTTACTATACTGTACATGGACTTTACTATACTGTACATGGAGAGACTTTACTATACTGTACATGGGGAGACTTTACTATACTGTACATGGGAAGACTTTACTATACTGTACATGGACAGACTTTACTATACTGTACATGGGGAGACTTTACTATACTGTACATGGGCAGACTTTACTATACTGTACATGGACAGACTTTACTATACTGTACATGGACAGACTTTACTATACTGTACATGGAGAGACTTTACTATACTGTACATGGACAGACTTTACTATACTGTACATGGACAGACTTTACTATACTGTACATGGACAGACTTTACTATACTGTACATGGGAAGACTTTACTATACTGTACATGGACAGACTTTACTATACTGTACATGGAGAGACTTTACTATACTGTACATGGACAGACTTTACTATACTGTACATGGGGAGACTTTACTATACTGTACATGGAGAGACTTTACTATACTGTACATGGAGAGACTTTACTATACTGTACATGGAGAGACTTTACTATACTGTACATGGACAGACTTTACTATACTGTACATGGACAGACTTTACTATACTTTACATGGGAAGACTTTACTATACTGTACATGGGGAGACTTTACTATACTGTACATGGACAGACTTTACTATACTGTACATGGACAGACTTTACTATACTGTACATGGACAGACTTTACTATACTGTACATGGACAGACTTTACTATACTGTACATGGAGAGACTTTACTATACTGTACATGGGAAGACTTTACTATACTGTACATGGACAGACTTTACTATACTGTACATGGAAAGACTTTACTATACTGTACATGGACAGACTTTACTATACTGTACATGGAAAGACTTTACTATACTGTACATGGGCAGACTTTACTATACTGTACATGGACAGACTTTACTATACTGTACATGGGAAGACTTTACTATACTGTACATGGACAGACTTTACTATACTGTACATGGACAGACTTTACTATACTGTACATGGGGAGACTTTACTATACTGTACATGGGAAGACTTTACTATACTGTACATGGACAGACTTTACTATACTGTACATGGGGAGACTTTACTATACTGTACATGGGCAGACTTTACTATACTGTACATGGACAGACTTTACTATACTGTACATGGACAGACTTTACTATACTGTACATGGGAAGACTTTACTATACTGTACATGGAGAGACTTTACTATACTGTACATGGAGAGACTTTACTATACTGTACATGGAGAGACTTTACTATACTGTACATGGACAGACTTTACTATACTGTACATGGAGAGACTTTACTATACTGTACATGGACAGACTTTACTATACTGTACATGGACAGACTTTACTATACTGTACATGGATAGACTTTACTATACTGTACATGGGGAGACTTTACTATACTGTACATGGACAGACTTTACTATACTGTACATGGACAGACTTTACTATACTGTACATGGAAAGACTTTACTATACTGTACATGGACAGACTTTACTATACTGTACATGGAAAGACTTTACTATACTGTACATGGGCAGACTTTACTATACTGTACATGGACAGACTTTACTATACTGTACATGGAGAGACTTTACTATACTGTACATGGAGAGACTTTACTATACTGTACATGGAGAGACTTTACTATACTGTACATGGAGAGACTTTACTATACTGTACATGGACAGACTTTACTATACTGTACATGGAGAGACTTTACTATACTGTACATGGGGAGACTTTACTATACTGTACATGGACAGACTTTACTATACTGTACATGGAAAGACTTTACTATACTGTACATGGACAGACTTTACTATACTGTACATGGAAAGACTTTACTATACTGTACATGGGCAGACTTTACTATACTGTACATGGACAGACTTTACTATACTGTACATGGGAAGACTTTACTATACTGTACATGGACAGACTTTACTATACTGTACATGGACAGACTTTACTATACTGTACATGGACAGACTTTACTATACTGTACATGGGAAGACTTTACTATACTGTACATGGACAGACTTTACTATACTGTACATGGAGAGACTTTACTATACTGTACATGGAGAGACTTTACTATACTGTACATGGAGAGACTTTACTATACTGTACATGGAGAGACTTTACTATACTGTACATGAACAGACTTTACTATACTGTACATGGGCAGACTTTACTATACTGTACATGGACAGACTTTACTATACTGTACATGGACAGACTTTACTATACTTTACATGGGAAGACTTTACTATACTGTACATGGACAGACTTTACTATACTGTACATGGGCAGACTTTACTATACTGTACATGGAGAGACTTTACTATACTGTACATGGACAGACTTTACTATACTGTACATGGACAGACTTTACTATACTGTACATGGAGAGACTTTACTATACTGTACATGGACAGACTTTACTATACTGTACATGGGCAGACTTTACTATACTGTACATGGACAGACTTTACTATACTGTACATGGACAGACTTTACTATACTTTACATGGGAAGACTTTACTATACTGTACATGGACAGACTTTACTATACTGTACATGGACAGACTTTACTATACTGTACATGGACAGACTTTACTATACTGTACATGGAGAGACTTTACTATACTGTACATGGACAGACTTTACTATACTGTACATGGGCAGACTTTACTATACTGTACATGGACAGACTTTACTATACTGTACATGGACAGACTTTACTATACTTTACATGGGAAGACTTTACTATACTGTACATGGACAGACTTTACTATACTGTACATGGACAGACTTTACTATACTGTACATGGACAGACTTTACTATACTGTACATGGACAGACTTTACTATACTGTACATGGAGAGACTTTACTATACTGTACATGGACAGACTTTACTATACTGTACATGGAGAGACTTTACTATACTGTACATGGAGAGACTTTACTATACTGTACATGGGCAGACTTTACTATACTGTACATGGGCAGACTTTACTATACTGTACATGGAGAGACTTTACTATACTGTACATGGACAGACTTTACTATACTGTACATGGGCAGACATTACTATACTGTACATGGGAAGACTTTACTATACTGTACATGGGAAGACTTTACTATACTGTACATGGGCAGACATTACTATACTGTACATGGGAAGACTTTACTATACTGTACATGGGAAGACTTTACTATACTGTACATGGGAAGACTTTACTATACTGTACATGGGCAGACTTTACTATACTGTACATGGAAAGACTTTACTATACTGTACTGGGCACCACCTTCAGACCTGAAGGCAGTTCAGCGCTTCCTGGGCTTTGCAAATTTCTATCGAAAATTCATTAAGAACTTTGCCACCATTGCACATCCCATCACCTCTCTCACCAGGAAGACTCCGACTACCTTTAAATGGACTACTGAAGCCCAGGCAGCCTTCACTCAGTTAAAGAAAGCCTATACCTCTGCACCAATCCTACGCCATCCTGTTCCTGAGCTACCTTTTATTGTGGAGGTAGATGCATCTGAAGTAGGGGTGGGGGCGCTTTTGTCACAAAAGGATCCTGTAAATGCTGCCATCCACCCCTGTGCCTTCTTGTCTCGGAAATATTCCCCAGCAGAGCGCAATCATGATATAGGCAACAGAGAACTTCTAGCCATAAAGCTCGCTTTGGAGGAATGGAGACATTGGCTGGAGGGAGCTCGCTATCCATTCATAGTTCTGACTGACCACAAAAACCTTGAATACATCCGTTCTGCTAAAAGACTGAACTCACGTCAAGCCAGGTGGTCATTGTTCTTCTCCAGATTTGACTTCACAATTTCATATTTACCAGGACCAAGAAACATTAAGGCTGACGCCTTGTCTTTTTATCAGAGTCTCCTCCTCCGCTTCCTCCACAACCCATTATCTCTGAGGATAGGATTTTGGCTTTCACCCAGACTGACATCTCTGAGGCCTTGTTACCTGCACAGGCTGAAGCCCCTCCCTCCACTCCCTCCGGTATGCTTTTTGTGCCCCTGGCTCTTCGTTTGCAGGTATTGCAGCAGGTACATGCATCAAAACCTGCAGCACATCCGGGGTTTAGACAAACTTTTGAGACTATCTCTCGCAACCTCTGGTGGCCATCGATTAGGCAGGATGTGTTAGCCTTCGTCCAGGCCTGTGAAGTTTGTGCCAGAAGCAAGAGCAGTACCTCTAAGCCGCCCGGTCTCCTACGTCCTCTACCAATACCTACCTGTCCCTGGACCCATTTATCTATGGACTTTATCACTGACTTGCCTCCGTCCCAGGGATGTTCCACGATCTGGGTGGTGGTAGACGGGTTCAGTAAAATGGCCCACTTTGTTCCGCTTCCGAAACTTCCATCTGCTAAAGAACTGGCATCTTTATTCATTAAACATGTTTTCAGGCTCCATGGGGCACCAATCAACATTGTCTCAGACCGTGGCTCTCAGTTTATAGCCCAGTTTTGGAAGGCCCTTTGCTCTCAGCTGGGGATTAAGTTATCATATTCTTCAGCATATCATCCTGAGACAAACGGCCAAACAGAAAGGACTAATCAGACTCTAGAGAAGATGGTACGTTGTCTGATGGCCAATGATGAGGTGGAGTGGGTCAACGTCCTGCCATGGGCAGAGTTTGCCTTTAATAACTGTGCCAGCACATCTACAGGGACCTCTCCTTTCTTCTGTGTTTACGGGTTGCATCCTCGTGTGTGCTCCTTTGATCTTCCACCCTCTGATGTGCCAGATGCCAACACCACAATAGAAAATTTCTCCAAAATCTGGTCCGATGTTAATCGTGCTATTTCTCGCTCTGTGCTGGCTTTTAAGAAAATGGCGGACAAGAGGCGCTCAAAGGCACCAGGATATAAAGTTGGTGACAAAGTGTGGCTATCATCCAGGAATCTGTCCCTGCATGTTCCATCTAAAAAACTTGGCCCAAAATTCATCGGGCCCTATGAAATTTCGGAGATTGTTTTTTTTTTTTTTTTTTTTTCCCATAAAGGTTTTTATTGTGAACAAATGTTGTTACACAGTTTTTACAAACAATAGGTGGATAGACAACATGAATCATATTAACATGACTTATTTCACTACAGTAAAGCGAATCAGATATATGTTCAACTGTAAATCAAACAGACGTATAAAAGGGTAAGAAAGCCTCGAATTTGAGGCTTACCTCATCATCTGAGATCAGGAACCATCTTGAGCAGGAGTATCACCTTGAGTATGGCTTCAGAAATTAGGGGCTAATTGGAGGAATGGTCGAGTGTAGTTAACTATGAGTCCGCATGTTTGTTCCTGATCATGTGTGGAAGTGTCGGGCTTGTAAAGTGGGGTCTGTCTGTATGGTGAGTTAGTCTCGTCGGTTTTTGAATGTGAGGATTAGATGGCGAATTATACACCAAAGTTAGGGTAGTCATGGGAGTAAGTAGATGGTTATCGTCGTCAGTTCAGTTGGGGTATGGGTATAGAAAGGGGGATAGACATAGACGTGAATGGGATTGAGGGATAAAGTGAAAGATTGAAGTAAGTGGGGGAGGGAGGGAACTGGGGCATCCCCTCCCCAGTCTCCACCGGGCTTCAAGAGCATGGATGTTTTCGTGGGCGGATCCCTGTCTGAAGGGGGATTCCCCCCGGGATCCGCATTAAAGCGGGAGTGAGCGGATCAGCGAGTTTTGATGAATAGGTGTGTGTCTCAAAGGTGTTATTTGGCTTGTTTCAGTCAGTCGTTGTGGGAGGATTCGGGACGAATTGGCCTCATAATGGAGGTATATCTCTCTGTAGTGCAGAAGTGGGTCCAACATGCCCACGTTCGGGAGTATTTAGAAGGCGTATCTTTTGCAGTGTGGATTAATTCCTCCATTTCAGCCACTTTGCCCACACGGGAGAACCATTCAGACATAAAATAGTAGTGGACGTAAAATAGATAATAACCCCCTGGGGTCTGAGCAGGAGTCTGTATCCAACATAAGGGGGCAGCAATAGTGTAGAGTGAAATCAATATAAAAAATATAAATCACAATGCTATTATAAATAATAAAACAACTAAAGGTGCTATTGGTATATAAAGTGCATAACAATTGGGAATAAATGCATCCACAGTGGGGGGGTATACAGTATTATTTAGTGCAAATATAAAGTGCAGCGTGAGATGCCTATTAAAGGCAGTGAAGTAGTAGTGAACTGCTAATTCATACAGTGCATAATGTGCAAAAAATGTATATAATAAAGAAAAATGGATGTTACAGTGTCTCAAGTCCTTGTAAAATATTTAGCAGGAAAAAAAACCTTTTAAACCCAAAACACAAAAAGTCCATAAAATTCAAAAAAATGTGACGACAACGTCCTGGCATGCACACGTTGCAGTAAAAGTGCTCAAGTGCCTCACATCCAGTGCTTCTTCGTGTAACACCACTCAAGTTAGGTAGTGGCCCCTTACCTTTAGGTAATAGGGCAACAGCATGTGGCCAAAAAGGACTCTTTAAAATCCGCCTATGAGCTCCAGCGCGTCCCTCTCCAGCCTACGTCCTGGGATGGGGTTCCCTCAGGTATAGTGCCGAGGCGGGGGATACAAACGATGATAGGCAAAAAAGAAAGGCCAATAGTGTAATCCCGTTTTTTTAGAAATACAACCTCTTTTATTAAAAATGTATAGGTACTCACATTTAAAAATAAACAACAGCTAATATCATCCGACGAGCGGCGAGCTCGTATGCCTCTGTAGTGTATGCAGCCTGTCTCGTCCCTACGCGTGACGTCACACCACACGTGACTTCATGAAGTCACGTGTGGTGTGACGTCACGCGTAGGGACGAGACAGGCTGCATACACTACAGAGGCATACGAGCTCGCCGCTCGTCGGATGATATTAGCTGTTGTTTATTTTTAAATGTGAGTACCTATACATTTTTAATAAAAGAGGTTGTATTTCTAAAAAAACGGGATTACACTATTGGCCTTTCTTTTTTGCCTATCATCGTTTGTATCCCCCGCCTCGGCACTATACCTGAGGGAACCCCATCCCAGGACGTAGGCTGGAGAGGGACGCGCTGGAGCTCATAGGCGGATTTTAAAGAGTCCTTTTTGGCCACATGCTGTTGCCCTATTACCTAAAGGTAAGGGGCCACTACCTAACTTGAGTGGTGTTACACGAAGAAGCACTGGATGTGAGGCACTTGAGCACTTTTACTGCAACGTGTGCATGCCAGGACGTTGTCGTCACATTTTTTTGAATTTTATGGACTTTTTGTGTTTTGGGTTTAAAAGGTTTTTTTTCCTGCTAAATATTTTACAAGGACTTGAGACACTGTAACATCCATTTTTCTTTATTATATACATTTTTTGCACATTATGCACTGTATGAATTAGCAGTTCACTACTACTTCACTGCCTTTAATAGGCATCTCACGCTGCACTTTATATTTGCACTAAATAATACTGTATACCCCCCCACTGTGGATGCATTTATTCCCAATTGTTATGCACTTTATATACCAATAGCACCTTTAGTTGTTTTATTATTTATAATAGCATTGTGATTTATATTTTTTATATTGATTTCACTCTACACTATTGCTGCCCCCTTATGTTGGATACAGACTCCTGCTCAGACCCCAGGGGGTTATTATCTATTTTACGTCCACTACTATTTTAGTCATCCCACCCTGTAATTAATACCACCCACGCTTATTTGATTTTACAACCATCACGCATTCGAGTTTCCTAAGCGAAGCAGTACTTATATTTATTTTTATCTCTTTTAAAACAACTACCTAGGATCAGCGCAGCACTATCTATTTTTCATATTTACTCACAAGGTCAGGTGTTTACCTTTAACAGTGCATGCAGCTTTTCCAATTTTAGCCGATTCCATTTATGATAGCGCGGGAATAATCTATCTCTATATCATTCAGACATAGTTGGGATACAGGGGGATCTCCAGTGGGCTGAGATGCATAATTTGGCTGCGTTGATCATATGTATTCCCAGAGACTTTCTGTATGTGTGGGCTGAAGTGGAGGAATGGTGGAGAATGAGTCTGGCAGGAGTATAGTCCAGGGGGTATGTGGTTACCTGGGAAGTGATGTCATGAACCTGTTTCCAGAAAGTCTGGAGAAGAGGGCAGGACCACCAGATGTGTAAAAATGTGCCTATATCATTGAGGCATCTCCAACATGTGTTTGACGTGTCAGGAATAAATTTGTTTAGTAATTCAGGTGTACGGTACCATCGGGCTAGGGTTTTGTAATTATTCTCTTGTATCGTGACATTAAGGGAGCCCTTGTGTGCTATTGTGAAAATTCGTTCCCAGTTCTCTTCCGTTAGGTCTATTTGAGGTTCTCTTTCCCAAGCCTGGCAAGCTTTGGTATCTTTGGGGGAAGTCATGGCAAAGAGCATGGAGTGGGTATTTGCAATCAAGTGTTGTTGCGGTGTGGTTTGGGAGCATAGGAGATTGTTAATCCTGTATCCTATAGATTAAAACTCCCCCCATCCATGCGCATTCCAAATGTCTTTCATGTTTCATTGTTGAAACCTGTTCATTCCAGCCTCCAAGTAAATGAACCAGAACCTGTGGATGTGTTGGACAGTCAGGAATATGAAGTGGCATTTATTCTTGATTCCAGACGAGTGCGCAATTCCTTACAATATCTCGTTCATTGGAAAGGTTTCGGCCCAGAGGATCGATCTTGGGTCCCAGCTCGTGATCTTCATGCTGACCGACTTAAGAAGAAGTTTCATCTTCGTTATCCAAGTAAGCCTGGGGGTGCAGGAGCAACCCCTCGAGAAAGGGGGGGGTACTGTCAGTACTAGGATCCCTTTAGGACCCAGCACAACTCACCTGACACAGCCTTTACCTGGGAAACAACAATGATTGGCCAGCTCACCTTTAAATAACTTGCATCAGCATTCAATCATTGCTCGTGTTAGAGTTTACCTTGTGTTTGATCCAGTTGATATCTGCTCTGTGTATTTCGTGTATGACCCGGCTCATTTGACCCTGTTTGCTTGCTTCGGATTCGGTACCGTTTGGACTCTGATCTTCCTGTGTATGACCCAGCTTGCCTAGACTACATTTTTGCCTGATACCCCTAGTAAATTCATCTGCAGCGGTGAACTACAAGCACCAGACATCTATCCTCCACCTGTAGCGGTGAACTACAAACACCAGACACCATCAATCCTCATCTGCAGCGGTGAACTACAAGGTCCAGCAAACATCTACCTACATCTACAGCGGTGAACTACAAGTCCCAGCTGACCTGCTCTGCTCAGACCTGCTCATGGTATGTGCTCTTGTTCTTTGAATTCTTTGCATAATCAGAACACCTGAACCTGTTATATGCTCTAGCCTGACACCTAGGCCCGTGATTGACCTAGGCCCGTGATTGACCTAGGCCCATGATTGGCCTAGGCCCGTGATTGACCTAGGCCCGTGATTGACCTAGGCCCGTGATTGACCTAGGCCCATGATTGGCCTAGGCCCGTGATTGACCTAGGCCCGTGATTGACCTAGACCTGTGATTGACCTAGGCCCGTGATTGACCTAGACCCGTGATTGACCTAGACCCGTGATTGACCTAGGCCCAATGAAGTGAGAACTTTCCTGGATCATACTAAAACTTGTCAGTGATCTGTGGGATCCCTATGTGAAAGGTGTAGACAGGAAAGATCTTCCCCTGCGCTCGTGGCGGCAGTTTTAGTACAAAATGGTAACATTTTCAAATGATATAATATATTATGTAAAGAGAACATGCGTGTCCCGCTGCCTGAACTGACTGGGGGAAGTCTGGACAAGCTGGGTGATGAGGGAGAAAGGAAGCGCGGGATCTAACGCACAAATCAAGTTGATAAATAAAGTTTATTCTAAACAAATAAATGGATACAATGAAAATGACTACGTGTTCATAAAAACGGGTTACAATGTTCTCATTTGATAGTTCATTCGTTGTTAACGTTGGTCACCTTGATCTGCACACCGGCTGGTGAAGGAGTAGCAGCTTGTATAAAGAGGCTAGAGGTCTGAATCGATCGTTGGCTGACCCTACGATCCTCCTGTCAGAGTGCTGTAGTGTGCTGAATCTGACCCTATGATGGTGTACAGCACCAGGCTGTCTCCCAGGGGCATATCCGTCCGTCTCAGTATTCATATCCTTCTTCTATGGCCATTGTTTGCTAGTTGGGCTGTATTACATGCCGCTAGCGTTATTGAGCTTCACTAGTGCTTTTCCCTATTGGATCCTGGATTTTCCAGTGTTATCTTTCTGGTGGTTATTATCACTTTTTGACACGAGACGCACACCTGCCCTGCTGTAACAAAAATCAGTTGCGCGCTGTTTACTTTTTCACAGCTTGCTAGAAGCATTCCACATTTTTGGAAACCTTCCGGCTATTTGACGTTTGTACATGAGGCCTAGTCCACCTTAAGACAGTGAGATTCACTCTCCTCTTTTTTTTTCTTTGTTACGTCTCTGAACCTTGATCGTGTCCTGAAGAAGCCCAACGGCGAAACGCATAGACGCACAAGGGCTCATTGTACAAATTGTATCATTTTATATGATTTTTAATCTTTTTGAACACTGTGACTATACCATGTACTTTTTTCAATAAATATTATTTTTGTTATTTCTCTATTGTTTCCATGCCTCTAAAGTCCGACCTTTGGTTACTTGTTTAGTACCCCTTTTTTCCCCCCTTCAATTTACGGATGTGGCGTTGTGAGTGCTTTCCTTTTCATTCCTCACGACCCTATGATGGTCTCCAGCCATCATAGTGTGCAGGTCCAGATGACCAACGTTAACAACTAATGAACTACAATTATCGTACACACCGCACGGAACCTGAGAGCGCTGTGATGTGGATGGGAACACCACTAGAACAGAGGAGAATCCACCATCTGTCATGTGACACATCTCCCACACAGTCATCGTCTTTTTAAACCCACCACATGATACAGACCATTTTCTGCCTTCCAAGGCTCTGATGAAGAGGAATCCTCTCGAAACACGTTAGCCATTGATTCAGCCAAACCCTTGCATGGGTCTTTTAATCATTTCCACCTTTTTATCAAATGAGAATATTGTAATCTGTTTTTATGAACACGTAGTCATTTTTCGTTGTATTCATTTATTTGTTTAGAATAAACTTTATTTATCATCAACTTGATTCATGCGTTAGGTCCCGCGCCTCCTTTCTCCCTCATCACCCCCCTATGTGAAAGGGTTTGGACCCTCTGGCTCCCGGACTCATGAGGTTGGCTTTGGATTTACTGATGCATTTTTGGACCTCTTATTCTCGATTTAAGGTTACTGGCAAGGTTTTGCATCTGACAACTTACCTCAGGAGATAGGATGTTGGTATCTTTGTTTTCAGAGGTCCAGTGGAATCCGTGCCTCTATGGGTCATGAAAAGGGGAACTTACTCAGTATTAGGTGGGTGGTCACAAAAAGTTATGGCTGATCGGTGTGGATTGATTTACCAATATAAATTCTTAATTTCCTCAGCGGTTCCCCCCTCCTTTCCCCTGGGTGCTGCCATATGCAAAAGGAGGGTCTCCGGCTAAAATCCTCATTTTCAGGACGCTGAATGTGTAGCGAAAGTACCAAATTATTCAACCACCAATCGGTGTCCAGTGATTGGTGAATGGATTTCCTGTTGTATAAAAATATCAATTATTATTATTAATAAATATTATTATTATTATTTACTGTTATATTAAAATGCCTCAAATATTATTATTATTTTTTTTTAATAATTAATAATATTAATAAATAATAATTTTTGAGGTATTTTATACAACAGCAAAAAAAAATAATAATAATAAAAATAATAATTAATACCTTCTATCATACATTGAGATGAATATAATTCCAGACAGAAGAACTGACACTTCAATGTGAATACAAACAATAATACATTTTATTCATATATCAAAATATCAGAGCGGTGGTATGTTTATACTTATGTCTATAAATCTGGATATAAAATGCCATCACTACTATGGAGGTACCGTAGGGGCCTAGGCCCCCCCTGGGACCGCCATCTCATCACAGGCCACAGACAGCTGCGTGGCCCCCCCACCCGGCCCGGGCACGGAAAGGATTGATGGACGGTCAGGTGGGTTTGCATGGGGCGGGAATACATCGGGGAGGTCGGAGAATTCATGCCACGGAGAACATAATATCAGAACTGAAATAATAAAAAAAAAAATGATGAGAAGAAAACAGAAATGGTGGCACACCCCCTCCCCCCACACCTAAACTTCCCTGTCCCAGCAGCATGGTATAGACATGTATTGTAAATAGCACAGTGCCCACTGATAAAACATTACAGACTATTTCTAAATCCATCCAGTAAATCTACATGCACATTTATTCTCACAAATTGGGTAAAAACAAATGTTCTTTGGGGTATTTTCTCTTCTGAACTAATGTTCTTTAAAAAACCTCACTGTGGCCACCAGATGGAGCCAAAGAGCATAGGAAATACATTGGTCTTTTAACAATAGATACAATGTAATAATTCTAAAAAACAGGGGGGGGGGGGGCATATCTCTCAATTTTAGTATGTGTGAACAAACATAGGCAGGGTTAGAGACTGAGGACATACCACGGGCATGGTTGGAGACTGAGGACATACCACGGGCATGGTTGGAGACTGAGGACATACCACAGGCATGGTTAGAGACTGAGGGCATACCACAGGCATGGTTAGAGACTGAGGGCATACCACAGGCATGGTTAGAGACTGAGGACATACCACATGCATGGTTAGAGACTGAGGACATACCACAGGCATGGTTAGAGACTGAGGACATACCACATGCATGGTTAGAGACTGGGGACATACCACAGGCATGGTTAGAGACTGAGGACATACCACAGGCGTGGTTCGAGACTGAGGACATATCACAGGCATGGTTAGAGACTGAGGACATACCACATGCATGGTTAGAGACTAGGGACATACCACAGACATGGTTCGAGACTGAGGACATACCACAGGCATGGTTAGAGACTGGGGACATACCACAGGCATGGTTAGAGACTGGGGACATACCACGGGCATGGTTAGAGACTGAGGACATACCACAGGCTTGGTTCGAGACTGAGGACATATCACAGACATGGTTAGAGACTGAGGACATACCACAGGCATGCTTAGAGACTGAGGACATACCACAGGCATGGTTAGAGACTGAGGACATACCACAGGCATGGTTGGAGACTGGGGACATACCACAGGCGTGGTTCGAGACTGAGGACATATCACAGGCATGGTTAGAGACTGAGGACATACCACATGCATGGTTAGAGACTGGGGACATACCACAGGCATGGTTCGAGACTGAGGACATACCACAGGCATGGTTAGAGACTGGGGACATACCACAGGCATGGTCTGAGACTGAGGACATACCACAGGCATGGTTAGAGACTGGGGACATACCACAGGCATGGTTAGAGACTGAGGACATACCACAGGCATGGTTAGAGACTGAGGACATACCACAGGCATGGTTGGAGACTGAGGACATACCACAGGCATGGTTAGAGACTGAGTACATACCACAGGCATGGTTAGAGACTGAGGACATACCACAGGCATGGTTGGAGACTGGTGACATATCACAGGCATGGTTGGAGACTGAGGACATACCACAGGCATGGTTGGAGACTGAGGACATACCACAGGCATGGTTGGAGACTGAGGACATACCACAGGCATGGTTAGAGACTCAGAACATACCACAGGCATCTTTGGAGACTGGGACATACCACAGGCGTGGTTGGAGACTGGGGACATACCACAGGCGTGGTTGGAGACTGGGGACATACCACAGGTGTGGCTGGAGACTGGGACATACCACAGGCATGGTTGGAGACTGAGGACATACCACAGGCGTGGTTAGAGACTGAGGACATACCACAGGCATGGTTGGAGACTGAGGACATACCACAGGCATGGTTGGAGACTAAGGACATATCACAGGCGTGGTTAGAGACTGGGGACATACCACAGGCGTGGTTAGAGACTCAGGACCTACCAGAGGCATGGTTAGAGACTGAGGACATACCACAGGCATGGTTGGAGACTGAGGACATACCACAGGCATGGATGGAGACTGAGGACATACCACAGGCATGGTTAGAGACTGGGGACAACCCACAGGTGTGGTTGGAGGCTGGGGACATACTACAGGCATGGCTGGAAACTAGAAAAATACTATAGGTGTGTTTGGAGACTGGGGACAACCCACAGGTGTGGTTGAAGACTAGAAACATACTATAGGTGTGACTGGAGACCGAGGGCATACCAAAGGTATGGATGGAGTCTGGGGGCAAAGCACAGGTATGGTTGAAATCACGGGGCATACCGCAGGTGTAATTTGAGACTTAAGACATACTATAGATGTGATTAAGACTGGGGGCCATACCACAGGCATGATTGGAACATGGGAGCATATCACAGGTGTGATTGGAAAGTTGGGACATGCAACAGGTGTGGTTGAAAACCTGGAAGATACTGCAGGTGTTATTGGAGACTGGGAGAGGACATACCACAGGCATGGTTGGAGACTGGGAACATACCACAGGCATGCTTGGAGACTGGCGACAACCCACATGCAAAACAGAGCACCCCCTAGCACCTATTCTCTAATCCCCCTAAAATCACTCTTGGCAACATAATTGTTACCTGCCAATGTCCCCCCACCCCACCCGCTATGTCCCCCTATCTGCAATACTCGTGGCAGGTGCTGTAGCATGGCTGGTGTCCCTCTTCCTCGGCTCTTGCTCCAGGCCTGTGTAGACATCAGAGCCGAGGAGAAAGCAGCAGTGAGTGCAGACGGCGGGGACAGAGATGTGATTGCGGCGTGTGGGGCTGTGTGTGGGGGGTACAGTTGGACTCTGGGGCCCCCAGTCTGTCTCTGCCTCGTGGCGCCCCTCTCAATGCAGCTCCGGTGCCAGTCTGAGCCGGGTGTCACCCTCTGGCGGGTGTCACCTGGGTGCGGGCCGCACCACCCTCTGCACCCCCATAGCAACGCCACTGTCTGTCTGGTACTCTTCCCCCTCCCCCACCCTGTGCAAAACTGAACATTTTTGTCTGGAGTTCCGCCTTAATCTACCGGCAGACAGTCACCTGGATCAATTTTCAGCCAATGGAGAGTTAGATGACGTTTCACATTTACCTTTGAGGCTGGGAATGAAGCGATTGGACTTCTGGACCCGAATCTCCGTCTCTCCTCTTTTCCCTTCCATCCGTTGCCTATCTCAGATTGCCTCTTCATCCTCTCTGACACCTCCTGTGATTGGATGCAATACTTTTCATGTCATATCTACCCGCACTCACTATAAAATATTCTAATACTTACAGAAAGCCATTTGCATTTCTCTTTGCATATTTGCTGTTCCATATTTCCATCACTGTACACCCAACTTAAAGCGTAACACCATGAAAATACCAAATAAAGGGGAGGACCCTCACCTTGCCAAAATCCAAAAAATTCACATATAATAGAAAAAGAAGCTAGACTAACTTCTCAAAAAAAGGTGGACTTTGCTGGCACAGCATGAGGCGGTATGTATTCAAAAACGACCAACATTTATTAGAAATGCACTAAAATATGACAAACATGGAAAAGCAATAAAAAAACACCCTCAAGGAATCAACAGATACCCAATCCTATAGTATGGAGATTGCGAGCCACAATATGTCATGAAGTATGTTGAGGTCCAACGATGGAGTCAATAGACATAGTGTCAATGTAGATCACCAAGGCGCGGCCCAATGTTGCTCCATACTTTAGCGTCAACGCATTTCACAGGATAAACTTGCTTCTTCAGGACTGATTGGGTGGGTGCTGGTCAGTGGTGACTGGTGGTATATTTTTTGTCTGGGAGGGGGGGGGGGGTGGTGGCGGATGGGTGGATTGTTTACTGCCCCCCCAATATATATCACCGGCTGCCACTGAACAGCACCCACCCAATCAGTCCTGAAGAAGCAAGTTTATCCTGCGAGACGTGTTGACCCTAAAGTATGCTCTATTCTCTTATGCCTGGGTGGCTCCTGTACTGGTAATAGTGGGGACCCCTCCCCTGGGGTTTTGTCCTACATTTTTCATCTCCCTTTGAGATGGCCCCTATGTCCGGCCCCCCTGATCTACAATCGCCCCCCCCCCTGCTCCATACCTGAAGTTTATCAGCACCCACCCAGTCAGTCCTGAAGAAGCAAATTTATCCCACAAAACACGTTGATGCTAAAATATGGAGCAACATTGGGCCGCGCTTTGGTGATCTACATTGACACTATATTTATTGACTCCATTGTTGGACTTCAACATACTTGTGGCTCGCAATCTCCATACAATAGGATCGGGTAAGATTCCTTGTATGCGGAGGGTGGTATTTATTGCTTTCCCATGTTTGTCATATTTGAATGTATTTCTAATAAATTTTGGTAATTTTTTAATACATTCTGCCTCTTGCTGTGCCTGCAAAGTCTTTGAGAAGTTAGTTTTTTTTTCTCTTTTACCATGGAAAAGTCATTTTCGCTTCAAAGTGACCCTTAAAAGTGACCCTGTTTTGTTACCTTCCAAAAAGTGCCAATAAATGATGTCCATGTAAAGAAGACTGGGAATACTTACCTGTGCTGTCCCGAGATTCGCTGTCTGCAGCTCCATTAAGAGAAATCCCGACACTTCTGGAAGTGTCAATCTTCTGTGTCCCCTGCTATGATTAGTGGTCCCCCCCGCTGACCCCCATCTCACTAGTGTCCTGTACTGTGTCCTGTACTGTGCCCTGTACTGTGTCCTGTACTGTACCCTGTACTGTGCCCTGTAATGTGCCCTGTACTGTGTCCTGTACTGTATCCTGTACTGTGTCCTGTACTGTGCCCTGTACTGTGTCCTGTACTGTGTCCTGTACTGTACCCTGTACTGTGCCCTGTACTGTGTCCTGTACTGTGTCCCGTACTGTGTCCCGTACTGTGTCCCGTACTGTGTCCCGTACTGTGCCCTGTACTGTGTCCTGTACTGTACCCTGTACTGTGCCCTGTACTGTGTCCTGTACTGTGCCCTGTACTGTGTCCTGTACTGTGCCCTGTACTGTGCCCTGTACTGTGTGCAGTACTGTGTCCCGTACTGTGTCCCGTACTGTGTCCCGTACTGTTCCCTGTACTGTGTCCCGTACTGTGCCCTGTACTGTGCCCTGTACTGTGCCCTGTACTGTGTCCTGTACTGTGCCCTGTACTGTGTCCTGTACTGTGTCCCGTACTGTGTCCCGTACTGTGTCCCGTACTGTGTCCCGTACTGTTTCCCGTACTGTGTCCCGTACTGTGCCCTGTACTGTGTCCCGTACTGTGTCCCGTACTGTTTCCCGTACTGTTTCCCGTACTGTGTCCCGTACTGTTTCCCGTACTGTGCCCTGTACTGTGTCCTGTACTGTGTCCTGTACTGTGTCCCGTACTTTGTCCCGTACTGTGTCCCGTACTGTGTCCCGTACTGTTCCCTGTACTGTGCCCTGTACTGTGTCCCGTACTGTGTCCCGTACTGTGTCCCGTACTGTGTCCCGTACTGTTCCCTGTACTGTGTCCTGTACTGTGCCCTGTACTGTGTCCTGTACTGTGCCCTGTACTGTGCCCTGTACTGTACCCTGTACTGTGTCCTGTACTGTGCCCTGTACTGTGCCCTGTACTGTACCCTGTACTGTGTCCTGTACTGTGCCCTGTACTGTGTCCCGTACTGTGTCCCGTACTGTGTCCCGTACTGTGTCCCGTACTGTGCCCTGTACTGTGTCCCGTACTGTGCCCTGTACTGTGTCCTGTACTGTGTCCTGTACTGTGCCCTGTACTGTGCCCTGTACTGTGTCCTGTACTGTGCCCTGTACTGTGTCCCGTACTGTGTCCCGTACTGTGTCCCGTACTGTGTCCCGTACTGTGCCCTGTACTGTGTCCCGTACTGTGCCCTGTACTGTGTCCTGTACTGTGTCCTGTACTGTGCCCTGTACTGTGCCCTGTACTGTGTCCTGTACTGTGTCCTGTACTGTGCCCTGTACTGTGTCCTGTACTGTGCCCTGTACTGTGCCCTGTACTGTGTCCTGTACTGTGCCCTGTACTGTGCCCTGTACTGTGTCCTGTACTGTGCCCTGTACTGTGTCCTGTACTGTGTCCTGTACTGTGCCCTGTACTGTGCCCTGTACTGTGCCCTGTACTGTGTCCTGGCAAGAGGAAGCACTGAGCACTGCGGGGGGAAACAAGAGACTGACAATCCCTGAACTGGCGCTCATTGGTGAGGTCTTCAAGACAGGATTCATTTCCTTTTCACATGGAGAGCTTTTATAGGCACTTTTAGTTTGGGAGATACAAAGTAACATTGTTTATAACCATTGATCAGACCGGAGATAGAAAGACACAAAGTAACATTGTTTATAAACATTGATCAGACAGCAAATAGGTAGATACAAAGTAACATTGTTTATAAACATTAATCAGACAGGAGATAGAGAGACACGAAGTAACATTGTTTATAAACATTGATCAGACAGGAGATAGGTAGATACAAAGTAACATTGTTTATAAACATTGATCAGACCAGAGATAGAGAGATACAAAGTAACATTGTTTATAAACATTGATCAGACAGAAGATTGAGAGATACAAAGTAACATTGTTTATAAAAATTGATCAGACAGGAGATAGAGAGACACAAAGTAACATTGTTTATAAACATTGATCAGACCAGAGATAGAGAGATACAAAGTAACATTGTTTATAAACATTGATCAGACCAGAGATAGAGAGATACAAAGTAACATTGTTTATAAACATTGATCAGACAGAAGATTGAGAGATACAAAGTAACATTGTTTATAAACATTGATCAGACCAGAGATAGAGAGATACAAAGTAACATTGTTTATAAACATTGATCAGACGGGAGATAGAGAGATACAAAGTAACATTGTTTGTAAAAATTGATCAGACAGGAGATAGAGAGATACAAAGTAACATTGTTTATAAACATTGATCAGACAGGAGATAGAGAGATACAAATTAACATTGTTTATAACCACTTCAGCTCCAGAAGTTTTTACCCCTCTTGATGACCAAGGCATTTTTTGCTATTCAGCACTGCATTATTTTAATTGCTGACTGCTCGGTCATGCAACACTGTATCCAAAGTTTTGGTGGTATTTGATTGTTGTTTTTTTTTTTGCGATATAAACAAAAAAAGACCAAGCATTTTGAAAAACAAAACGTTTTTTACTTTCTGATACATTGACATTGTTTATAAACATTGTTCAGACAAGGTCTCTTTAAAGAGGAGCTCCAGCCTCCTGCAGAAAAAAAAAAAAAGTAAAGTCAGTAGGGATGAGCTTCGAGTTCGAGTCGAACTCATGTTCGACTCGAACATTGGCTGTTCGCCGAACACCGAACAATTTGGGGTGTTCGCGGCAAATTCGAATGCCGCGGAACACCCTTTAAAAGTCTATGGGAGAAATCAAAAGTGCTAATTTTAAAGGCTTATATGCAAGTTATTGTCATAAAAAGTGTTTGGGGACCCGGGTCCTGCCCCAGGGGACATGGATCAATGCAAAAAAAAGTTTTAAAAACGGACGTTTTTTCAGGAGCAGTGATTTTATTAATGCTTAAAGTCAAACAATAAAAGTGTAATATCCCTTTAAATTTCGTACCTGGGGGGTGTCTATAGTATGCCTGTAAAGGGGCGCATGTTTCCCGTGTTTAGAACAGCCTGACAGCAAAATGACATTTGGAAGGAAAAAACTCATTTAAAACTACCCGCGGCTATTGCATTGCCGTCAATACACATAGAAGTTCATTGATAAAAACGGCATGGGAATTCCCCACAGGGAAACCCCGAACCAAAATAAAAAAAAAAAAAATGAAGTGGGAGTCCCCCTAAATTCCATACCAGGCCCTTCAGGTCTGGTATGGATATTAAGGGGAACCCCGGCCAAAATGTAAAAAAAAATGACGTGGGGTTCCCCCTAAATTCCATACCAGACCCTTCAGGTCTGGTATGGATTTTAAGGGGAACCCCGCGCCAAAAAAAAAAAAAAAAAACGGCGTGGGGTTCCCCCAAAAATCCATACCAGACCCTTATCCGAGCACGCAACCTGGCAGGCCGCAGGAAAACAGGGGGGGACGAGAGTGCGCCCCCCCCCCTCCTGAACCGTACCAGGCCACATGCCCTCAACATTGGGAGGGTGCTTTGGGGTAGCCCCCCAAAACACCTTGTCCCCATGTTGATGAGGACAAGGGCCTCATCCCCACAACCGTGGCCGGTGGTTGTGGGGGTCTGCGGGCGGGGGGCTTATCGGAATCTGGAAGCCCCCTTTAACAAGGGGACCCCCAGATCCCGGCCCCCCCCTGTGTGAAATGGTAAGGGGGTACTTACCCCTACCATTTCACTAAAAAAGTGTCAAAATAGTTAAAAATGACAAGAGACAGTTTTTGACAATTCCTTTATTTAAATGCTTCTTCTTTCTTCCTTCATCTTCTTCTTCTTCTGGTTCTTCTGGCTCTTCTGGTTCTTCCTCCGGCGTTCTCGTCCAGCATCTCCTCCGCGGCGTCTTCTATCTTCTTCTCCTCGGGCCGCTCCGCACCCATGGCATTGGGGGGGAGGCTCCCGCTCTTCTCTTCATCTTCTTCTTCATCCTCTTCTCTTCTTCCTTCTTCTCTTCTTCTCTGTTTCTCTTCTTAATTTTCTTCTCCGGGCCGCTCCGCACGGTGACTTGACGGGACTTCCCTGTGACGTCACGGGGAATGCCACAGGGAAGTCCCGTCATGTCCCGTGCGTCAGAGGGGGCGGGGTCACCAGGTGGCCCCGCCCCCCGTTATTTAAGAACCGTCAGATGAGGAGACGCCGTCACACAGCGGGAGCCTCCCTCCATGCATGGATGCGGAGCGGCCCGGAGAAGAAAATTAAGAAGAGAAACAGAGAAGAAGAGAAGAAGGAAGAAGAGAAGAGGATGAAGAAGAAGATGAAGAGAAGAGCGGGAGCCTCCCCCCCAATGCCATGGGTGCGGAGCGGCCCGAGGAGAAGAAGATAGAAGACGCCGCGGAGGAGATGCTGGACGAGAACGCTGGAGGAAGAACCAGAAGAGCCAGAAGAACCAGAAGAAGAAGAAGATGAAGGAAGAAAGAAGAAGCATTTAAATAAAGGAATTGTCAAAAACTGTCTCTTGTCATTTTTAACTATTTTGACACTTTTTTAGTGAAATGGTAGGGGTAAGTACCCCCTTACCATTTCACACAGGGGGGGGGCGGGATCTGGGGGTCCCCTTGTTAAAGGGGGCTTCCAGATTCCGATAAGCCCCACGCCCGCAGACCCGCACAATCACCGGCCACGGTTGTGGGGGTGAGGCCCTTGTCCTCATCAACATGGGGACAAGGTGTTTTGGGGGGCTACCCCAAAGCACCCTCCCAATGTTGAGGGCATGTGGCCTGGTACAGTTCAGGAGGGGGGGGGCGCACTCTCGTCCCCCCCTCTTTTCCTGCGGCCTGCCAGGTTGCGTGCTCGGATAAGGGTCTGGTATGGATCTTTGGGGGAACCCCACGCCGTTTTTTTTTTTTTTTTGGCGCGGGGTTCCCCTTAAAATCCATACCAGACCTGAAGGGTCTGGTATGGAATTTAGGGGGAACCCCACGTCATTTTTTTAAAAAATTTTGGCCGGGGTTCCCCTTAATATCCATACCAGACCTGAAGGGCCTGGTATGGAATTTAGGGGGACTCCCACTTCATTTTTTTTTTTTAAATTTTGGTTCGGGGTTTCCCTGTGGGGAATTCCCATGCCGTTTTTATCAATGAACTTCTATGTGTATTGACGGCAATGCAATAGCCGCGGGTAGTTTTAAATGAGTTTTTTCCTTCCAAATGTCATTTTGCTGTCAGGCTGTTCTAAACACGGGAAACATGCGCCCCTTTACAGGCATACTATAGACACCCCCCAGGTACGAAATTTAAAGGGATATTACACTTTTATTGTTTGATTTTAAGCATTATTAAAATCACTGCTCCTGAAAAAACGGCCGTTTTTAAAACTTTTTTTTGCATTGATCCATGTCCCCTGGGGCAGGACCCAGGTCCTCAAACACTTTTTATGACAATAACTTGCATATAAGCCTTTAAAATTAGCATTTTTGATTATTCATGTTCGTGTCCCATAGACTTTAACGGTGTTCGCGCGAACTTTTTTCCTGTTCGCATGTTCTGGTGTGAACCGAACAGGGGGGTGTTCGGCTCATCCCTAGTCAGCAGATACAAATACTGTACCTGCTGACTTTGAATATTATGGCCCTTACCTGTCCAGGGAACCAGTGGTGTCTTCATCCGAGGAGATTTTTTAATCGGCTTTTGGGTGCTGCCGCTGCCATTTCCACTCAGGGAGACCGTCAGGAAAGCCTTGAGGCTTCACATCCGGGTCCCTACTGCGCATGCGCGAAGTGCGATGTACTCTTTCATTGGGCCAGCTGCGTGGGAAGGAGGAGGGGGAGTGATCTTCCGGCTAAGTTTGCCGTGGCAAACTCACCCAAAAGTGTGAGCGTTTACCTGTCAAACCCAGGTACCCGGTCCCCCCAAACGGTGCCAAATGTGGCACCAGAGGGAAGGGGGAGGAGGCAGACAAGGAAAGAACAGGCTTTCCTTTTTACAGTTGCAGAAGAAAAAGGGTCCTCTGGAACTCAGGGGACCCATTTATACTAAACATGGGTCAGATGGGTACTCCCTCCCACTGTCATGTAGATCTGGACACGGCTCGCTTGTCTTGGGCTTTCGTTCGATACAGAGTGAATAAATGTTTCTGCGTGGGCAGTAACTGCCTGGGGCCCCATAACATGGCCCCTGCTAACCTTTGCTGTGCTCCTCACCAGTTAGTTTCTCTGTCAGAGCCCCCCAAAACTCTGTACTTCCAGGTATAAGGGATCATGTGACCTTCTCCCCTTAGTCCAAGGATGAAGTGCTTCACCCAGACCTTCTCACCCAGACGGTGAAGGACTCCATCAACCTCCTTGGCTATCCCAATATAGAGAGAGGGTAAGAGCAGGGAGGGGAGGAAGAAATCTCTCTAACACAAGTCCCCCCCCCCCCCCATCCCAAGTTCTCTCACCAGATTGGATAATTCTGAATCATGTGACCAGTTGGGGGGAATTATTCTATTACCTTTCCATCACTCACGTCCTTTCTTTCCCCATATCTTGATGTGATAGCACTACGGGACCCGGCACGCTTTCTTTTCATCTCCTCCTTTTCGCCCTCAGGATGATGATGATGATGACGATGATGATGATGATGATGATGATGTTTTCTCAACTTTCTTTCACCCCTTTCCTGTGATGGAGATGAAACATGCTTTTGTTCATCAAAGGTTCACTCCAGTTTTTGATCCCCCCCCCCCCACATGAGCTGCCTGAACCCATGGTTGGAATATGGCCTCCATTAACACTCTTTTCCAGCTTGATTTTATGGAGTTGTGAATATTTATTCTACCTCAGCCAATCACTGAAGGGTTTATTCCAGTGATGTAGGCTGAGGAAGATGATAAATATTTAAAGAGACCTTCTAAGAGGGCCCTTTTCTCCCAGTCTTTGCCTGGTGAGCATGTGTAGCAGAGTCCAATCCTTGCCTCCCAAGCTGCTGTATGAGGAGACTGTAGCTCTAGAGGGGTCCAGTCCTTGCCTCCCAAGCTACTGTATGAGGAGACTGTAGCTCCAGAGAGGTCCAGTCCTTGCCTCCCAAGCTACTGTATGAGGAGACTGTAGCTCCAGAGAGGTCCAGTCCTTGCCTCCCAAGCTACTGTATGAGGAGACTGTAGCTCCAGAGAGGTCCAGTCCTTGCCTCCCAAGCTACTGTATGAGGAGACTGTAGCTCCAGAGAGGTCCAGTCCTTGCCTCCCAAGCTACTGTATGAGGAGACTGTAGCTCTCGAGTGGTCCAGTCCTTGCCTCCCAAGCTACTGTATGAGGAGACTGTAGCTCCAGAGAGGTCCAGTCCTTGCCTCCCAAGCTACCGTATGAGGAGACTGTAGCTCCAGAGAGGTCCAGTCCTTGCCTCTTGGCTGCTGTATGAGGAGACTGTAGCTCTAGAGAGGTCCAGTCCTTGCCTCCCAAGCTACTGTATGAGGAGACTATAACTCCAGAGGGGTCCAGTCCTTGCCTCCCAAGCTACTGTATGAGGAGACTATAACTCCAGAGAGGTCCAGTCCTTGCCTCTTAGGCTGCTGTATGAGGAGACTGTAGCTCCAGAGAGGTCCAGTCCTTGCCTCCCAAGCTGCTGTATGAGGAGACTGTAGCTCTAGAAGGGTCCAGTCCTTGCCTCTTAGGCTGCTGTATGAGGAGACTGTAGCTCCAGAGAGGTCCAGTCCTTGTCTCTAATGCCCTGTACACACGAGCAGACTTTTCGACCGGACTGGTCCGACCGACCGAATCCGGCGGACAATCCAACCGTGTGTGTGCCTCCTCGGACCTTCAGTAGACTGTTTCTGTTAAAAATCTGACGGTCTTTAGATTTGGAACATGTTTCACATCTTTACGTCGGAACTCTGCGGACCCAGTTCCTATCAAAAAATCCGCTCGTCTGTATGCCGGTCCGACAGACGAAAACCGACGCTAGGGCAGCTATTGGCTACTGGCTATGAACTTCCTTATTTTAGTCCGGTGTACGTCATCACGTACGAATCTGTCGGACTTTGGTGTGATCGTGTGTAGGCAAGTCCGTTCGTTCGAAAGTCCGTCGGAAGTCCATCGAAAGTCCGTCGGAAAGACTGTCGGACTTTTGTTGCCGAAAAGTGCGCCCGTGTGTACACGGCATTAGGCTGCTGTATGAGGAGACTGTAACTCCAGAGAGGTCCAGTCCTTGTCTCTTATGCCGTGTACACACGGTCGGACTTTTCAGCTACAAAAGTCCGACAGCCTGTCCGACAGACTTTCAATGGACTTTCAACAGACTTTCTAACAACCGGACTTGCCTACACACTATCACACCAAAGTCCGACGGATTGGTACGTGATGCTGTAAACCAGACTAAAATAAGGAAGTTGATAGCCAGTAGCCAATAGCTGCCCTAGAGTGGGTTTTTGTCCGTCGGACTAGCATACAGACGAGCGCATTTCTGGGTCCGGCGTTGTTACGACGTAAAGATTTGAAGCAAGTTCCAAATCTAAAGTCCATCAGATTTGCGACTGGAAAAGTCCGCTGAAGGTCCAGTGAAGCCCACACACGATCGGAATGTTCGCCGGATTTGGTCGTCTGTCAGACCAGTCCGGTTGTAAAGTCCGACCTACAGTGCGACATTAGGCTGCTGTATGAGGAGCCTAACTCCAGAGAGGTCCAGTCCTTGCCTCCCAAGCTGCTGTATGAGGAGACTGTAGCTCTAGAGAGGTCCAGTCCTTGCCTCCCAAGCTACTGTATGAGGAGACTGTCGCTTCAGAGAGGTCCAGTCCTTGCCTCCCAAGCTACTGTATGAGGAGACTGTAGCTCCAGAGAGGTCCAGTCCTTGCCCTCCCAAGCTGCTGTATGAGGAGACTGTAGCTCCAGAGAGGTCCAGTCCTTGCCTCCCAAGCTGCTGTATGAGGAGACTGTAGCTCCAGACAGGTCCAGTCCTTGCCTCCCAAGCTCCTGTATGAGGAGACTGTAGCTCCAGAGAGGTCCAGTCCTTGCCTCCCAAGCTGCTGTATGAGGAGACTGTAGCTCCAGACAGGTCCAGTCCTTGCCTCCCAAGCTCCTGTATGAGGAGACTGTAGCTCTAGAGAGGTCCAGTCCTTGCCTCCCAAGCTCCTGTATGAGGAGACTGTAGCTCCAGAGAGGTCCAGTCCTTGCCTCCCAAGCTGCTGTATGAGGAGACTGTAGCTCTAGAGAGGTCCAGTCCTTGCCTCCCAAGCTGCTGTATGAGGAGACTGTAGCTCCAGATAGGTCCAGTCCTTGCCTCCCAAGCTGCTGTATGAGGAGACTGTAGCTCCAGACAGGTCCAGTCCTTGCCTCCCAAGCTCCTGTATGAGGAGACTGTAGCTCCAGACAGGTCCAGTCCTTGCCTCCCAAGCTCCTGTATGAGGAGACTGTAGCTCCAGAGAGGTCCAGTCCTTGCCTCCCAAGCTGCTGTATGAGGAGACTGTAGCTCTAGAGAGGTCCAGTCCTTGCCTCCCAAGCTCCTGTATGAGGAGACTGTAGCTCCAGAGAGATCCAGTCCTTGCCTCCCAAGCTGCTGTATGAGGAGACTGTAGCTCTAGAGAGGTCCAGTCCTTGCCTCCCAAGCTGCTGTATGAGGAGACTGTAGCTCCAGATAGGTCCAGTCCTTGCCTCCCAAGCTGCTGTATGAGGAGACTGTAGCTCCAGACAGGTCCAGTCCTTGCCTCCCAAGCTCCTGTATGAGGAGACTGTAGCTCCAGACAGGTCCAGTCCTTGCCTCCCAAGCTCCTGTATGAGGAGACTGTAGCTCCAGAGAGGTCCAGTCCTTGCCTCCCAAGCTGCTGTATGAGGAGACTGTAGCTCCAGACAGGTCCAGTCCTTGCCTCCCAAGCTCCTGTATGAGGAGACTGTAGCTCCAGAGAGGTCCAGTCCTTGCCTCCCAAGCTGCTGTATGAGGAGACTGTAGCTCCAGACAGGTCCAGTCCTTGCCTCCCAAGCTCCTGTATGAGGAGACTGTAGCTCCAGAGAGGTCCAGTCCTTGCCTCCCAAGCTGCTGTATGAGGAGACTGTAGCTCTAGAGAGGTCCAGTCCTTGCCTCCCAAGCTGCTGTATGAGGAGACTGTAGCTCCAGATAGGTCCAGTCCTTGCCTCCCAAGCTGCTGTATGAGGAGACTGTAGCTCCAGACAGGTCCAGTCCTTGCCTCCCAAGCTCCTGTATGAGGAGACTGTAGCTCCAGACAGGTCCAGTCCTTGCCTCCCAAGCTCCTGTATGAGGAGGCGTAACTACAACCTTCAGTGCCTCGGTGCAAAAAAACATGAATAGCCCCCCTGACCCCTGGCCCCTCCCCTCCGAGCCCAGTAGCGGAATGCCAAGGCCTGGTCCTAAGTGCTACATTTGCGGCCCCGGTAGTCCGTCACTGGTGTCAGTATTTATATTTATTATTTTATTTTTATTTTATTTTTTTGAATTTTTCTTTTACAATGTTATTTTTTAGATTTTTTATTTAAAATTTATTAGAACCACCGTTGGGGGACTTGTTGAGTTATCGGGGTCTAAACAGACCTCTGATGTTTCACTTTTGAGACAGAGAGAGAGATGGAGGACACAGCCCTCAATCCCCATCTCTGCAACCTCAGCAGCACAAAATGAATGGACAAGAAAAGCTCTGTACAGGGGCTTCCCGTTCATTCACAAATTGAAGCATAGTAAACGCAGTTCCTCAGTTATGAATGGACAGAGTCAGTGATCAGTACGTCCATTCAGAAAAGGAAGAGTCCGGTAAATGGCATATTTACCAGCCCCTTCTCTCTCCATCCTCATACATCCCCCACATGAGCCAGCAAGAGAGGGGAGAGAGGAAGCCAGCAGCACTGCAGGGGACGAGGTGGGGCCAGGGGAGCACACAGGGGCCCAAGGCCAGAAGAAAGAAGAAAAAGCTGGAAAGAAGGGCAGAAGGGGTAATATGTATATATATATTAAAAGTGATCCCCTCCATTTTCCTCCTGCAGCTGCTGAATGCCTCCGGGAAGTGGAGGAGAAGCAGGTATTCAGTGGCTGCAGGAAGAAAATGGAGGGGATTGGGTCATCCCTGCCACCCCTTCCATCCAGGCGCACAGGGGGGGGGGGGGGGTGCACAGGCCCCCTGGAACATAGGGCTGGGTCACTATTGCAACCCTTGTAACCCCTGTAGTTACACCCCTGGACTGTAGCTCCAGAGAAGCTCAGTCTTTGCCTCCCAGGATGCTGTCTGAGAAGGGTGTGGTTCCAGAAAGGTCTAACCTTCCCTCCCTCTGCTGTCCAGAAGGGTTCATTATTTATAGTATATATGATTGGAGTATTGATGGTATATGGGATTGGATTATATATGGTATATGGGATTGGGGTATGGATGGTATATGGGGTTGGGGTTTGGATGGTATATAGGATTGGGGTATGGATGGTATATAGGATTGGGGTATGGATGGTATATGGGATTGGGGTATGGATGGTATATAGGATTGGGGTATGGATGGTATATAGGATTGGGGTATGGATGGTATATGGGATTGGGGTATGGATGGTATATAGGATTGGGGTATGGATGGTATATGGGATTGGGGTATGGATGGTATATAGGATTGGGATATGGATGGTATATGGGATGGGGTATGGATGGTATATAGGATTGGGGTATGGATGGTATATGGGATTGGGGTATGGATGGTATATGGGATTGGGGTATGGATGGTATATAGGATTAGGGTATGGATGGTATATAGGATTAGGGTATGGATGGTATATAGGATTGGGGTATGGATGATATATAGGATTGGGGTATGGATGGTATATAGGATTGGGGTATGGATGGTATATAGGATTGGGGTATGGATGGTATATAGGATTGGGGTATGGATGATATATAGGATTGGGGTATGGATGGTATATAGGATTGGGGTATGGATGGTATATGGGATTGGGGTATGGATGGTATATGGGATTGGGATATGGATGGTATATGGGATGGGGTATGGATGGTATATGGGATTGGGGTATGGATGATATATAGGATTGGGGTATGGATAGTATATAGGATTGGGGTATGGATGGTATATGGGATTGGGGTATGGATGGTATATGGGATTGGGGTATGGATGATATATAGGATTGGGGTATGGATAGTATATAGGATTGGGGTATGGATGGTATATGGGATTGGGGTATGGATAGTATATAGGATTGGGGTATGGATGGTATATAGGATTGGGGTATGGATGATATATAGGATTGGGGTATGGATGGTATATAGGATTGGGGTATGGATGATATATAGGGATTGGGGTATGGATGTATATGGGATTGGGGTATGGATGGTATATAGGATTGGGGTATGGATAGTATATGGGATTGGGGTATGGATGGTATATGGGATTGGGGTATGGATAGTATATAGGATTGGGGTATGGATGGTATATGGGATTGGGGTATGGATAGTATATAGGATTGGGGTATGGATGGTATATGGGATTGGGGTATGGATAGTATATAGGATTGGGGTATGGATGGT